>CM049381.1:1810921-2213421 GCA_026937815.1 Etheostoma perlongum
AAGTATTGGGATGGTTTTGTATCGGGAGGCATCTGGTGATTCCCCCCTAAGTGATTCCCCCCTTAAGTCTGTGTGAAATTCTGCATAGTAACATTCTGTCGCCCTGCTGATAATCAGTAATCATCCGCGTGGTTTTTATCGATAAGAGGGAAATTCTGCAGAGAGTTTCGCTGTGACCCCCCCCACACACACACACACCACATCATGTGATCAGTGCTACTGAGTGTGAGTTGATCAGGTTGATATCTGTGTTTCCTGTTCTCCCTCCAGCACTTCCTGCTGCTGCTTCACATTAAAACAACCTCAACTGGACAAACACAGGAGGCTTTTATTGTGAAGTAGTTACAGGAAACAGTCTGGTCTAAACACGTCTGTTTGTTCAGCTGTGTGTGTGTGTGTGTGTGTGTGTGTGTGTGGTATGTATAGTGTATGTGTGGTATGTATATTGTGTGTGTGGTATGTATAGTGTGTGTGTAAGATGTATAGTGTGTGTGAGTGTGGTATGTATAGTG
This sequence comes from Etheostoma perlongum, assembly GCA_026937815.1. Lineage (NCBI taxonomy): Eukaryota > Metazoa > Chordata > Actinopteri > Perciformes > Percidae > Etheostoma > Etheostoma perlongum. The sequence continues at coordinate 1,811,434 of CM049381.1, forward strand.
TGTGGTATGTAAAGTGTGTGTGTGTGTGTGTAGTTTGTATGTGTGATATGTATAGTGTGTGTGTATGTGTGATATGTATAGTGTGTGTGTGGTATGTATAGTGTGTGTGTGTGTATAGTGTGTGTGTGTCTGTAATATGTATAGTGTGTGTGTGTGTTTGTGTGTGGTATGTATAGTGTGTGTGTGGTATGTATAGTGTGTGTGTGTATAGTGTGTGTGTGTCTGTAATATGTATAGTGTGTGTGTGTGTGATATGTATAGTGTGTGTGTGTGTGGTATGTATAGTGTGTGTGTGTGTGTGGTATGTATAGTGTGTGTGTGTGTGTGTGTGTGTGTGTGTGTGTGTGGTATGTATAGTGTGTCTGTAATATGAATAATGTGTGTGTTGTATGTATAATGTGTGTGTGTTATATGTTTAGTGTGTTTGTTATGTATAGTGTGTGTGGTATGTATAGTGTGTGTTTTTGTTTGTGTGTGTGTGTATATGTATAGAGTGTGGTATGAATAGTGTGTAATCATGTGACGTGTGAGGAGAGTCTCCTTACACTCGGCTGTGATCATGTGACGTGTGAGGAGAGTCACCTTACACTCCGCTGTAATCATGTGACGTGTGAGGAGAGTCTCCTTACACTCGGCTGTAATCATGTGACGTGTGAGGAGAGTCTCCTTACACTCGGCTGTGATCATGTGACGTGTGAGGAGAGTCTCCTTACACTTATCTGTAATCATGTGACGTGTGAGAGTCTCCCTACACTCGGCTGTATGATGACTGAGACATCACTACAACACATCATTTTAAAAGAAAAGGCCTACAGAGACGGTAGAGAGGGAGGGAAAGTAACTCATCTGGGTGGGTTGGGTGGGTTATTTAAGGTAAATGATTCATATGCCGTCAGAGCTGATCCGTGCATTCAATATTCCTACTTTCATACATGATCAAAATAATGTGTTTATATCTGTAGTATTTTTAACAAAACATATATGGAGAAATGAGCCATGAGGGAAGAATAGGTAACTTGGTTCAGACGCTGCTCTAGAATATAATAGTAAAATTAAAACTGTTTTAAAAAAAAGTCACTATAGATTTGACTACATGTGTAAAAGTAGGAATATTATGTGACAATTGCAGAGATCGGCTCTGACGGCATTCAAATAAATAACCTGAAATACCCCACCCACACCAACCCAGATAAGTTATCTACCCCCCTGTCTACAGTCTCTGGAGCCTATTACTTTTAAAGGCTGTATCGTAGTGATGTGTCAGTGTTTTTTTCTTCAAAGATGGACTGTAGTGATGAGTCCGGCTGGTTTTTAGGATCTGTAACTGGGTCCATGTGAAGTAATGTCCCTGCAGCTGATGTAGTGCCTCAGGTGTTGTGGCCGTAGAGTCGATGTTAGATTTAAGGACCAGATTAAATTCTCCTCCAATCAGAATGACTCCTTTCCTTTGTGTCATCATTACTTCCATCAGTGAAGACACCACTCGTTTCTATTCCAACCCAGTTGTCATAATGCTTTCCTTTACTAGTTCACTGAGGAGTTTCTGAGCTGCTAGAAGGTTCTTCACACAACAACCTGAGAGAGGTTGTTGTGTCCACGGCTGTGATCCAATCACACTGCTTCATACTGATGTTTACCTTCTGATTTCTCCTCAGGACTCCAGGCTGAAGGAGAACTCACCTCAACAAGTACACAAGGACAGAAAAGACAGACAGAATCAACATTTACAGTTTCAGCTTTTTTAATTAAATCAACTCATTTTGCTGATGACTCTCTGGTTTCTGTTCAGAGTCTGTCAGGTTGGTGGGGGGGGCAGGCGCTGTGCAGGAACACTGGAGGTGAAACATAACGGACAATGGAGTCCAGTGGGTTACTCTGACTGGACCCTGAAGGCAGCAGCTGCTGTCTGCAGAGAGTCAAACTGTGGCTCTTTTGTTTCTGTAGAGAGAGAAGAGTCCTCATACACTTCTGTTTGGCAGATCAGATCTGACTGTGTTGAGTCTGGATCTGCTCTGAGGAAGTGTGCAACATCATTTTCCACTTCCTCTTCCTCTGTCTCCATCCTTAATCTCACCTGCTCAGGTAAGCCCGTCCCCGTGGTGGGATAACTTACAGCTGTAATTTTGTAATGTTAAATGAAGTCAGCAAACAGCAGTAAAACCCAGAGCAGAGCTAGACCCTGACCTCATGGCAGTGGAAGTTACCCGTTAGCTAGTCTATATTCTTGACGTTCCACTTCCAGGATTGCTCCGGTGCTGCAGGACATTCAGCCGGAGGCATGTATCTTCTGTTTCCTTCCTCTTTCTTTCTGTTTGAATTTAAACTACAGTGAATTTCTGAGGACTATGGTGAACTGGTCCTCAGATCTCTGCCAATCATAGTTTTCTGTTGCACAACTATTTTGAAGCAGCTCTGGCTGAGTTTAGCAATTGTCCACCTTGTATTTACCTTCACAAAAGTTCTGTTGTTGCTGCTGACAGACTCAGATTAATATTCTAAGTGTCTGACATCATTATCTAAGGATTTCTGTTAAAGAGTAAGATCCTTTTTAAACATAAAAACATCACGAAAAGACGTTCGCTAAACACACCAAACTCCATGTAAATAAACCGTAATTTTAATATTGTGAAACACGTTTTATTCTAAGTTTACAGAAACAAAATGAAACTAAGAAAAGCCGTTTTGGGTAGTTTTCCACTTTTCCAACCATCACAATTCTAGTTTGGGTTGAAATAAACACAAAGTATACAGATTTACATGTGAAAATAGTCCGGCTCTGTGTGTTTAGCGTTGGCCACGTCAGAGCTGTTTCAGGTTTAATAGAATGGTCTTAAAGAGATTTTAAAGGTCTATCTATGTAGGGATCCATCCCATAATGTTGTCAGACACTTAATAATAATCTGAGTCTGTCAGCAGCAACAACAGAACTTTTAGTGGGCACAATGACGATGCCCGGTAACCCACGAACACCCTGGTAGACACCAGTGGTCAGGGGAGCCGTCCGACTGAAGAAGGAGTCTTTCCGGGATATGTTATCCCGGAGGACTCTGGAGGCAGTTGCAAGATACCGACGGGCCCGAATGGGCTGCATCCTCTGCCGTGAAAGAGGCGAAACAATGGTGTGGGAGAAGTTCGGAGAAGACATGGAGAAGACATGGAGAAGTTCGGAAAAGACATGGAGAAGACATGGTGAAGTACTTTTGGTCGGCACCAAGGTGCTTCTGGAAAACTGTTTGCCACCTCAGGAGGGGGAAGCGAGTAATCATCCCAGCTGTGTACAGTAAGGATGGGACATTGCTATCTTGACTTAGGAGGTAATAGGGCAGTGGAAGGAACACTTTGAGGAACTCCTCCAGTTCAAATATTTTAATTCAGACAAATACACAGCGCCGGCTTGACTGACACAAATGTGTCTATTTGCATATTTCTATTGACTTTGAATGTTATCGCGTCCCCAAATTCCCACTTTCCCCGGGCGGTATAAAGATGAATTCTGGTGTTAGTGATGATCTTCTGTTGGAGTGGTGCTGAGTCCAGTCTGAATCAGTGAGTTGTTGTTTGATGTCATCTTGTTGTTCTGGGTCTGGTGTCTTTTCTCTCTCTCTGTTATCTTCTATCTCTGTCAGGCTGGTGGATGGGACCAGTCTGTGCTCAGGCAGACTGGAGGTGAAGACTAACCAGTCTACCCAGCGCTGGTCCTCAGTGTGTGAACAGGACTTTGACCAGCTGGATGCAGAGGTGGTCTGCCAGGAGCTTGGCTGTGGGGCTCCTTCAGTCCTCCAGGGGGCGCTCTATGGAGAAGTGGAGGCTCCAATGAGGACCAAAGAGTTCCAATGTGGAGGCAATGAGTCTGCTCTCCTGGACTGTAGAAGCTCAACACCTGCTCACCTGGAAAAGCTGTTGGACTCACCTGCTCAGGTAGAAGAGGAGCTGCAGCTCTGATTTGGTTCATTTCTCTTCTAATAATACTCACTTTGTTCTTTTGCTGATGACTCTCTGCTTTCTGTTCAGAGCCCGATGCTGTCAGGTTGGTGGGGGGAGCCAGTTGCTGTGCAGGAACACTGGAGGTGAAACATAAAGGAGAATGGAGACCAGTGAGTAGCCTTGACTCTACCTGGAGCCTGAAGACAGCAGCTACTGTCTGCAGAGAGTCAGACTGTGGCTCTGCTGTTTCTGTAGAGAGAGAAGAATCCTCACACAGATCTGTTTGGTGGATCAGGTCTGAATGTGTTGAGTCTGGATCTGCTCTGAGGGAGTGTGCAGCATCAATGTCCTCTTCCTCTTCCTCTTTCTCCATCCTTAATCTCACATGCTCAGGTAAGCCCGTCCCCGTGGTGGGATAATTTACAGCTGTAATTTTGTAACGTTAAATGAAGTTAGCAAACAGCAGTAAAACCCAGAGCAGAGCTAGACCCTGACCTCATGGCAGTGGAAATTACCCGTTAGATAGTCTATATTTTTGACGTTCCACTTCCAGGATTGCTCGGTGCTGCAGGACATTCAGGCATGTATCTTCTGTTTCCTTCTTCTTTCTTTCTGTTTGAATTTAAACTACAGTGGATGTCTGAGGACTATGGTGAACTGGTCCTCAGGTCTCTGCAGGGTAAATCCAGACAGCTAGCTAGACTATCTGTCCAATCTGAGGACTATGGTTACCTGGTCCTCAGATCTCTGCAGGGTAAATCCAGACAGCTAGCTAGACTATCTGTCCAATCTGAGTTTTCTGTCGCATGACTATTTTGAAGTGGCTCTGTGCTGAGTTTAGCAATTGTGCAGCTTGTATTTACCTTCACAAAACTTCTGTTGTTGCTGCTGACAGACTCAGATTAATATTCTAAGTGTCTGACAACATTATGGAAAGGATTTTTGTTAAAGAGTAAGGTCCATCCATCCATCCATTTATCCATCTTCATCCCCTTATCCGATATTGGGTCGTGGCGGGAGCAGCTCCAGCAGGGGACCCCAAACTTCCCTTTCCCGAGCCACATCAACCAGCCAGGTTGGAGATATAATCTCTCCACCTAGTCCTGGGTCTTCCCCGAGGCCTCCTCCCAGCTGGACGTGCCTGGACCACCTCCCTAGGGAGGCCCCCAGGAGGCATCCTTACCAGATGCCCGAACCACCTCAACTGGCTCCTTTCGAAACGAAGGAGCAGCGGCTCTACTCCGAGCTCCTCTCAAATGACTGAGCTTCTCACCCTATCTGTAGGAGCAGTCAGAAAATCAACGCGCATTCGTTTGTAGTGTCACAATGATCCGTCTCTTTATTTCATAACTGCAGCAGCAACATAAATAAACTTGTTTTAAAAAAAGAAAAACCTGTCTGTCTCACAAAATGCGGTTGAAAAATAGTTTGTCCTTCCACTCTCTAGTCATATACACACACATCTGGCTCAGGTGAGGTCTAAATATAGAGTTAACACCCCCTTACGTCATTGTCATCATAACCACCACCATCATGTCAACATGATCAACAGTAATTGTAATCAGCATCATCTGTATCCGTATGATTATAAATTATATGCATTCGAAGAGGATAAAACAAAAATCTGTGTAATGGCTTCAACACTATCTCTAAGGGAATCGCCAGCCCCCTTCCTTAGGAAACCCATTTCAGACGCTTGTACCCTGATCACAGGCTGATGATGCCATCAGGACCACATCATCTGCAAAAAGCAGCGATGAGATCCTGTGCCCACCAAACTGCAACCCCACCCCACCACGACTACGCCTCGAAATCCTATCCATAAATATTACAAACAGGATTGGTGACAAAGCGCAGCCCTGGCGGAGGCCAACTCTCACCTGGAACAAGTCTGACTTACTGCCGAGAACCCGGACACAGCTCTTGCTTTGGTCATACAGATATTGAATGGCCCTGAGAAGGGACCCCCTCACCCCATACTCCTGCAGCACCTCCCACAGTATCTCCCGGGAGACCCGGTCATATGCCTTTTCCAGATCCACAAAACACATGTGGACTGGTTGAGCATACTCCCAGGCTCCCACCAGGATCCTTGCGAAAGTGAAGATCTGATTTGTTATTCCACGACCAGGAATCTGCATTGTTCCTCTTCAATCCGAGGTTCGACTATCGGCCAAACCCTCCTTTCCAGCACCTTGGAGTAGACTTTAGCAGGGAGGCTGAGAAGTGTGATACCCCTGTAACTGGCACACACCCTCTGGTTGCCCTTTTTGAAGAGGGGAACCACCACCCCAGTCTGCCACTCCTTAGGCACCATCCCAGACTTCCACGCAATGTTAAAGAAGTGTGTTATTGTCTGGGGATGTGCAATTAAAACCAGGTCCATCTACTAACCTTTCCCGGAGGGTGCACCGGCAGGTGGACTGTGCAGGTGGCTGCTGCGCCCCTGTACACGGTGCAACGGTATCCAATCAGTAAGAACACAACTATAATCCTTTCCATAATGTTGTCAGGCACTTAGAATAATAATCTGAGTCTGTCAACAGCAACAACAGAACTTCATTTGGTCCAATAAAAATTGGACCAAATGACGATGCACATTTGCCCCAAAGGGTGACATTCAGACAGAAGTTAAGAATAAGGGGATAGAGTACAGACTACAGACTCATACTACATTTAACAATCATTTATGAAACACTAAATATTAAACTAAAATAATATATAATTAATAAATTATATCTATCTATATCTATGTGGACAGATAACATTATTTTATTCTTGTGTTTTATCTGTTTTTATTTATATTTTAACTGCTTATTCTTGTGTTTTATCTGTTTTTATTTATTTTTTAACTGCTTATTCTTGTGTTTTATCTGAATTTGTGTAAAGCACTTTGAATTGCCCTGTTGCTGAAATGTGCTATACAAATGAAGCTGCCTTGCCTATAGTCTATTTGCATATTTCTATTGACTTTGAATGTTATCGCGTCCCCAAATTCCCACTTTCCCCGGGCAGTATAAAGATGAGTTCTGGTGTTAATGATGATCTTCTGTTGGAGCGGTGCTGAGTCCAGTCTGAATCAATGAGTTGTTGTTTGATGTCATCTTGTTGTTCTGGGTCTGGTGACTTTTCTCTCTCTCTGTTATCATCTCTCCAGACTCTGTCAGGCTGGTGAACGGGACCAGTCTGTGCTCCGGCAGACTGGAGGTGAAGACTAACCAGTCTACCCAGCGCTGGTCCTCAGTGTGTGAACAGGACTTTGACCAGCAGGATGCAGAGGTGGTCTGTAGGGAGCTTGGCTGTGGGGCTCCTTTAGCCCTCCATGGGGCACTCTATGGAGACGTGGAGGCTCCAATGAGGACCAAAGTGTGTGGAGGCAATGAGTCTGCTCACCTGGACTGTAGAAGCTCAGGCTCAGATAGAAACACCTGCTCACCTGGAAAAGTTGTTGGACTCACCTGCTCAGGTAGAAGAGGAGCTGCAGCTCTGATTTGGTTCATTCCTCTTCTAATAATACTCACTTTGCTCTTTTGCTGATGACTCTCTGCTTTCTGTTCAGAGCCTGCTGCTGTCAGGTTGGTGGGGGGAGCCAGTCGCTGTGCAGGGACACTGGAGGTGAAACATAAAGGAGATTGGAGACCAGTGAGTTTCTACTCTGACGAGATTCTGAAGACATCAGCTGCCGCCTGCAGAGAGTCAGACTGTGGCTCTGCTGTTTCTGTAAGCGATAGACTAGATTTATCAGGCAGATCTATGTGGATGATCAGTTTTGACTGTGTTGAGTCTGGATCTGCTCTGAGGGAGTGTGCAGAACCACGTCCCTCTTTCTTCTCGGTTAATCTCACCTGCTCAGGTAAGCCTGTCATTGAGGTGAATGAATGAATAGATGAATGCTTTTATTTTTAACAACATACAAGAAAAAAAAATGATGATAAAATATATATATATATAATAATAATAATAATAATACTGTTGTCTCTCTCTGTAGGGATCCATCCCATAATGTCGTCTCTCTCTGTAGGGATCCATCCCATAATGTCGTCTCTCTCTGTAGGGATCCATCCCATAATGTTGTCTCTCTCTGTAGGGATCCATCCCATAATGTTGTCTCTCTCTGTAGGGATCCATCCCATAATGTTTATCTTTGTAGGGATCCATCCCATAATGTTGTCTCTCTCTGTAGGCATCCATCCCATAGGGATCCATCCCATAATGTTGTCTATCTCTGTAGGGACCTATCCCATAATGTTTATCTCTGTAGGGATCCATCCCATTATGTTGTCTCTCTCTGTAGGGATCCATCTCATAATGTTGTCAGACACTTAGAATAATAATCTGAGTCTGGCAGCAGCAACAACACAATTAGTGACACAATGACGATGCACATTTGTCCCAAAGGGTGATTCTGCAGACAGAAGTTAAGAATAATGCATTAGTGTTCTCCTGATGACCTACATGATATCCTGGCATGTTCTCCTGATGACCTACATGATATACTGGCGTGTTCCCCCGATGATCGCCATGATATCCTGGCATGTTCTTCTGATGACCTCCATGATATCCTGGCGTATTCTCTCAATGACCTCCATGATATACTGGCGTGTTCTCCCGATGACCTCCATGATATACTGGCGTGTTCTCCCGATGACCTCCATGATATAGTGGCGTGTTCTCCGTATGACCTCCATTATATCCGCGTGTTCTCCTTATGACCTCCATGATATTCTGGCGTGTTCTCCTTATGACCTCCATGATATGCTGGCATGTTCTCCTGATGACCTACATGATATACTGGCGTGTTCTCCCAATGACCTACATGATGTACTGGCGTGTGTTCTCCCGATGACCTACATGATATACTGCCGTGTTCTCCTGATGACCTCCATGATATCCTGGCGTGTTCTCCCGATGACCTCCATGATATACTGGCGTGTTCTGCAGATGACCTCCATGATATCCTGGCATGTTCTCCCGATGACCTCCATGATATACTGGCGTGTTCTGCAGATGACCTCCATGATATACTGGCGTGTTCTGCAGATGACCTCCATGATAAACTGCCGTGTTATACTGATGACCTCCGTGATATAGTGGCGTGTTCTCCTTATGACCTCCGTGATATCCTGGCATGTTCTCCCGATGACCTACATGATATCCTAACGTCTTCTCCCGATGACCTCCATGATATCCTGGCGTGTTCTCCCGATGACCTCCATGATATACTGCTGTGTTCTGCAGATGACCTCCATGATATAGTGGCGTGTTCTCCCAATGACCTCCATGATATACTGGCCAGAACTGGAAAGTTTTCCAAGACAAAGAGTAGAGAAGTGGACTTGTTTCTGGAAGCTTTAAACTGTCTCTCTAACCTGTCTGTCTGTCTGTCTATCTCTCTAACCTGTCTGTCTGTCTGTTTCTGTGTTTCTAGACCTGCTCCTTCAGCCCAACATCTCTGTGTCCTCCTTCATGGTCGGGGTCTCTGAGGAGGACCAGCAGCAGGGGTTCCAGGTGTTCTGGGGCTCCACCTTCACCATTAGCTGCTCCATCCAGCCACAGTACCCAGGAGGCTCCTTCCACCTCAGTTTCACCTCCTCCGACTCAGCACACAACAACACACAGCCAGCTGTCAATCACTCTGCCCACTTCCTGTTTCCTGCTGCAGAACACGCCCACCAAGGAAACTACAGCTGTGTTTATCAGCTCGATGTTTTCTCTCATAACTTCTCCTCTGAGAGCCGGGTGCTCTCTCTCTGCATCATGGGTAAGCTGTTTACAGGATTGGAGAAGATGATTGGTCCAAACTGAGAATGATCAGCTAACAACATGTTGTTTCTCTGTGACGACTGTCATTGTGTTCCACGTGTCAGATAGGAACCAGACTCATACCAATCAGCTCCCAATTAACTGAAGAACAGCGCATGTGTGGTTACAAGGATAACTCTGGTCCTCTGAGAACTGAGCCAGGTGTTTCACTAGGAGAATCATTTTCTGATGTGACCAATCACAGAGCTCTGACCATGCTATGATATAAAGTCAATATGCAGCGTACTAAGTGTGAGAGATAAGTGTCCATGTTGAAGGGATCTTAGATTTCAGGTCAGTTTCAGGCGTTTAATCGGGGCTGTTGGACTCATGGTGTTGTGTGATGTGTTTACTGTCCATGTGTTCCATCAGATCTGAGGCCTTTAATCATCAGAGTGACCGTCCTGCTGCTGTTTCTGCTGGTGGAGAACATTGTTCTTTACTTCTACTTTAGGGTACGGACTCACTCTCTCTCTCTCTGTTGTCTCCACCACTGAAGAGAGGAGTGATGCAGGAAGTCACATCTGTGTTCTGTCATGTCTCTCCAGGCCAGCAGGGGGCAGCTGCCGTGCAGACAGAAGAAGACTGGTCTCCAGGCCAGCAGGGGGCAGCTGCCGTGCAGACAGAAGAAGACTGGTCTCCAGGCCAGCAGGGGGCAGCTGCCGTGCAGACAAAAGAAGACTGGTCTCCAGGCCAGCAGGGGGCAGCTGCCGTGTAGATAGAAGAAGATTGAGCCAGATTATTATAACCTGGGTGTCCCTGCAGCTGAAGGAGGGCTGACTGAAGAGGAAGGAGCTCAGGGAGCAGAGTAGCACCTCCGAGGACTTCATGGAGGTTCAGCATTAATGCCCCTTTTTATCCCCACTTGGAATAATTCCATTCATTTACCCTTACAAAACTTTCAACAATTCATTGTAAATGGCACATGCTGGGTACTTGTGTACAAAGTCCGGGGTCTCTGGGGCCAATCTGTGAGGAAATATGAATGTTAAAAAGTACATTTTACTGACAAGTGTTATTCTTCCCAAATGTCCAGACCCTGTTTTAGTGACCCAGTAGGGGTCCTTAGGATGGACCCAGAACCACCAGAATTTGGTCACATATTCTATAGAACACCTTGATTTGGAAAAGCTTCCAACTCATTTTTATATTTTTTTATTTCCACTGAAACCCCCTGGTATTCCCAACATGTGTAAAGAGCTTTGCTATTCACAAGCACAATTAAAGCGTAACTATTGTTTCTTTCAACCTGGACCATCTGTTCCGGTGTTTAAGAGTCTAAATGACTGATGGGAACAACAATCTCTGACATTGGTCTGGTATCAACCCTCCAAACCCCAAAACAGGTTTAAAAGATTGCCAAAGAAAAAGCACTTATCCTAGAAAGAAGCTGTAAACAACGGTAGTTTCCCTTTAAGGTATAACTGGGAAAAGTTGTCAAGAACCTTAAACAGCTACCGCCGATTTTTAGCATCCACCCAGGCCAAACCTTCCCACCCCGCCGTCTCTATTTCTTTGGCTGGTCCAGCAAGTCGTAACTGGGATAAAGAAAAGAATCTTTTGAATGTCAAGTTGAGTTTCACAGCCCTTCCAGATGGTTCTCTCCTCAAGACTAAAGGTATCTGCATGTATTGCTGATGTGATCTGAGTTCCCTCCGGGTTACGTTATAAGTCAAAACCACCACTTGAGCTTTAAAAACTTAAAAACATCCCTTTAAAGTACATTTAGAACAGATTAAAAATATAGAAAACTATAGACAATCATATGATTAATCCCTATCAGATGTCCTCTAAATTCTTTATTATGATTTTATCATGAGATTCCAGTAAGCTCAGAGCCCCCTGCTGTTTGTAGATCCAGGTTGGGGACCAACATCTGTTGCTATGGTGACAATGTGTTGGTGTTAAAGGAAATACAATGAGATCAGAGTCATGTAGCTTGCACACCATGGACCATATTAAAAACCAGAAGCTGGTTTCACACACATTTCATCTCGTTTCATAACAATTGGTTGTTTTTGGAGTTCAGGAATTTAGCCTACTTATTGTATAATGATGTATTTTACTTACTTTTGTAATTAATGCTTTTTACTATTTCATAAAATCCATTTCAGCCCAAAGATTTGCGACAAAACGAAACCGTCTAAGAACATTGAAGAAAATGTTGAAGTGGTCTGTCAGAGGCTGGTTTTAGGACGTAAGAGACGTCTCCTGTTTCAACAGCCAATAGAGAAGTCAGCTGGTGGCGTCTCCAGAGGCTGGTTTTAGGACGTAAGAGACGTCTCCTGTTTCTACAGCCAATAGAGAAGTCAGCTGGTGGCGTCTCCAGAGGCTTGTTTTAGGACGTCTCCAGAGGCGTTCCTGTTTTACAGCCAATAGAGAAGTCAGCTGGTGGCGTCTCCAGAGGCTTGTTTTAGGACGTAAGAGATGTCTTCTGTTTCAGCCAATAGAGAAGTCAGCTGGTGGAGTCTCCAGAGGCTGGTTTTAGGACTTAAGGGACGTCTCCTGTTTCAACAGCCAATAGAGAAGTCAGCTGGTGGCGTCTCCAGAGGCTGGTTTTAGGACGTAAGTGACGTCTCCTGTTTCAGCCAATAGGAAGTCAGCTGGTGGAGTCTCCAGAGGCTGGTTTTAGGACGTAAGAGACGTCTCGTCCTCTATCTTTGGTCTGAATTGGACTTTAGATTTCTGAAATGTACTTATTGTGTTATGATGGATTTTACTTCTTTTTCTTTTAATAAATGATTTTCTTATTTTATAACTTGTGCTGATATTAGTTATCAGGGTTTTGACTTTTTTGTAATTAGCATTGTGATTAATTATGTGCTTAAAGCAACATTGTGTAACATTTATATTCTTTGTAAGTTCCACAGTGTGAGGACAGGCAATCAGATGCAGAGGAGACAACTTTCTCCCTGTTGCAGTTAGATTTTTGATTAAGTAATAAATTGCTGTGGTTGTAACAGGATTTTACTTATTTTGTAAGGATTTTTATTTTTGTAATGAATGAATTTTCTTATCTTGTAACAATTGTGGTTTTATTCGTTTTAAGGATTTTTGCTCATTTCTGTAGTTATTCATTCTGAGTAATGTTGTCCAACAGCATTGCGTAACATTGGTATTTCCAGTGATATAATTCCAGATTTATAGTCATATCTTTATTCTCTTCTTATTTTTAGGTTCTTTATTTCATTGTTTCTATTTGTATAAGTTGACACAAGTGTACTTGTTTGTGCATCTACGTCTTGTTATTTGTGTGTAATGACGTCTAAATGTGTAGAATTATAAATGACACCAAAAACATAAATCATCCGTAAATCCAAACCTTATTATTTGAAGTGGCTGTTTTTTTCTGTGTTGTCAGACTTCATCTAAGAAGAGGCCGAGTGTAGGGCGACTTCTAGCCCCCCCCAGTAAGAGCGTGCGCCCCATGTAAGCCGAGTCCTTTGCAGCGGTCCGGGTTCGAGTTCGGAGTTTGAGTCATGTTGCCTTCATGTTGTCCTCATGTTGTCCTCATGTTGCCCTCATGTTGTCTTCATGTTGTCCTCATGTTGTCTTCATGTTGTCCTCATGTTGCCCTCATGTTGTCCTCATGTTGTCTTCATGTTGTCCTCATGTTGCCCTCATGTTGTCCTCATATTGCCCTCATGTTGTCTTCATGTTGTCCTCATGTTGTCCTCATGTTGTCTTCATGTTATCCTCATGTTGCCCTCATGTTATCCTCATGTTGTCTTCATGTTGTCCTCATGTTGTCCTCATGTCCTATATCAAAGTTCTTTTTAATTCCCCAGAATAACATGATTGATTCCACACAACGCTCTTTGCCATGTACAAATCTCTACTTTCATTAATTTTGGGGTGTCTTATTCAATTTTATAGCATTTGAAAACAAATTGAAGGGATTTTGTGTTGAAAAAAGGGACAAAACCATAACAAAAAGTTAAAAAACATCGATAAGAAGAGTCAACAAAAGTGTTGATTTTCAATTTTGTCGGGAAGACAACACAAGAGATAATGCCTTGGCATAGATTGTTTTGGGACTTTTCTCTGTATTAAAGTGACAATGGATTGATATGAAAGGGGAAGAGAGATGGGGGGGGGATGACAAGCTGCTAAGGGCCGCAAGATTCGTACCCGGGCCGCTGCAGGACTCTCTTACTGGGCGAGCTAGAGGCTGCATGGCTCAATTCAGAAATGATTTCGACAATGTGGATGACGTTGTTATGATTGGATGATGGGATGATTGGATTAATTTGAGCCAGAGTATAGTCTATGGGTGAAGTATACAGAGGTGAGGCTGTAATACATCCATGGTTTCATGTTATCTTAAAGATTTTCAACGAAAATGACGGCTCATATTTGCTCATGTCTCACAGCCCTGTTGATGAGTGGTGAAGGTATATCACAGGACACATCCAGGCCACAGACATCTGGCAGCAACAGGCCCCACTCCTGACAATGTAGGCAATTCTTTGGGAATATAGGGGCACAGCACCCACGGGAGCACTACCAATATCCCGAGCATCGCAGCCTCCAGCCACCGCTTCACCCTCCTGTTGTACTCTGACTGAAATTAATGCAGCTGGTCATTAAACTATAAAGACCACATCCACATTGTCAAAACCATTTCAATATTGAGCCATAAATCTTGTAGATTACAGGAGCCTATTATTTCTGTAGCCCACTCTGTAACAACTCACTACCTGACCGCCTTTTTCTAGACTTGCGTTTCACGCTCCACAGTGGCGTCTTTGGACAACAAGTCACGTCCTGAGATGGATAATGTTGTCAGACACTTATAGTAACAATCTGAGCCTGTCAGTAGAAAAAAGAAATCTCACTCATAACTGGACCTGGAACCGCTATGCCACGCTACACCCTGTAACGCCCTGCAGTGCCCTGCTACGACATTAACTATTACAACTACAATTTGTAGTCACTGTTCCATTATCTTTATTGTGACTGTTATTGCCACTGTGCATCACCCCTCCCCCCCAACCGGCCCCGTCACTCACAGAGCCGGGGTCCTTCCGAGGTTTCTTCCTAAAAGGGAGTTTTTTCCTCACCATTGTTGCTTGCTCTTGGTGCAATTACTAGAATTGTTGAATTTTGTAAATTATAGCGTGGTCTAGACCTGCTCTATCTGTAAATTATAGAGCGGTCTAGACCTGCTCTATCTGTAAATTATAGAGCGGTCTAGACCTGCTCTATCTGTAAATTATAGAGCGGTCTAGACCTGCTCTATCTGTAAATTATAGAGTGGTCTAGACCTACTCTATCTGTAAATTATAGAGCGGTCTAGACCTGCTCTATCTGTAAATTATAGAGTGGTCTAGACCTGCTCTATCTGTAAATTATAGAGCGGTCTAGACCTACTCTATCTGTAAATTATAGAGAGGTCTAGACCTGCTCTATCTGTAAATTATAGAGCGGTCTAGACCTGCTCTATCTGTAAATTATAGAGCGGTCTAGACCTGCTCTATCTGTAAATTATAGAGCGGTCTAGACCTGCTCTATCTGTAAATTATAGAGCGGTCTAGACCTGCTCTATCTGTAAATTATAGAGAGGTCTAGACCTGCTCTATCTGTAAATTATAGAGCGGTCTAGACCTGCTCTATCTGTAAATTATAGAGCGGTCTAGACCTGCTCTATCTGTAAATTATAGAGCGGTCTAGACCTGCTCTATCTGTAAATTATAGAGAGGTCTAGACCTGCTCTATCTGTAAATTATAGAACGGTCTAGACCTGCTCTATCTGTAAATTATAGAGTGGTCTAGACCGCTCTATAATTTAGAGTTCTACATTTGGCTGCTATTTTCAATTTGCTTCAAAGCCTGGCGCACTTCATGGAGGCCTGCTCTGAGACTACATATTTCACATCAAAGAGCAAATGTATTTCTCTATTTCTATTATTATCTTTAAAACGTTCCTGATGCCGGTTTGAAACCCAAATGAGTCTTTGTCCGCTTATCTGGTATCGGGTCGCGGGGGGAGCAGCTGGAGCTTCTCTTCATGTCATACTCTCCTAATTCCTTTTGTTGCTGAGTTCAGAGATGCCAGTCAGCAAACAGGAAGTGGAACATATAGTCCCCTGACAAATCAGCAGCAGCGTGTCAGGATGACCTGATCGCCCAGCGGTCGAGGTCAGAGGAAGTTCATGCAGAGGAAACAGCTTTCGAACATCTCATTTCATCTTTTTAACTAAACCTCTACCAGGAGGAGAGCATCAGGATCTTTAACTTGTTAATACAGTGGGGTTTGAACGTTTGGGCCCCCCAGGTAAAAATGTGTATTAATGTGCAAAAAGAAGCCAAGAAAATCTCCAAAAGGCATCAAATGACAGATTTGACATTCGTATAATATGTCACAAAAAGTTAGATTTTATTTCATCATTTACACTTTCAAAATAACAGAAAACAAACAATTTTACCAAAGTTGAAAATTTACAAAATACAAGCTTGCCCAAACTTTTGAACCCCGCTGTATATACATGTTGATGCTTGGAATCAAAAAACAGATTAAATGTCATGAAGTAATTCCACATTATGGAAAAGGAGCTATAGGATCTGAGCATGTGCCCCCCCCCACTCTGACATCTCTCCATTAGTGCATGTATAGGACCTGAGCATGTGTGTGTAGTTCAGGCCTGTGTGTAGTGTGTGTAATAACAACAGTGTAAACTGCAATTTCCCCATAGCGGATCAATAAATAGTATAAATTAAATTAAAAAATAAGGTTGAAAAGAAAACAGTTACCCTTTAAAGGCTTCCCCATTATGGAAAAGATTTCTAGGGAGGTCGATCTTTCGCTAAACCCACCAGACTCCGTGTAATTAAACAGTAATTTTAGCATCGTAAAAGAAACTTCATTCAAATTTGAAAGAAACAAAATAAAACTATGAAAACCCGCTTTGGGTAAATTTTCCACTTTTCCAACCATCACAACACTAATCGCCTACTAAAGTCTCAAAGAGGTTGTAAAAACAGCCTATTTCTGTAGGGATCTTTTCCATAATGTCGTCAGACAATTTAAGAGAACAACACTCCAACTGGAGTGTGGTCTAGACCCACTCTATCTGTAAAGTGTCTTGAGATAACTCTTGTTGTGAATTGATACTATAAATAAATTGAAATTGAAATTGAAATTGAAAATTAACAATGCACATTTTCCCCATGTGCATCCCCATTTCTGTGTTTCAACGTTCATGTTAACCCTTGTGTTGTCCTCCCGGGTCAAAAACTTTTTTTTAGTTTTCACTACCACCAGCTTACTAGTTTTACTACTTTCTGGAATTCATGGTCAATAACCCTCATTTATATAGAATTATACCTAATATTTGAGTTAAAAAAGCAGAAATTATGAATAATTTTGACTAATAGTTAAGATCAGAGGAATGAAAGTGATCAGTTGTGTTTGTAAAGAACATTGGAAGGAATCTAATCCATTATTTGTGGTAATTTGGTTAAAAAGAAACTCATATTTCAGATATAGACATTTTTTAAAGGAGGACAACAGGAGGGTTAATAATGGACCAGTTTCAAAGATTGTTGTTCCTTTATGTCACTTAGACACAAAAACATAGTTACCCTTTAATGTCAGTGTTGATGAGTAACAGGTCAGAGTGTCTGTTTGGGTCGAGGTCACACACACACACACACACACACACACACACACACTTCCCTGTTCTGATGATGTAATAATACCCAGGCAATTCTCATGAACCATTCGTACATATAGCTATGAAAAGTAACACCGTAACTGTCATTGTATACATTTGTCGGCTATATTTAACTGTAAAAAACACTTTCATAGGATACAATTTCAATTGTTGTGCATAACTTTTTGTAAGATATCAAATTAATCTGCTTATGAGAATGTGCTGCTGGAAAATATTGAAAAAGATTAAAAAAGCGCACAACAACAAAAGAAAATCTCACACAGCATCAGAAAAGCATGAAAAAATACTACAGTCACATCAAAGGGATTTATTATTAGTGAGTAGTATTTAATGATGTACTTGTGTGTGTGTGTGTGTAAAAAGGGGAAGTAGTGTGTGCATATAAACTGGTGCTGAAGTCAATCTCATCATCATCTGATCTGATCATCAGAGACTCAACAGACCAAGTTCTCTCCTTCATCTGAGCGGTGAGACACACACACACACACACGCATGCACGCACACACACACGCATGCACACACACACACGCACGCACGCACGCACAGAAATGCACACAAATGCACACACACACACACATTCACACACACACACACACACACAGTGTTGAAAATGTTAAAAAGGGACAAAAATTGAAAAAAAAAGTGTTGAAAAAAGGGACAAACATTTAAGAAAAAGTAAAAAACATCAATAAAAAGTGTTGATTTTCAGTTTTTACGGGAAGACAACACGGGGTGCCCAAACCTTCGTACCCCACTGTATATCCATTATTAACTGATTAACCATGCATTGGTACATCCTACATTTCACTAGCATGGACCACGCCACAACCATGTGTTAGTTAAAGATGTAATGAACATTATGAATGTGCAGAGGAACACTATGAATGTGCAGATGAACACTATGAATGTGCAGATAGATGAATTGATGTGGATGTCGTCTGATGGCTGGTCTGGGAGGATGTGTGATGACCGGGTGGAGGAGACTCACAGTGGGGGTTCGTCAGAGCAGTTTTCACCCGAATAGTTTACAGACCCCCGGACGGTACCTAGAAGAGACATGAGAGAGTGTGCAGCAGGAAGGGAAGAGGGGGAAGATGGATGAAGGAGAGGGAAAGGGAGGCTGGGTCAAGCAGTCAGAGACACGAGCCCAGCTGCGCAACATGGTAGATGGAGGTCTGTCTGGTGATTAGAGGTGTGGTTTAGGTGTGGCCCTGCTCCCGAACCTTAGTTAACAAATTAACTCCATTTCAACATTCAAAGTTTTATATTCATGTTTCCTGCATTAAATCTTTCTCTTTCTGTGCAGGGACTTCAGTGAAACCTCCGCCCATCATGTCTCCATCAAAGAGGAAGTTCAACCACTACAAGGGGCGCTACGTGGAGAAGGTACTTCACCACTGACAACAAACACATTACACGTTCAATAAGAAGAAAAGGTCCAAGGCAATCTTCTTCCAAAAAATTAAAAAGCTGAGATTATGAGTTATCCGGTCAAACATGTAAGATAAGAGGAACGTATGTTGATGGGTTATCACACACTATATGTCAACGTTTTGAAAGCATTATTCTTGAATTGTTTTTTGGGCAATGTGTTTGAACCAAACCCATTTTTTGCAAACAGAAACTTTGAAAACGGATCAAGTTTGACCCGAGGAACAGCTGAGGGTTAATTGAACAGTTGGTCTATAAAATGGTTGAAAAAAAAAAAAAAAAAGAAATCGTTCCTAAAGCCAAGGAGTATGTCTTAAAATGTCTACATCTAAAATTTGTTCCACGTTGATGGACTACAACAATAAAATGTACTTATATTAAATCATTCCTCTCTTTCTTTTATTATTTCTAATTTAATTGTATCAATTCTTAGGTGTCAACCTCCAACCGTGTGGGTTTAGAAGAAGATTTTCCAGAGTTTGAGGCTTTTCCTGACGCTCCCACGGCCAGAGCACCCGCACCTGGAGACGGTAAGATCCATTTCATTTATGATTGTTGTATCTGTCTGATTCTATTCAATTTTATTTTATTAATTGTATAAAGCATAACAAGAGTTATCTTACAAAACTTTACAGATAGAGTAGGTATAGAGGTAGGTATAGGTATACACACTATAATTTACAAAGACTCAACAATTCCAAGTTCTCAAGTAATTTCCTCCAGAGCAAGCATCAACCATGATTTGGGTCCCACCCTAATCCAAGGAAAACTGCTGGCGGAGAAAACAAGGACTCCGGGGAATAAGCTCCCCAGAACTCAGTTAGTAACACGCATGTCTGGGACATGAATGCACTCTGAGGGAAAGAGAGAGGAGAGAAAAGCTCAGTGTGTCAAAGAAAGTTCCCCGGCAGTCCAAAACTATTACAGCATAACTAGGAGCTGGTCTAAGGCAAACCTGAGCCAGCTCTATAAGGGTTGCAATGCAAATATGACGTACTCTCCCTTTCTTCGTTAACCTCTCAGCGTCTCTGTCGGTGCAGAAGGTCGACATGTGTCAGCAGATAAATGAACCGCAACACCGCACGGGCGCCTACGACACCCCCAACCTGGTGGTCCGCCGCGGTCAGGAGTTCCTGGTGAAAGTCACCTTCAACCGCCCGCTGGCGCAGAGCGACGACTTCCAGCTCGAGTTCCTAATTGGTGAGTTTAAATTCTGGGATAGGACACAGATGTACAGGTTTTCCTGTAAATTAACATGTGCATTGTCAAATCAAGGACATGAAAAACCTGTAACTGAACAAACATATTTACATTTTTTAAAGACTGGTTAAATAAGGCTGTTCTCATGAACCATTCATATATATAGCTCCGAAAAAGTAATGCATGGTAATTGCTAGGGATGAGCCGGATACTCGGCTGAAACGAGTATCCGGTACGGATAAAGCACTTTTGCCAAGTATTATATATAAAGGAACACATTTTTTTACATTATTAAGTACAGTATGCTCTTAATGCTGTTTTGAGGCTTTTTTTAATATCGCTCTCTGGAGTTTCCTTTTCTTTCTTTTCATCACTAATACTCCTCCTCCTCCTCTTCCCGCTCCAGGTAAAAACCCTACTCCCAGTAGGGGCTCCCTGGTGATGGTAACCTTTAATTCCCGTGTTGGAGGCGAGTGGACGGGTCGGATTGTGTGGACTCAGGGTGTTACCGTGACTCTGGGCATCACACCGACGGCCAATGCCATCGTTGGGAGGTTTAGTACGTACGTGGCCATCGTGGTGGGAACCGGCATGCTGCGAACCAAGAGGAACGCCGCCACCGACCTGTACGTGCTCTTCAACGCCTGGTCTAAAGGTAGGAACTCCTCTCCTTTCACCTGAGTGTTCAGATGTTTCTCGCCTGCCTAGAAAAGCAAAGATTAATTGATTAGTTGTCAACTATTAAATGAGCTGCCATTTATTTTTGGTTAGTTGATTAATCAGTTTGAGTAATTTTTAATGAAAAATAAAGAAACCTTGTCTGATTGCAGCTTCTCTCCTCTGTGACAGTAAACTGAATATGTTTAAATTATGAACAAAACTAGAAGTTTGAGAATGTAGTCTTGGGTTTTGGTAAACACTGATCAACATTTTACACTATTTTCGGACATTTTAGAGACCAAACACCTAACCAATCAATTGAGAAAATAATCGACAGATTAATCAATGATGAAATTGTTAATTGCAGCCCAGGTCCTTTCAGATAGACAGTGTTGTAATGTAACAAAGTACAAATACTTTGTTGCTAAAATGTAATCATACTGTAATTACGTAGAGTTTTCATGTATCTGTATTTTAATTTGTTAATAAAATCTGCTAAATGAAATGTACAGCATATTTTACTCCGATATATTTCCCTAAAAGCATCTTCATTACTCGTGTGGTGGAGATCTGAAATAAAACTTCACTCAACAAAGTCTTATAAGTCTTAATTCTTTGTGCAAAGTAGGTTCAGTAGGTAGACACCAGAGTTCTTAATTTTACACTTTTAGTGACAGTTTTAGTTCAGGAGTTTTTCAGGGAGATCAAGGACAACTTTTAAGTAAGTTTATCTATTTTCACAGAGATGTATTGTTGTTTTAATTGGGGTAAAAGGGTTAGAGTTGTTTAAATAAAAGTGTTCATTTTGTTTTTAGAAAATTATTGTACTGTTTAAGCTAAAGAAAAAGTCTTAAAAAACATGGCTGTTTTTCTGAGATACGTGGTTCTCACAGGAAAGTGACGCTACAAAGACATGATGCAACACAAAACTCTTCTTAAATCTTCCTTCAAGCAGCTTTAATGTTTCAAAGAAATTCATTTTGTTTCTTATAATGTACATTGAAAACTCTCCGTCTGCTCTCTTTGCAGATGATGCTGTGTTTCTTCCTAATGAAACAGAGCGGAACGAGTACGTCCTCAACGACCATGGTGTGATGTATCAGGGTTCATATGAGGATGTGAATTTTAAGGACTGGGTTTATGGACAGGTTAGTCTGGATCAACAGAGCAAACTGCCACAATAAAAAAAAGCCAGAAACTGTGGTGCCTAAAACTGATTGTCGCCCGTGAGTGCTTGTGCAGCTTTTTAGAGGTGTATCACCCGTATGTCCACAGCTCACTTGAAAAACTGTGTGTTATCAAAATCAAAATCAGAATCAGAAATACTTTATTGATCCCCGAAAGGAAACTCTGTGTTGCAGTCACACAAATAGTAAAATATAGTATAGTAAAAAAGAGTAGAAATATAAATAAAGAAAAATAAGGAGTGTGGATATGTACGGTATTTACATAGTTAAAGGAATATTATGATACAGTATTTACATAATTAACATAATTAAAGAGTTGTAATGGTGAAAAGTAATAATAATAATATTAATAGTAGCAGTTGAGTATTGCACACATTTGAGGCCAGTGTCATTGCACAAAACAGATAATATTGTTCAGTTTTATCCTCTAAGTGTGTGTGTGTCAGACATGGCCACAGGCAGGAAGGACTTCCTGTGGCGCTCTGTGGTGCATTTTGGGAGAATGAGTCTGTCACTGAAAGTGCTCCTGTGAATGAGCAGCAAGCCATGGAGTGGGTGCAAGACATTTTTCCAAGATGGCATGTAGTTTGGACAGCGTCCTCCTCTCTCACACCACCCACAGAGAGTCCAGCTCCACCCCCACAACGTCACTGGCCTTGCGGATCAGTTTGTTGTTGTTACTGGTTGTATATACCCTTTAAAAAAGCCCAGTTGGCTCTGATTGGTCAGCGTTTCCCCATCTGCTCTCTCGGAATCTCTGCACCATCATTGCAGTCGAGAAAAGCTAGAACAGCACTGGATACCGGTACTTTTTTATCTATTCATATGGAGTTATATACCTATCTTTATTCAAGAGTGCATTCTTTCAATTTGAGAGCATTTCTCACTGATATTAGGTTCAGATTTTGTAATAATGTCCCTCAAAACCTTGCTCTCACACTCAAATAATCACTGCTCGGTTTTCTCTGCTTGTGCTCAAACTTTCTACTTGGACTCAAATATGTTGTTGATTGGACAGATTTCCTGCTCTCAGCTTTGGCCTTTCTCCTCGTAAATGTAAAGGTGTAATGAAATGATCCCTGCCCTGTTGAGTGTGCGTCCTGTGCATCCTTCTGCAGTACTCCCAAACCGCAAAGCATGCACTGTTTCCATTATATATATATATATATATATATATATATATATATATATATATATATATATGGTTCTAGGCAGAGTTTATAATACGGGCTGTGTGCATTTCTTTGAGGATTGAGTATTTTGGACCTTGCTTTATAATTAAAGAAGAAATCTTACTTTACAATGTGGGAACTTTAAAGAAATACAAACAGCCCAGAGCATTTTTCCCTCCTATCCTAGAATATATCTGTGTTTTCTTACTACAGTTTGAGCGTGGCATTTTGGACGCCTGTATTTACATCCTGGATGCATCAGAGATGCCGATCGGCGACCGAGGCAACATCATCAAAATGGTCAGGATGGGATCCGCAATGGTGAGAAAACATTTTGCAGTTTTAGTTCAGCTATCTTGGTCCAGAGTGAAATATCTCAACAGCTGTATGATGGATTCTTAAAAATTTCTGATCACCCAGAGAATGAAGCCTAGGATTCCCTGGCCTTTCTCTTCCCCTCAGATTAACGCTCAGGACGATAACGGCGTGTGTGTTGGGAACTGGAGTGACGACTACTCAATGGGCAGGTCCCCGACATCTTGGACGGGCAGCATCGAGATCCTTCTGCAGTACGCTCAAACCGGAGTCCCGGTCAGCTTTGCCCAGTGCTGGGTGTTTGCTGGAGTCTTCAACACCTGTAAGAGCATGCACTGTTTCCAGGATACACTTGTCAAGGTGCCGTTTCAAGACTTTCAGTCTTGGCCCAGTAGATGGCCTACTGGGCCAAGGCCATAACCACATACTGTAGAGACCCAAAACAAAGACTACAAACAACTGCAAAGAGACAAAACTACCAAAACATTGACTACAAAATGACTACAAAGTATTTCAAAACACACACAACCACAAACAGACCCAAACCCACCACAAAGATACAAAAAACAATTACAAAGTGACAAAAATGACTACAAAAAGACCTGTGTCTGTTGGGTAAAATCTTTATCTGAAAAGTAACTACAACTGAAAAAAATGCAATGAACTTAAAACTACAATATTAAATATTTTGGAAATTGATCTTAATGCCATAATTAAAAATATTTACACCCCCCTATGTTAAAATACAGGGGTCATAAGTATACACCCCCCTATGTTAAAATACAGGGGGCATAAGTATACACCCCCCTATGTTAAAATACAGGGACATAAGTATACACCCCCTATGTTAAAATACAGGGGGCATAAGTATACACCCCCTATGTTAAAATACAGGGGGCATGAGTATACACCCCCTATGTTAAAATACAGGGGCATAAGTATACACCCCCTATGTTAAAATACAGGGGTCATAAGTATACACCCCCTATGTTAAAATACAGGGGTCATAAGTATACACCCCCTATGTTAAAATACAGGGGGCATAAGTATACACCCCCTATGTTAAAATACAGGGGGCATAAGTATACACCCCCTATGTTAAAAATACAGGGGCATAAGTATACACCCCCCTATGTTAAAATACAGGGGTCATAAGTATACACCCCCCTATGTTAAAATACAGGGGTCATAAGTATACACCCCCTATGTTAAAATGCAGGGGGCATAAGTATACACCCCCTATGTTAAAATACAGGGGGCATAAGTATACACCCCTATGTTAAAATACAGGGGGCATAAGTATACACCCCCCTATGTTAAAATACAGGGGCATAAGTATACACCCCCTATGTTAAAATACAGGGGGCATAAGTATACACCCCCCTATGTTAAAATACAGGGGGCATAAGTATACACCCCCCTATGTTAAAATACAGGGGGCATAAGTATATGCCCCCTGTATTTTAAGGAGGAACATTTATTTATTTATGATACATTATTCATTCACAAATAATATTAGTGTCCTTAAAGGGAGGATTTTCCAAAGTTGTTTAAATTTAAGGCATTAAGATCAATTTCTAGAAAGATGTTTTTTTAATTCCTCTTTTTAATCAACTTTAGGCTGGGTGTGTAAATTTTCTCAAGACACTGTGTATGTATATATCCTTATTTTTTACTATATTTCAATGGAGCGGAGGCCTGAATGTGTGAAAAAGTGACACGCCATTAACCATGTGATATTTGTTGATAGCATGAAATATTTGATAATTTGAATATTTCATATCTCTGCAGTCCTACGCGCCCTCGGCATACCGGCAAGAACCATCACCAACTTCAATTCAGCTCACGACAGCAACGGCAACCTGAAGACCGACCTCATCTTCCTGCCTGACGGCTCACCGGACACCGTCAACACCAGGGACTCCATCTGGTCAGGCATGCCTGTTGCTAGGAGATCGCTAGGCCAGAAACTACACCTCATATGCTCCAATGCAATATTACTCAAATTTGTACTTAATTAATTACTTAAGCACTTTGGTACTTTCCACCCCACAGACACAAAAGTTCTACAAAGAGATGTAAAGAGACAAAGAGACACAAAGACAGAAACGTACGAGGACGAGAAACAAGGACAGAAACGTACCAGTACGAGACAAAAAGACAGAAACGTACAAGGATGAGACACAAGGACAGAAACGTACCAGGATGAGACACAAAGACAGAAAAGACAGAAACGTACCAGGACGAGACAAAAACACAGAAACGTACCAGGACGAGACAAAAAAACAGAAACGTACCAGGACGAGACAAAAAGACAGAAACGTACCAGGACGAGACACCAAGACAGAAACGTACCAGGACGAGACACAAAGACAGAAACGTACCAGGACGAGACACAAAGACAGACACGTACCAGGACGAGACAAAAAAAGAAACGTACCAAGACGAGACACCAAGACAGAAACGTACCAGTAAGGATGAGACACAAGGACAGAAACGTACCAGGATGAGACACAAAGACAGAAAAGACAGAAACGTACCAGGACGAGACAAAAACACAGAAACGTACCAGGACGAGACAAAAAAACAGAAACGTACCAGGACGAGACAAAAAGACAGAAACGTACCAGGACGAGACACAAGGACAGAAACGTACCAGGACGAGACACAAAGACAGAAACGTACCAGGATGAGACAGAGCCACATGAACCAGTTCTAACTGGGGAAAATACCTTAAATTTGTATTTAAGTACAGTACTTGGGTAAATGTCCTTTCCACCACTGGAGAGAACCTAAATTTATTCAAGAGCACATTCTTTCAAACAAGTAGCTTGTGAGCTACCGCACACCAACAGGTTTCCAGTAGCTTGCCAATAGGTTGACAAATTGAGACACAAAATTACCACGATATTAAAAGTGAGCTAGCCGACTTTGTGGGTCGTAGACTTGTCATTTTTTCCCCTGATGGGAATATTTTCACTGCTATACTGTGTAAAATAGTCATAAACCTGGATGTGAAATTAAGATTTATCATAAGCTCTGGGTATTGCAATTTCATCAAACAGTAGCTTCATTCAGCATCTGTGTGTAAATAAATGTAGGCAATGTGATGCAAGTGGCTCTTGGCCACTTTTGTTTTTTGGAAGTAGCCGTTAGATAAAGAAAGGTTGGAGAGCCCTGCCTTAGATGGTCCTAATACTGCAGTTTCTTTACTGTGTAAGGTCTGTGACAATGACGGATGGGAGGGTAATCAGATATAACATTAAGGTATTAGAACATGTCTAATCTGTGGTTTGGCTGACTAAACACATGTACAAAAAGGTGTACTGACAGCACGTCTCTGTAGGAACTACCACTGCTGGAACGAGGTGTTCATTAATCGCTACGACCTGCCGGCTGGCCTCGGTGGATGGCAGGCGGTGGACGCCACGCCCCAGGAGACCAGTGATGGTAGGACAGACAGACACAGACAGACAAAGACGGAGGAATCAACAGATAGCTGGATGCTAAACATGATGTTTGTTTTACAGGATATTATCGCTGCGGTCCAGCTTCAATTATCAGCATCAAAGAAGGTTTGATCTCTCACCCGTATGATGCAAGGTTCGTCTTCTCTGAGGTTAGTTTCCTTCTTTGTTTCTTTAAAGGCCTCATGAAGTGAAAAAGGCATTTTTCAAGCCTTTGTCCATATGATAAATGTTTATTGTGGTTTTATATTTGTAAAAAGCATATGATATATATGATAATCATATGATAATCATGGTCTTTTCTCTTCTGGTGAAAAGTTTTAAACATTTGATTAGTCATCCTGCAACAATGTGACCCTATAGGGCAAATATCAGTTTGCTTCACTTAAAAGGGCTGTTTTGGACACTGAAAGGTATTTTTCTGTGTCTAAAAACATTATGGAAAGGATCTTTACCTGTTCAACCAGAAACAGCTTTGAAAGAAATAGCGCTAAACCCACCAGACTTCATTAAAAAAACTATACTTTTAGCGTGTATAGAGCCAACATATTTTACATGCAAACGGTAAACAATGGGATTTGTTCAACCAAAACTAGAGTTGAGTTTGTTGGAAAAGTGAAGTGATTTCCATAAGTTTTATTTTGTTTTTGTCGACTTTGAATAAACTGTATTTTACGATGCGCAATTTCACGGCTATTTCTATGTTCTTTAACAGAAAGGTTGACCTCTGTAGATGAATGAAAATCAATGGCAATAGCAATGGCAAAACAAGCTCTTTTGTCCATCCATCCATCCATCCATCTTCATCCGCTAATCCGGTAACGGGTATCGGGGGCAGCAGCTCCAGCAGGGGACCCCAAACTTCCTTTTCCCGAGCCACATCAACCAACTCCAACTGGGGGGTCCCGAGGCGTTCCCAGGCCAGGTTGGAGATATAATCTCTCCACCTAGTCCTGGGTCTTCCCCAAGGCCACCTCCCAGCTGGACGTCCCTCCACCTAGTCCTGGGTCTTCCCCGAGGCCTCCTCCCAGCTGGACGTCCCTCCACCTAGTCCTGGGTCTTCCCCGGGGCCTCCTCCCAGCTGGATGTGCCTGGACCACATAGGGACCACCCCAAGAGGCATCCTTACCAGATGCCCGAGCCACCTCAAACGGCTCCTTTCGGCGTGAAGGAGCAGCGGCTCTACTCCGAGCTCCTCTCGGATGACTGAGCTTCTCACCCTATCTCTAAGGGAAACGCCAGCCCCCCCAGAAAACCCATTTCAGCCGCATGTACCCTGGAACACAAGCTTGTGAAAGTAAATACAAGCTTCACAATTGCCTATATACTTACATTGTAGCAACAATCTTGCTTAATACTGGACCAAAGTTAAAGATTGTTGTTCCCATCAGTCTATAAAACAATTCAATTCAATTTTATTCATATTATCAAATCATAACAAGAGTTATCTTGAGACGCTTTGATTAAGCAATAGCTCATTACAGGCTGAGGTATGTTGTGATTTTTTCACAGCTAAACGGCGTTGTTCAGCCCGACGCAAACCCATCACATATGGCAACATGAATATATATTCCCATTCCAATACAAAATATGTTAATAACAAACAATAATTTCACAATGGAACAGGCGCTCCTGGACTGCCTGCACACACCGAGGCAGCTGCTGTGGAGCGGAGGTAATGTTAGCTTACACCAGCAGCTAGCATAGGCTGTTTGTTTTTTTGCTATCACCAAAGATTGTCTATAACTTAAGAGAACGGTGCATATCTTCCCCCTCTCTCCTCTTTCTCACAAAGCTGTCCTCTCAAAAATTAAAGGCAGAAAAGCCAAAAAAATAATCTTAAGGAGAATGCATTGCTGATGAATAGTTACACACTGACGGTGTTTCCTCCAGGTGAACAGTGACATTATCTTCTCCAAGCGGGATCGCTACGGAACGCTGACTCCGTACAGGGTGGAAAGGGATTACATCGGAAAGGCTATTTACACCAAATCTTTGGGCAGCGACTCACCAACCAACATCACACAGACGTACAAGTACCCTATAGGTAACACACACACGCACACACATTTCAAATTACAAAAAAAACAATAAGACAAGACTTATCTTATTGGTTTAAACGCACAAGTGAAAATCAAGATCTTTTTTACATGGAAACACTGCCGTTGTTGTCCACAGGGGACGCCAAAATTAACACAAAATGAAAGTTTGTTGTAGTTGCTTTAATGGCACGGATAGTAATGTTGAAAAGCTAGCAAGATATGAGAGTAGCATCTCCCCTCCCAACGCCCACACAGATATCCACGAGACCTTTCCAAAAACAAAATTCTCCCCCCAAAAAGGAACGTGGATGGTTCCCAACAACGCTCAAGTTAAATAAATAATCAGTTCACTACTTTCATTGAATTTGGATGTTTTTTGTCAATTTTATAGCATTTGGAGAAAAAATAATTGGTGAAAAGAACTTTAAAAAAAAGTGTAAAACAGAGAGTCAATAAAAATGACTAAAATGTGAACAAATGTCAAATAAAGTGACAAATGTAAAAAAAACAAAAAAAAACCACAAACATTTAAAAAGGTATGGAAAAAGTCGACAAATGTTGAAAAAGTGACAGAATCATCGGGAGAAAGACACAAAAGGGTCAAAAAAGACAACCATAAGCTTGATAAAAGGTTTTTTTTATTTTAAATTTTGACTCAGAAATTTTTTTTTTCAGGTTGGAGGGAAGAGTTAATGGCACGGTTAGTCATGTTGAAAAGCTAGCAAGATATGAAAGTAGCATCTCCCCTCCCCTCCCCTACCCACACCCACACACACATATATCCACAAGACCTTTCCAAAAAACAAAATACTCCCCCCAAAAATTGTAGCTGTCCAACAGAAAAACGGCAACCATGCCGTCAATTTCCATGCATGTCAACTCCCTCAGCGGTCGCCACTGCTGAATAGCATGTGTACTCTAGTTTGTCCTCTAGTTGTATCTGCAGCCCTTTAAAGTCTCTTTCAGGTATGAAAGAGACTTTAGTAATACAATATTTTCCTGTGTGTGTACTTTAAATTTGTGCAGCAGCTGTGTTTGTAGATACTGTGTCTTTTAATGTGATTTGATTTAAGACTTGAGGGAGTTGGGAGACGTTGGAGTTTGTGGTGAAGTGATATCTGTCTGCAGGTAGTGCAGAGGACAACAGGACTAGGGCCCAGGCGGATGAATACGGCATACAAAGGGATCAATCTGAGCTGCCTGAGACCACACTGTCTGTCATTATTACCGCCAGTCAGGTAACACACCAGTCTATATGTCTGTCTTTCAGTACTGAACACTATGGGTGTCTAGATTTCAATTCGAAAATTGATCAAAATTAAAAAAAAATTGATTAAAAATATCAAAGCAGGATCAGCGATTTCCTGTCATTGTTTCACTTTCCATCCCCGCCTACTTCACATGTCTAGAAAAAACAGACATTGCGTAGGGAATCCAGCTGGTAGCATGCAGCTAAAGACACAAGCTATATATGCTCCAGCATCCCTAGCACTGGTGCCCCAGCTTGACTGCAATGACAATAAACAAGAACCTCATATATTTAGGCTGCTTACGCATTCAGTCAGTCAATCATCTGCCACGCTTTCTCTTGGTGTTTCATTACGGCGCGTTTCTTTTTTTCTTTTTTACAAATAATGTGTTTCACGTTATCATACTTCCATAAGAAGCTGCTGCTCACTCTGTATAAAGTTTGAACAATGCGTATTCTCCATTTTAGCATCAATAAATCTGTGACTGACCTCAAGGTATGTTGAGGAAAGCCGTGAACATGCATCTATCTGGAATGCTTGAGCCTGGCTCAACCTAGTGTTGGAGCTAAATCCTGCTCCATTCTCAGGGTTCATTCAATTAGTAGTCAAAATCTCAGATGTTGAAATGTGAATCCATTTTATTACATAGGATATCCTAGAGACAAATACAGAGTCAACCTAACACGGCTCTCCCCCAAATTTGTCTGACTCTCTGGCTCTCAGACCCCCAGTATTATCTCACCAAGGGGGGGTCTTGTGCTTATTCCTTATCTTTTAGTTGGGATGTGACTGAGGGTTTATGACCCTCAGAGACTTGGAAAGTAACAGAGCAGTAGGGCCATAAAGGGGGACTGAAACCATCATCAATTCAGCTTCTGACACATTTGTAGAGCTGGTTATAACAAAATGTACCAGAATATCTTATATTATAGAACAAAAGTATTGCAAAACAACTTAATGCAACAAACAACAAACTATATACTTATAACAACAAACTTAATGCATGACCCACATGTCTTCATTTATGTTGAAATAATGCTTTTACCTTTTGGCTTGAATGTATAATGCAAATCACCCACAATGTTTAAGCACATATAAAACTTTAAATTCCAACACTAGTCGCTCTTCCTCAGCCTGGCTCGACCTTCGCACCAAGCCAAGATGCACAGATCACACTAGGTCAAGCCGCGCTTTATTCTTTATCCTGGATTTATAAATTCTGCTTTTGTGAAACAGCCCTCAGGTTGAAAAGAAATGAAAAGTTACTCTTTATGTACAAATTCACTGTATTTGCGCTCTCCTCCCTTCTCTCCAGGTCAACCTGGGTCAGGACGTCATTGTACGGGTGGATTTCCACAACCAGAGTAATGTCCCCACAACCATCCAAGCCAACCTGACCGGGTCTGTCATCTTCTACACCGGAATCAGAGCCAGTCACTTGAAAGATCACAACTTCACCATCACCGTGCCAGCCAATCAGAGTGAGCGATATCAGAGAGGAAATAGTATTTGCAGTTATTAGAGATAATCTCTGCTACAATCTCTCTTTGTGTGTGTGTGTGTGTATGTGTGTTTGCAGGGAAGAGTGAGATGGTGAAGATCAAAGCTGCTGAGTACATACACTTGTTGGGCACTCAGCGTTGCCTGCACTTTGTTGTGACTGGACAGGCTGAGGACGAAGCAGTGACTGCCATCAAGGTGCTCATGCTGCAGATCCCGACGCTCACTGTGACGGTAAGACTCGTGTCAGGGTTGAAAATCGGCCACGTTCCCTCTTTAAGATTTAGCTTGGTTTACGGTATTTCTTTGTGTTACCTCTGTTAGTCGTTAAGAGGAAGTTAAGACATAGAGCTTTTATTGTGACGGGAAAACCAGAAGTGGTAAAAATACAAGAGGTGGAAAAAATACAAACATATTGTACTCAAGTAAAAGTAACAATACTTTAATGAAATTTACTCAAGTACAAGGGAAATTACCTTTCTGAAACATTACTCAAGTAAAAGTAATAAGTAGTTCATTTAAAATGTACTTTAAGTAAAAGTTACTTAGTTACATCTAAAAAAACTAAAACTGGGCAGGGGGATCGCTCCCTTAAAGTGAAAATAGATCAAAGGGTCATAAATCCAAAAGTATTTTGTTTTCAATGAAAAACAAATCTATAAAATGTATAAACATATACAGTATAAAAAATGTAACACATGTCACACAATTTGGTCAGTGTCCTACATATGTTGTCTTACGGGTTGCTAGTGCTAGACAAAAATTAGTAATGACATGAAACATGTTTTGCTAATTGGGAATTTGCTATTAGTCATGAAAACTTTGTTTAAAGTACCAATGCACACATGCTTACCAAAACATGCTTCCACAGATTAGTGTTAATTTTGTCACCTATTTGTAATTTAGTCTTGTGCCAAATGTCCTTGTTAGTTTTAGTTATATTTAGTCATTCACATGTTTTTTTGTTAGTCAAGTTTTAGTCAACTAAAAGTCTTGTCAGATCAGTCTAGTTTTAGTCAAAAGAGAACTCAAGGTATCTTAGTCAAGTTTTAGTCAAAACATTTTAGTCTTTTTTTAAATAAATGATTTCTGAGATTATTTCTGATATCCGTTTCAGTCAAATAGTGTTTCACACATCTCAAATATTGGTTAAATGTCACAATTACCTGACAAAATACACTTGTTGAATGATTTTTGTTGAATGCAACTTGTTAAATGCGTTTTCATATCAAGCCTCTTCCAAGGGCCATGGCTCCTGGGCTCTACAGCACCTTGTTACACAGACACACGTTAGATAAGACCCAGGGCTCCTGGGCTCTACAGCACCCTGTTTCACAGACACATGTTAGATAAGAGCCAGGGTCCCTGGGCTCTACAGCACCTTTTTCAGACTGAAAATGAAGAGAGATTTAATCTTAGTTTTTCGTCAACAATAATGCATGTTAATTTAGTCTTAGTCAGTGTTTTTGGACAATGGTGCAGTCTCGTCATCATCTCGTCTTTGTCATGGAAAAAAAGGTCGTTAATGAACATATTCTCGTCTCGTCTGACGAAATGAACAATACCTCCGATTAGATGTGGAGTTTTGAGTATTGAATGCTGCCAGTTCAGTCACCTTTGGCAAGTACCTCTGGCATTGATTGATGATACTATTGGCCCTCTTGAATTCAAAAGAAATGTGGCCAATGATTTTTGGCCAGCAGGATTCAGAGTTTCAGCTGGTATTTCTCCTTAAACAGTCTCTGAGCAGTCATTGCTCGCCCGATCCACCTCCATCTCGTTCTCAGTCTCCTACAGAAAGGCGCCTGGTAGGAAGCCTAGATGCTGATTCATCACTGTAGTGGTTCCGGGCGGGATTTCTTTTCTTCCTTTCGGTCTTTGATAGTCAAAGTGTTTTTTTTTAACTCTGTAAAAGATGGAATTTGTAATGTAGCTAAATACACTGGCATTCTTTTTTTATAGGAGATGTTATTGACTTGTGTTGTTGTTGTTCTTTTTCTACTACATCTTCTGTGTTTCCAGCTGAGCGGCTTGCCCAAGGTGCAGCAGGAGATGTTTGCCAAAGTTACCTTCACCAACCCCTTCAACTTCGCCCTGCAGGCCTGTAGCCTGTCCATGGAAGGAGCTGGAGTCATGCGCGAGAAGACACGTTTCTACAGGTACACACACACACACACACACAGACAAATAGCACTGGCACTCACACAAAAAGTGTGAGTGCTAGGGATGCTGGAGCACCCCCTGGTGGCCCAGCTTTAAAACTGCGATGACAATAAAATGATATCTTCTAAATATCTCTGGTTGTTTTTTCTGTTCCCTGATATTTTGTATGCCATGTTTGGGGTGTGTGGGATGAAAAGAAAGATATATTTTGTAATTTCAAAACATCAAGCATTCCACTCAGTCAAAGATTTTGCTCACTTTCTATCAGCTCTACATCTACAAACGAAAGGCCTCTTCAACGAGGTGGAACAGCTGATCCAGTTGGGTCTCTGTTTACCAGTGTCTTCTGCTGGCTCCAAAAGGTCTTTCTCAGCTCTTCGCCTCCTGAAAACCTGGCTCCGTATCTGTTATTGATACTATAGCACTATCACTCAGAGTAGACTTTTACACATGGCACTGCTTCACGTCCACAAAGACATTTTGGATGAATTGATATTCATGGTCTCATGGCAGAGTTTATCAGATTTAGATAGGCTTAGTTTTTTCATCGCTGGTTTTTGGACTTTGCTGTGCAGGCCATGTTGGGACAGGCTTAACATGGTTTAATGTACCTAAACAACAGTCAATGATTACCAAATTTCTCTCTCATATTGCTCCTCATAACCACTGAAAACTGTCAAAACAATTGAACCCAAAATCCAATTATTATGGGCCTAATCTGTTCTGTTAAGGGGTTCTGCTTCATTAGAGCCTATTGTAAGGAAAAAGCTTACCATGGTTTAATGTACCTAAACAATGATCAATGATTACCAAATTTCTCTCTCATGTTGCTCCTAATAACCACTGAAAACTGTCCAAAATTTGGTTATCGGTGTTTAGGTAGGCTACATTAAAACACTTTAAACCTTTTCACATAAGGACTTTTAAAGCACTTGAGGTTCATGGAGAGTCAACCCACTGCTGAAAATGTGAAACAGAAACGCTTAATGTCAAATAAAGTCCATAATAATTGGACTTTGGGTTCGATATTTTGACAGTTTTCAGTCATTATAATGAACAATATCAGAAAAAAATTTGGTAGTCATTGATCATTGTTTAGGTACAATAAACCACATTTAGCCTTTTCCTCGCCATAGGCACCAATGAAGATGAAAACAATGTGAGATAACTTCTATAATTGTTGGATTTTGATCTAGTTGTTTTTTGACAGGCTTAAGTGTTCATGACAAAATATGGCCATGAGACACTTGGTGATCATTGAACGTTGATTACGTACATTAAACCACATCATGTCTTTTCCTTGTAGGCGCTAATGAAGCAGAAATGATTGTCAGAACATCCATAATAATTGGACTTTGGGTGGTCTGCAGAATACAGAGCCTAACATAGTATCTTTAGACTCTACGTGGACCGCGCCCTCCCTCAGCACCACTTGCCAAAAATGACTTCTCGTGCCTCTGCACACACACACGTGATATATAAGTGAAGTCAAAACACCTCGATCACCCCCTGGGGATAGGTCATAAGTCCCGACCCCTCTATGTTAGCGGATTGGACATGGGCCCAACTAAAAAATCAATGTGCACGTCAAATATTTTTTCCTAGAGCTGCAAAGGTTAATTGATTAGTTGTCAACTATTAAATTAACCTGCAACTATTTTGATAATCGATTAATTGGTTTAAGCGAAATATTCTGCAGATTCCAGCTTCTTAAATGTGAATGTTGTCTAGTTTTACCAGTCCTTTGAATTGATGAACATGGGCCAAAAAACAATCAACAGAAAAACTAAGTAAACGTCAAATAATGTTTTTCCCAAAGATGGTTTCTGTAGCATTTTTTTGTAGAAAAGCAAAATGCTTAAAAATTGGTTGAAAATGTAGCGAGAAATTATAATTTTGATTGTGGATTGACCTCCTGCCTCTAAACATGCCAAAATTGTTGCAGCATCTACGTATTGCTCTATATAGTGTATATACTGTATACTGTGTGTGTGTATATATATATATGGCAGCTCCTGGATATTTTGGCTTCCCATTTGTACAATGAGAAGAAGTGGAGACGTGTTGTCCATCTTTATATACAGTGTATGATCTTAAGCAAGCAGCACACAATTTAGAAAACCCAATTGGTAAATCAAATGTTTTCATACATAATTTTCCTCCTTGTTAATGTTTTCCTAAACTAACTTTAAAAAGTAAAAATGTGAGTCAAAATCTGTTGTATAGGACACACTGCAAAATTAAAAAAAAAAGGTTTAACAGAATTATTCTGTTGCATTTTCCATGGACTATATTTAAAATAAATTACAAAAATAGACTGCATTTACATAAAACCTGTAAGTGTGAATAACCATAACATTTTTCATTTTCCCTATTGTTCATCTTTATGTACAGTCCATGGTGATGGTATGTGGTTGTTTGGCTCATGTGTATTTATACCCGTACACCTGTGTGTGTACACCTGTGTGTTTCAGAGTCATTGAGCCTCAGGCTTCCATCTCTTGGAAGGAGTCCTTCACCCCTCGGCGGGCCGGAAAGCGCTGCCTTGTGGCGGTGATGAACTGCAGCAACCTCTGTGAGGTAACCGCCACACCTTCCTCTCTCACATTACCTGCAGTATAAAAGTAAAGTGCAATACATTAACAATATACTTGCCTCACACTTCAACAAAGACAACCTTGCTGTACACAGTTTTCAGATAATAGGAAACAGAACAGAAATTAAGTGCAATGCAAAATGGATTTCTCACAGAAACACGTTCCCTACAGTGAGTTCATTATGTTTCTACTTATAAATCTCAACAAAGTACACAGTTGCCATACAATGTGTGTTTAATGTATAAATGTATTTATCAAATGGAGAGACAGCGATTCGCAGAACAGGCAGCAACGTGACTCTGATCCAACGGAAATCTAATCTGTCAGATTGGTAGCACTCTAGCCCAATGGATTGGGGGGGGCAATAATATCTCAGGGGATGCAGGTGCCACCCCTGCCCCCCCAGAGCACCACTGCTGTGCGTAGTTACAGACACAGTTCTGTTGAGCACAAATTTAAAGTACTTGTACTTTGAGTATTTTCCATTTCATGCTGCTTTGTACTTCTTCTCCACTACATCTCAGAGGGAAATACACTTGCCTTGTTGTGTTTTTTCAGTTGAGGGGAGTCGCTCGTGTCAACATCACGCCCTGAGATGATTGGTCCACAGAGCTGTGTGACCCCGTCCATTTCTACTACGCCTCCACCAATCACAGCAGCTTCAGACTGAGTGGGCGGAGCCGACAAACCACGCAATGATTTTATTTCAATTTACACAAATCATTGGAAATTCCACGCTTTGATATTTTTGCTCCACAGACAGAGATGTGACATTTTAAAATGACTTTAGTTTAGTGAGGAAGCTTGAGGGTTAAAAGTCATATAGAGGAATAATAATAGATCCTTTTTTTTCAAACATAAAATAGCTTTAGTGTGGAAATTTGAGGAATTATTGATAATCAAACGTCTGAGAGTCTCTTCTCACACTGAGATAAAAAAACTGTTTAATCATAATTTTAATGTTTGGATGAAAACACATTGTGTGTGATTGTAAATGTAAATGTAAATGTGCTGTATTTATATAGCGCTTTTCTAGTCTGAACGACTACTCAAAGCGCTTTTTACATAGTACAGGAAACATTCACCATTCACACACATTCATACACTGTGGCCGAGGCTGCCGTACAAGGTGCCATCTGCTCATCAGATAAACATGCACACACACTCACACTCCGATGACACAGCATCGGGGGCAACTCGGGGTTCAGTGTCTTGCCCAAGGACACTTCGACGTGGGACTGCAGGGCCGGGGATTGAACCACCAACCTTCCAATTGGCAGGTAACCGCTCTACCACTGAGCCACAGCCGCCCCTTGTACTGTAGTCTTTTTTTTCTTTTCACTGCCAAAGCTTTTCTATTAGCAATAAAAAGCATTTTCAAAACCACAGAAGGTGTCACACATTATTTCCAAATCCATCCAAATCACTGATGACAGGACAAACTGCAGTTCAGTTTTTGCTCAGTTGCTCCCCTTGTTGCCAGGATGCAGACCACCACAGCGGACCCGCTGTTTGTTTTTACCGAACAGTTTTAAGAACAAGGGGTGGGTGCTGTAGATCCGTCATCCGTCCCTGGTAGGCAGGCAGGCAGAGATTCTATGGCACAGAAAAATATAAGGTTAGAAGCAAATTAGTTTCATGGC
Organism: Etheostoma perlongum; assembly: GCA_026937815.1. Classification (NCBI taxonomy): domain Eukaryota; kingdom Metazoa; phylum Chordata; class Actinopteri; order Perciformes; family Percidae; genus Etheostoma; species Etheostoma perlongum. The sequence goes on from CM049381.1 coordinate 1,849,463, forward strand.
CGGCTATTTTCATAAAGGGACATTTAAACCACTCCGTTTTCAGAAATAACAGTTTTTAGAAAAGTGTTCGGTTACAAGTACCCGCGTGTCAGTGCCGTCAAGAGCATGCCAAACCTGTAGGTGGCAGTGTAACGAGAAGCTCAAACCCACATTGGTCAATCAGAATCCTGAAAATAGCAGCAAAAAAATCACTTCCTCTCTCTTCTCTTCCTCGTTTGTCTCAGTTTACATGCAAACAAAGATTTGATGTTTTTCAAAATAACCATGTACAGTATGTGTAAACAGGGCCTGAGACATCTGGCCAGCAGTGAGTGGTTTCTATGGTGCAGTGTTGATTAGTGGATGAATTGCAGGTGGGCAGCTGGGAGCAGGTGAACCAGCTTAGCAGCAATTAGGAGCCGGAAGATTGAGGGAATCACCATGGCAACAACACAGACAACACACCTACAGACAACATACCTACTACCTGTATACCACATATACTTCAGATGTGAATGTGAAATGTGATCAAAATACGTTCTCCACCAGTGGTTATTACATCATAATCATCATTTCAGGATTTAGAAAGCATCACAGGACAGAGACGATACTGGTGAAAATTACTAATAAACTCCTAACTGCTGCAGACAAAGTACTTGTCACTCGACTTGTTTTACTAGATCTTAGTGTGTGTGTGTGTGTGTGTTGTCTCTGGACTGGTTTTTACTTGATCTTTGTGTGTGTGTGTTGTCTCTGGACTTCTTTTACTAGATCTTAGTGTGAGTGTGTGTGTGTGTGACACCATTGACCAGACTATCCTGTTACAGAGACTGTAACATTAGTCGGCATTTAAGGAATCGCACTACGTTGGTTTGAGTCATATTTATCTGATCAATCTCAATTTGTTAATGTTAACGATAAATCCTACAAGTACGCTAAAGTTAGCATTCCACAAGGCTCAGTGCTTGGACCAATTCTCTTACAATGGCTTGAGAAAGATTACACACCGCTGCTAATGTTTATTAAAAAGAGGAATAAAAAAGCATCTTTTGGAAATTAATCTTAACGCCTTGATTCCAAAATGTTAGAAAAATCCAACCTTTTAAGGACACCAATTTTCTTAATAATGTATTGTAAATAAATAAATGTTCTTCCTTAAAAGGCAGAGGAGATAAATATACACAGCAATATGTTTGTACCTTGCCTTGCCTAGAGTTAAGGTTATGGTTAGGGTTAGGGGGGTTAGGGTAACCCAAACGTTTTTTCCTTTGCAGTCCATGCTTCTTCTAGCCCAAATTAAACCTGATCACAGGACTGTGCCGACTGTGAACGCAGCCTATCTGTCTTTTTACCTGTCTGTCCATCCACCTGTTTATTCTGCTCTTTGTGCTCTCTCCACAAAGAGCCCCTATTCACACACAGGCATGCCTTTCTGTTGAAATTAATTTAGGCTTACTCAGTCAGAAGCACATACACACACACACACACACACACACACACACACACACAGACACACACAAACACATACACACACCTCAAGATTGGTAGCACGGAGATCCCGACCCTTACACATCATTACTTGTTTGTGTGTGTGTGTGTGTGTATATATATACTGTATATATAAACTGGCCAAAAGGAGGAGATTGAGGCTGCCGACATTAAGACGAGAAAGCTCCTCACAATGCATGGAGGGTTTCACCCCATATCCAGTACCCTGAGACTGTACACCAAGCGTAGCGAGGGAGGCCGAGGGCTAGTGAGTGTCAAGACCACTGTCCAGGATGAAACGACGAAGATCCAGGAGTACATCAGAAAGATGGCCCCCAAAGATGAAGGGCTTAGTGAATACCTCAAGCAGCAGAAACCCGAAGGTGAGGACAAGGAAGAGGAAGAACCGTCATGGAGGGACAAGCCGCTGCACGGTGTATACCACAGACAAATAGAAGAAGTGGCTGATATCAAGAAATCCTACCAGTGGCTGGAAAAGGCTGGACTGAAGGACAGCACAGAGGCCCTAATCATGGCAGCACAAGAACAGGCACTCAGTACAAGATCAATAGAGGCAGGGGTCTCCCACACCAGGCAAGACCCCAGGTGCAGACTGTGCAAGGATGCCCCTGAGACAGTACAGCACATAACAGCAGGGTGTAAGATGCAGGCAGAGAGTGTGTACATGGAACACCATAACCAGGTAGCTGTCATAGTGTACAGGAACATCTGCCACGAGTATGGGCTGGAGGTCCCAAGGTCAAAATGGAAGACACCTCCTAAGGTAGTCGAGAATGACCGAGCTAAGATCCTGTGGGACTTCAAGATCCAGACTGACAAACTGGTGATGGCTAACCAACCAGACATCATGTTGATCGACAGACAGCAGAAGAAGGCAGTAGTGATAGATGTGGCAATCTATGTATGACGTCCTGTAGGTACGGGACGATGTTATGCGGGATTTATGAGTTAACAACATAGGCTAATTCATGAGGGTGCTATTTTATGTGTGAGCTAATGTTGCGCATCTGTTTATTGAATGTGTTATTCAGTGCCAATATAATGGAGAATGTAGTTTAATCTCAGTAATAATGGTTTATTAGGTTATTACTGTTGCTGTGTTAAAGGCAAACGTTCCTCTGTATTGTCGTTGCAGATCACGGACATGTGATTGAGTCTAGACATCATGGCGCGTGAAAGTAGGACAAGTTGTAATTACTGCCCCTACCAGCAGGCGGCAGCATAGCCATGTAACACTGTTATGTAATATATATATATATATATATATATATATATATATATATATATATACACTACCGGTCAAAAGTTTGGGGTCACTTATACATTTCCATACCACTCCATTATAGACAGAATACCTGCTAATTTGGGTGGGGGGGCTGATCTTTAATGCAATATCTACATTGCCCATTATCAGCAACCATTCATCCAATGTTCCAAAGGCACATTCTCTGTACTAATCTATCATTTAAAAATAAAAAACTAGAAAAACATTGGAGAACCATTTTACTATTATGTAAGCACATAATGTAATCTGATTACTGCCCTGGTTAAAAAAACAATGCAACTGATCTCAGCTGGCATTCTGTCTTCAATGGAGTGCAATGGGAATTTCTATGTGACCCCAAACTTTTGACCGGTAGTGTATATATATATATATATATATATATATATATATTAAAATAAAAAGTGCCTTTACTGAAAAAAATTATGTTCATAAATTCAATTCAATTATTTTATTATATAGAGAACAGGTTTGATGTTTTACAAGCTTATTTAGAAAATAAAACCAGATGGACAATGAATCGTAAAAATGAACTCAGGTTTGGTAGAGTTTTAATGAGAATCAATGCTAGTATTAGCAATTTAGGCTAACAAGCTTCCACTTGCATAAAGGAATACAAACTCAACAGATGATGGTTTCCCAAACTTTTGAATGACATCCATATTTAGCAATTGATGACAGCAGCCATCCTGTTAAAGTCAATGTGAAATCTTATCAAATATTACTTTAATCTGTGTTGTTATGACACTGAAGAAGAAGGTTATATAAAGTCCTCTTAGGAGTTATGTTCTATCACTGTAGGATTCTTTGCATTAAAGATGCTAATGTATCATGAACAATAAAGGTTATAATCTTCAGTGCAGTCAACTTTTTAATCTAAAAGAAATAAAGTAGCACACAGTGGTAAAGTCAGGTCTCCACTTTATTGAATATTCTGCTCAAGAAGAGAGTCAACATATCCTACAAGTGTTGCAGTGTCACAGGAATCTAACATTTCTTCATTTCTGAAAACAACAGCAGGGTTTGCAACTAAATAGTGTTAACAGTGACCCCCCATTTCTTTTACATGACTTTTTTTGCATTATCAGCAAGTAGAATACAATAAAAAGAATGATCTGGCATTCTTTAACCCTAAACCTTTGTGGAGCACGGACTAGTTTAAGAAGAAGGCTGTGCATCGAATCAATAACGACTGATTAACGGGGAAAATACATTTCTTCAACCCAAAGTTAAGGCTAAGGTACAGAGTTATCAGAAAAACTTAATGATTCCTCTTGTATTCTGAAAAGACAACTATTTAAAAAAATAATGCACTAAGAAGAAAATGAACAAAATGTTAAATTAAACAATAAACACTTTAGGTCATTTATATCCCATCACCAAGATGATAATTTCAACTAAACAAGTTCATCAGTTTTACATCAGCTATAAGTTATATTTCAACATACATACATAAGTGTTGAAAAAGAAAATGAGTTTTGATATACAATTAGTAGTAAGCAATAAAAGTTTAAACTGGTTAGAAATGTGTGAAGTAACAGCCTGTTTTAGAATAAAAATATAAAAATATAAAAAAAATATAAATAAAAATAAATTTTAACATGATACATACCGACGGTATCCCACCCCACCTCCCAGTAATGCTACCCAGATAAGCTCTCTTTGCACAACACCTGGTGTATTTGGGTAAACCTCTCTGGGTGATCAGGATAGGACTGGCATGATCCATGTAATACCTTCGTGTTTCCCTCAGACAGAGTGAGTTTGTAGTATACAGTGTTTGGGTCCTTTGGCAATGTTATGGAAAGCTTTGGCTTTTTCTCTCATTTTGGTGAAAACTTCAGGTGAGTAGAACCATGGATCTTCATTGGTACTTCCTAATTTAGGGAAATGCAAGTAGTCGGCCATCACATCAAGATCGATATCACCGCTTTCCACTGAGGTGAAAACAAAGCACAGCACATCTTCTACACCTGGAGCAAGTACCACTCTGTCCAGCTTTGACTGATTTGGGACGATCTTTGTTCCCTCCATGGTATCTACACAGGATCTGATGACGTTGATTTATCTCTCTTTATGATCCAGCCACTTGGTTAGTTTTTCACAACTGAATGGTGACTTGTCTCTGTCTTCAAAGAGTTGGTCTAATGAGCTGTCATCTTCATTTCCTTCACGGATGGAGTGAAGTTTCTTTGCCAAAGCCTGCTGGAGGTTAGATGCATAACTACCACACAATTTTTGGAAAGTGCTCAACTCTTTTTGAATCACAGGAAACTGCTCCACCACTTTGTATTCCAGAGAATCGTTGCATCTTATTTCTTTTTCCTTTAAATCTTCCAGACTATCCAGCGCCTTACTCACTAGACTGTTATTATTCCCTCTTGTAAGCTCAGCACCTTTGGAGTGGAAATTCTTCAGCGGCATCAGCCAGTCCTTCACTGGAACAACCTTCTCTCCTTTCTCTCCCAGTAGCTTTGGGAGTTGTTCGTAGGTCTTCAGTGCATCTTCAAATGTTGCAGGGTTTCTATCAAGAATGAAGTCTCCGTAGAATTTGCAGGATAATTTCTTAGTGAAACATGTCTTGCACCTATGATATAACACTAACAGAAAACAATACCGGCTAGGCATAGATGTATTTGTCAGAAAGATCTTTACTCAGACTAACAAGTTTTATAATAATTGAAGTAGCTTCAACTACATAAACCCACTATTATTACATCTACAACCTGGTATATAGCAAATTTCTAAAATATGAATGGTTTGAATGGAATGACTGTACATTATATATGCTCAAACCCAAGTGGTATGCAAACATATAAATTAGATTTTATTTATATTTAATGCACTATTTTTAAAACAGCAACATACTCCATTTAAATGACCATATCACCATGGTTACAACATGCTCCCCACCCTCAAAATCTGTCATTGTGTTACAAAATTACCCTTTTAACAAGACAGAGGCCTTATCAAACATATCTCTTATTGTTTCTTAATGTAGAACAGTCCATGATATTTAAAGATTATTTATTTTTGGGGCTTTTTCCTGTATTAGAGAGTGGTTGAGAGAGATGGGGGATGACACACAGCAAAGAACTGTAGGTGGGATTCGATCCCGGGGCGCTGCAAAGGACTCAGCCAACATGGGGCACAAGGTCTCACTGGGTGAGCTAGAGGCCGCTCCAGTCTACGATATTTAATGAAGTTGATGTACTTGCATTATTTTTGCAATCACGGGTTGTATCCTCATGGTTGAATGTGCTCATTGTATGATGCTTTGTACACAAGCATCAGCTAAATAAATGGAATGTAATGCAAAACCTAATAGTAAATATCCGTCCAAAAAATGAAACTATTTAATTAGAGTACAAACGTTTGACTGCGTGCCTTCCTTCGGCAACCATGTTGCCATCTAAGAGCACAGAGGAGAGCACTCTTTAGCAGCTTCAACGCGCAGTGGGTCACAATGAGAAGAGGGTGACCAGAGTATTTATATCCCTTGGCACCTGGACACGGACCTCTGCTGCGTTCAGGGACCCCGGCCAACAAGGAGTCAGAGTTCTTGAAGGTGACATGTAAGTGTGAACTACAACTTTTGTTTTTTGTCTTTAGACCTACGGCCATCTTATCTCATGAAAAGGGCGCTCAGGCCAAATGTGGAACATTTGATTTCCTTTGTCTCAGAGGTCACATGCTCTGAGACCTTTGTTTAAAAAATAGTGTTTAGCCACACTGCTCGGTTCCCAACAACTGTTAACTGTTACAATGTCAAGACAGATGTAAATATCTCTGGCACACTATTTTCTGAAGGTGGGGAAACAAAAGCGTGTTCAAAAAGCCAAACATTTTAACAAAGAAAAAAATACACAAAGCCTGAAGTCATCAAGTAGCATACATAGAAAGGACTGACCATATGATCAGCTAATATGTTAAAAAAAAGTAAGAAATACAGCTGTGACATACAATGGCCAAAATTATAAATGCAACACTTTTGTTTTTGCCCCAAAATTCCCGAATGAGCTGAACTCAAAGATATAAGACTTTTTCTATGTAAAAAAGGCGTATTTCTCTCAAATATTGTTCACAAGTCTGTCTAAATCTGTGTTAGTGAGCACTTCTCCATTGCCAAGATAATCCATCCACCTGGTGTGACCACCATTTGCTCATGAATGGTTTTGTAGATAGTGTGTGTGAGTTTACACTCACACACACACACATCATTATCTGTTCACTAACAAGTCTTTCTGCTAAAATGGCAATCAGCAGTGTTTGATAGGCACCAGACTGAAATCCACTCTGTTCTGAGTGTGTGGTTAACAGGTGTGACAGCAGTGTGTTAGCATTTGAACAAAATGGTGTGAATCCACAGTGTTGTGCATGCTGTGGCTAGAGCCATGGGCTAAGTGTGTAGAGTATTGAACTCTGTGTTCTAGCAATAAAAACCAAACTAGAGTTTGGTCCAGGTGAACTGCTGCTGTGCAGACTGGAGTTAGAGTTTTGCACATGTGACTCCAGTCGCGCCCACTGGCATTTAGCAAATGAAAAAAACTGTAATATAATAATGAAATAATAATTTCTCTACAAATCTGTGTCTAAACGTGACGGTACAGACAACATCTGTGTCCCAACATAACTTTAGCTGCTGCGCTGACTGGTACACACTAGGATTAGGCAATGGTCATGGTTAGGTTTAGGGTTAGGGGGTTAGGTTAGGGTAGAACGCAGTGCCCTGGATGGGCGCTGCGAGGGGCACGGGTGCAGGGGGACCACCGGTGTGAATAAAACACTTAAAACCTCCTTAAAAAACCCTGGTTCGGGTCTAAAAAGCTGTTTAAAAGAAGGCCAAATGCTCAGAGCAGGGCCAAGGGACCACAGGACAGGACGGACAGCGGGAACATAAAACTTTAAATAAAAGGTCTCCTCCTGCTCAGCCCCTCTCCCCGAGAAACTAACACATGATTCTAATAAATAAATTTACAATAATTAAAAATATATATATATATATATATATATATATATATATATATATACTGTACATAGAGAAAAGAAAGGGGGGGAAGTTATTAAGATAAATAAAATAATTAAATAAATAAAACATATAGAAAGAGAGTAAGAGTTGTGTTGATATATAAAATGCCTGGTGTCCAGTCTAAAATGAATTCTATTATTTAAAATCATTTTTCAACATAAATTACTTTGGAAACCACATTTAAAAGTACTTAAAATACTGTTTGAATTACTTGCCCCTAAGGATGAAAAGTACACATACCATTAAAATTAGTAAATAAGTGCTTTCGTAAAAAAAGTGCTATAAAGATAAAAAAGTGCCACGCGATAATAAATAAATAAATAAATAATAATAAAACATTTAAAATACATCATAGGATAAAACCACACTGTTAGTAGCATGCATAAAACCGATGGCATGTGTATCATCATGTTAAAATCCAGAGGTAAGCAATTCATGGTGTAAAAAAACACGATAATAAATATTAATAATCCCATTAAAATATACCATATAACACCAGAGAATAAACATAATAAAGGACCACCAAGGCATCTTTAAATAACTTTATTTAATAATAACTTTGACTTATATAGCGCCTTTCACAAACCCAAGGACGCTTAACAAACAAGGGGGGGTGGGGGGGTTAAGAGGTGAAGGTGTGAGGCCAGGAGAGTTTAAATTCCATAAGCCTCAGTGAAGAGGTATGTTTTTAGCTCGGTTTTAAAGGTTATAATAGAGGAGGCAGAGTGAATAACATAATTTAAGAGAGTAAACACGTAAAATTCTGTCTATATATAGGTTGGGCCCTCCCCCCCCCCGGCAGGCAGAAATCAGATACCTAAAAAGAAAAAAGTAATAAAACCTGAAAAACATTATATAAAATAAGAAAGTCATAAAAATAGAAAGAAAGGAAAAAGAAGGGAAAGAGAGCATGTAGGGGGGTTAAAAGAGTGGTTCTGATGTGCTGCAGAGGAGGTCCCGATAAAACCTGAGGAGAGAGGAGACCAGAGCAGTGGGGGGGAAGGGTTTCTGGAAACTAAAAACTTAATTAAAAAGAGAAGTGGACCCATGGTAGGGTCTTTGGTAGGGTCTTTGGTTTTTAAAAAATGGATCCACTTCCTCTCCGCTGCCACGCAGACCCGTTGTCCAGGTTCTGTTGCTCTCCAGGCCCATGCTCTGAACACTTTGAGAGCTGTGGAGTTTAAAATGTGCATATAAGACATTTGTGCCATCACCCTTATTTAAAATGTATTGATGTTGTTTTATCCTTAAATAAAGAGCATTTCTTGTCTCCCCCACGTAAAACTTATGGCAGGCCCTGCACCTAATTGCATAGACCACATTGATGCTGGTGTGCTGCAGGACCTGCCAAGGGTTGAATCTGGCTCTATTGTAGGGGTTAAAAATGTGGGGGAGATGAATAAAACCGATATCCAAACCTTGAAGCGCTTCCCTAGGGTCCGTGTTCTTGTTCAGGTTTGTGTGAACTAAAATGTCTTTTAAGTTTTTGTTTCTCCTGTAAGCGGAGATCATGCGGCAGTCCCTCAGCACGTCGCACTCTTCCCCCCCCCCCCGGAAGTTCCTCTTTATCGCTGGCATTAAGCTTCTCAGATTCTCCGAGTAGGTAACGACCAAGGGGACGAGGGTCGAGTTAGACGGCTGGATGGTGCTGGTCTGGTCTCTGTTTGTGAGACCGCCGCTGACCTCCGCCTTGATACGTCTAAGGAAGCGCCTCGAGTAACCCCTCAACCTCATCGCACCAAAAAGTGTCCTGGTGGCCTCCTCCACGTGCTCCGGGAAGGTGCAGATCTTGTAGAAGCGTATCAGCTGGGACTTGATGAGGCCTCTGTACGTGTGCTTGGGGTGATAGCTGGTTTTATGAAAGAGTGCATGGCGATGTCCTTGAAATACACCTTAGTGGCTAGTGTCTTTGACTGGTCGCCGGAGCTGTGGAAGAAGACCCTCTTATCGAGGAACTCCACTGTAACGGGTTGAAGGGTGTGTTTGAGTTTTATTTTAGGGTGGTGGGAGTTGAGGGTGTCCAGGAAAGTAAGGAAAGTCGGTTCTGTGTTGTCCCATAGGCCGAAGATGTCGTCCAAGTACCAGAAATAAAGCAGGGGTTTGATGGTGAGTTGATGGAAAGTTGTTTCCTCCCAATGGGCCAGGTACAGTGGGTACGGAAAGTATTCAGACCCCTTTAAATTTTTCACTCTTTGTTTCATTGCAGCCTTTTTCCAAAAATCAAAAAAAGTTCATTTTATTTCTCAGTAATGTACACTCAGCAACCCATCTTGATAGAAAAAAACAGAAATTTAGAAATTTTTGCATATTTATTAAAAAACAAAAACTGAAATATCACATGGTCATAAGTATTCAGACCCTTTGCCGTGACCCTCATATGTAACTCAGGTGCTGTCTATTTCTTCTGATCATCCTTGAGATGGTTCTACACCTTCATTGGAGTCCAGCTGTGTTTGATTATACTGATTGGACTTGATTAGGAAAGCCACACACCTGTCTATATAAGACCTTACAGCTCACAGTGCATGTCAGAGCAAATGACAATCATGAGGTCAAAGGAACTGCCTGAAGAGCTCAGAGACAGAATTGTGGCAAGGCACAGATCTGGTCAAGGTTACAAAAAAAATTTCTGCTGCACTTAAGGTTCCTAAGAGCACAGTGGCCTCCATAATCCTCAAATGGAAGACGTTTGGGACGACCAGAACCCTTCCTAGAGCTGGCCGTCCGGCCAAACTGAGCTATCGGGGGAGAAGAGCCTTGGTGAGAGAGGCAAAGAAGAACCCAATGGTCACTGTGGCTAAGCTCCAGAGATGCAGTCGGGAGATGGGAGAAAGTTGTAGTAAGTCAACCATCACTGCAGCAATCCACCAGTCGGGGCTTTATGGCAGAGTGGCCCGAAGGAAGCCTCTCCTCAGTGCAAGACACATGAAAGCCCGCATGGAGTTTGCTAAAAAACACCTGAAGGACTCCAAGATGGTGATAAATAAAATCCTCTGGTCTGATGAGACCAAGATAGAACTTTTTGGCCTTAATTCTAAGCGGTATGTGTGGAGAAAACCAGGCACTGCTCATCACCTGTCCAATACAGTCTCAACAGTGAAGCATGGTGGTGGCAGCATCATGCTGTGGGGGTGTTTTTCAGCTGCAGGGACAGGACGACTGGTTGCAATCGAGGGAAAGATGAATGCGGCCAAGTACAGGGATATCCTGGACGAAAACCTTTTCCAGAGTGCTCTGGACCTCAGACTGGGCCGAAGGTTTACCTTCCAACAAGACAATGACCCTAAGCACACCGCTAAAATAACGAAGGAGTGGCTTCACAACAACTCTGTGGCTGTTCTTGAATGGCCCAGCCAGAGCCCTGACTTAAACCCAATTGAGCATCTCTGGAGAGACCTGAAAATGACTGTCCACCAACGTTTACCATCCAACCTGACAGAACTGGAGAGGATCTGCAAGGAGGAATGGCAGAGGATACCCAAATCCAGATGTGAGAAACTTGTTGCATCTTTCCCAAAACGACTCATGGCTGTATTAGATCAAAAGGGTGCTTCTACTACACTCTAAGAAATAAATCAGTAAAATAACAGAAACAATACCGGCAGCTCATTACCCGGACTTTCTACCGTAATTAAAAACAGGATTTTTCAGTTAAATAACTGTCTCAATGGTAAAAAAATCATAACACTTCCCATTATATTGTAAAGCAACAGAAATATTCCTGTGAATCACGTACAATAATTAAATTTCTGTTAAAATTTACAGTCATACACCTGTTAATTTACAGATATTTCTCAGAGTGTAAATACTGAACAAAGGGTCTGAATACTTATGACCATGTGATATTTCAGTTTTTGTTTTTTTAATAAATATGCAAAAATTTCTAAATTTCTGTTTTTTTTCTGTCAAGATGGGTTGCTGAGTATACATTACTGAGAAATAAAATGAACTTTTTTGATTTTTGGAAAAAGGCTGCAATGAAACAAAGAGTGAAAAATTTAAAGGGGTCTGAATACTTTCCGTACCCACTGTAGATGTCTGCCTACGACGGGGAGTATTTCCGGCCCATTGCACACCCGCACAGTTGGAGATAGTGTTTATTGTTGAAGGTGAAGTCGTTCCTGGTGAGTGTAAGATGGAGTAATTGCAAAATATGGCTGTCTGGTCTGGATGGGTCAGGGTGCTTATTAAAAATGTGTTTTATGGCAGAGAGGCCAAGTGATGTTTCAATATTACTGTAAAGTGAGTCTATGTCTATTGTAAAGAGGAGAGTGTGACCGGGTAACTGGAGGTTCTTTATTTTATTAACAAATTCATAGGTGTCCTTGATGTAGCTGGGGCGCAGTTTAGAAAGTGGGTTAATGAAGTGGTCTATGTATTCTGTGATGTTGTAGGATTCTGATCCGCAGTCGCTGACTATTGGTCTGCCGACCGGAACAACAAATGGGACCGTCCAAGTCGCAGGAGGCTTGTGGATTTTTGGGAGGAGATAGAAGAGGCGAGACCTGGGCTCATCCGGACCGTCCAGGTATTTTTTCTGTTTATTTTCCCTGACAACTCCAAAAAAACTCGCTGCCGGGACATTTTCTCCATTTTAGGAGAAAACGTTTCTTCAGTGATAAATTGCAAGCATTAAATCTTCATAAAAACGCAAATGCAGCACATCATTAGAAAGCTTAAAGTCTCACGATTCCATCAAGCCCACACACAAAGCACAAGGTGACTTACAGCGGTTATAATCATCGTATGAAGTAAAGAAACACAGAAAGATTCTGTACCGTTTCTGTCTAAAGTTTCCTCGTGTCTTTCTTCACAGTGGTGAAAGATCGTCATAAACTTTTTTTTCTTACTTCGCCAACAGTTCAAAGAATAAGTACATCCAATCCTTTTAATCCAAAACGAGCTGGTCCCCTCACAATCTTGTAGATTCTGGCCGAGTTTCCTCATAAACAAAGCTGAACAGTCCATCATTTTTGGATTTTGATCGCTGCTGGCGTCTCCCCTCAAGCTACCACATTGTATCTCTCCACACAGCCGAATAGCCTGAATCCTAAGGAATTGAGTGACAGCCAATCCGTCGACGGTAATTTGAGTTATCACAAAAGGGAGCAAATGAACTTGCAGGATTTACAGAGGTGGGATTTGGGAAAGCCTGACAGTATTCCCTACCAGTTAGAAGTAAAGGTTATGAAACCAGCCTCCCTGTGTAGCCAATAAGAAGACGAGTTGATTGATACCAAACATGACCAGAAAATGTTAACCCTGTGATGGCTCCAGCTCTGTCAAAGTAAAAATATGGCCTTATCATGGCATTTCACCATTTCATCAAATTATAATAACTTATTTCTATAAATTTATGCATGTAGTTATTTCAGGTATATGTGTGAGTGATGTAGATGTGTTTTTTAATTTGAGAAGTTTTGTATTTTGCACTTTTTGGGCTTTTTTCTGAAAGGAAATAAGAAAAACGCACAAACATATCTGTAGAAATAAATTCATATAAAATCAATTTTATAAGTCATTTTTTTCTGGATTTTTTCTGTTTTAAGTTGAGACATGTGGCTAGTGACAGAGAAATTCGTTTTTTATAAGTCCCTTATTAGACAATTCTCTGTAGTAGTGTCTTAGAATATTATACCTTGCATGCTTAAATTCATATTCATATCATAATCATAACTTTCATGCTTATCATATATTCATATCTTGCTTGACGTATATTCATGTATGCTTTATATTTTATAATCTTATATGCACATTTAACCAACTATGTTTTCCTTAAAGCACCGCCATAAAGTCTACTCTGTTGTAAATCCTTTAGATAGTCTTAATTTCGAGGTCAGGCAGAGGGTCAGGTTGCCCCGGCAATCTGCACTCTGCCCTCCTTTTCCTGTGTAGGCATAAACCAAACACCAGATGCTTTAGACTCAACAACTGTAAATCTTTGTGTGTGTGTGTTTCAATAAAAAGACTTTGCTTTTAGTTTTCTAGTGGCCAGAGTTCCGTGGAAGCAATGCTGGCAGGAAGGTTGCTGTCACGGATCTTTCCCTTTTGCAAAAGCTTTAACTGTACATTTTGCCGTCTGCGTCTCGTTTCTTTGCTTGACCATGTTTATTTAGTAAGATAAAGTGTCCTGAACCTGACAGCTAGGGTTCTATTTTTGTATGTAGCCCATGTAATACGCTTACAGTAGTGTTTTTTAATCATTTTACAGTTGATTTACTTGGACGGAAATAGAAATTCTCTGTTCTAACCTCTTTAGCTCTGTGTCAGTAAGGCCTAGTGTCACACTGACAGTAGAAACAAAAAGTTGAGAGTGTTAACTTCCCAATGACCTCAGGGTCATCACAGAGGGCCAAAGTATGTGGAAACTGCATCACTTTTTTGGGGTAAAAATTTAGGCGAGAAAAGCATGTATTTTCAAGTGTTTTTAAACAGGTTAAAGTTAATGAATTTGTTTTGGTAAAGTTTGTCTGTAATGCCCCTAATAAGTGTTTGTGTTTCTATTTGTAATGTGTTAGTCAGTGGTCTCATATGTGGTGTCATTTAATTGTCTGTTGGCTTCTAAAATGTAAGTGATCTTGTCTTGAATAACTATTTGGCCCCCTTTGTCTGCCCCCCGGGCTCCCCCACCTCCAACGTACAGAGGCCTGAAGGACCGGGTTGTGCAACAGAAAGAGCTGGCGGAGGGGGGAAGGAAGGAGGGGGAGGAGAAGGTTCGGGAAGTAAGGTGGGAAAAAGAGGGGAGGTAGGGGAGGAGGAAGGATGGGTGAGGTGAGGGGAGTGAAGGGGGGGTGGAGGGGAGGGGAGGATGATCTTGGGAGGGATGGGAGAGGGACAGCTACAGGAGGGGCAGGATGAGGTGGGATAAGAAGGAGAAGGAGTGAGGAAGAGGGTAGGGGGAGGGGGGGACCTGCTGGTTCTGGAAGTGGTGGGAAGTGGTTAGGGGAGAGCTGAGGTGGCGGAGGGGCTTCCTCCGTCTGGGGACCCCTATAGATGAGGTCCCTCAGCGTGGCGACAGAGGAAGCCGTAAGTTTCCTCCTGTACCTCGCCCTCCCCCACTGGATGGATCTGGTGAAGGATGCCTGTGCGAATGGTGGGAGGTCCTGCAGCAGTGTGGCAATGACTGTGTCATAATGTTCCCTGAGTATGGTGATGTTATTGTGCATCCATGTGTCCGTGTTGAGTTTAACCAAGTCCAGTGTGTTATTGTTGGGGTTGTTGTTTGATGAAGGAGGTGAGTCTGGTGATGTGTTTCATCATGTCTTGAGGAAAAGTGCCCGTGTAAAGTGTGTGGTTGATGATCTCAGAGTGGTGAATGGCCTGTAACAGTTTGAAGTATGCTTTGGTGTGAAGCTAGTTATGGTGAACTGTAGTGTGTGCAGGCTGGCTGTTGGCCCCCGAGGGAAGGGCAGGAGGGGAGCGATGGTTCGCCCCTCCCACCGCCCCACCCCCCAGAGCCAACACCAGTGGTGTAAACCTGTTGTGTAGTGGTATTGCCATGTTTGCCACAAAGCTGCAGGACAGCCCAGCCGATAAAATCCCCCACACAGGACCCACAAAATGGCTGACCCGGCTGCACATAAAAAGGGAGGGAAATAAAATGGAGGGGTTAGGGTTAGGGTAACCCAAAGATTAACGTTTGATCCTTTGCAGTCCATGCTTCTTCTAGCTCCAGTTAAACCTGATCACAGGATGCCGACTGTGAATGCAGCCTATCTGTCTTTTTACCTGTCAGTCCACCTGTTTATTCTGCTCTTTGTCTTCTCTCCACAAAGAGCCCCTATTCACACACAAGTGTGCCTTTCTATTGAAATGAACTTAGGCTTACTCAGTCAGTCAGACACGCAAGCACGCACGCACGCACGCACGCACGCACGCACGCACGCACGCACGCAGGTAGAACATTCACAGAGATTTATTAGACTCAGTTCAAAAACACAGGATCAAAAAGGCAAGGACCAAGCCAAAGGGCAAACCAGCACAGGGAAGGCAGGAGTCCAAACAAAAGTCCAAACCAGACACAGGGAGGGGAGGGCACCAACAGGAAGAATATCTCCAGGGAAGACTCACAGGGAAACACACAGAGGATCACAGGAATGCTGTATCGCTTTATGTATACTTTAACGTAGAAACATGAAACATTTAAACCGAAGACAAGCCATTGGCGTTTATTGGTCTGAATGGGCATTCAGATATCAGGCACGGTTTCTCCCAAATCACAGTTTACGTATGATCCCACTTTTCAAAACCGTCTCAGATTTTCCAATGTGTGTGTATGTGGTGGAATGATGACAGCTAGAGTGGAGGACAGAGGGGGCGGCAGCAGTACGATTCTCTGAAAGTTTTTCAAACAAATTGCTCTCTCTTCATACATCATTATTGGTCAAAATGTAGGAAATCTTGTGCCGATCGCAGATATGTAACTATGGAGTCCATTGGATGTAAACATTTGGCTCTGTTCGCACCAACTGCCAATAGAAAACATTGAAAAATAATATCTGGATTCTTCACTGAGGAAATTACCGTAGCAACAAGGAGAAGCGGTGTTATTGGTCAGCTAACATCATGTCATGATGGACTAACTGACCAACTGACTGACTCCCTAACTGACTTCAGGCCTCAACACCAACAGCTGTTTCATAGAAGACAGACTGGGAGAGGAGGAGAGGAAGGAAGGAGAAGAAGTGTTATTTGTCAGCTTATTTGGCTCTGTTTGCACCAACTGCCGATAGAAAACATTGAAAAAAATCTGGAAAAGGACACCATCATGGGTCCCCGTGACCTGAAAGACACCACCAAGGGTCAAACTGCACGGGTCCCCCTGACCCTTAGGACAAAACGAGGGTCAAACTGCACGGGTCCCCGTGACCCAAAGGACAAAACGAGGGTCAAACTGCACGGGTCCCCGTGACCTGAAGGACAACACAAGGGTTAATTAAGTAGGCTTATGTCAAAGAATGAATCAAGCAATGAATGAAGTTGTTTAGGCAAATGCTAACAGAAGAATAAGCTGAAAAATATAGAAATTTAAATGATTATTATTATTAGTTTTCTGTGACTTTACATTAAATAATTTTCCTGCTTCATCAGATGACTGATGGTTTCTAATTTCTATAGGTATGACATTGTGGGATGATAAAACTCTACAAGGCAAGATAGATGAAAGCCCTCAGCGCACCAGTGCTTTTCAGATTTCTGCATCGGACACCAATGATTAAAGTCGGAGGATCTGCCAAGTATCTGAATGATCAGAAGAAATTCCACAAACAGAGCATGTGTGTCAGTGACGTGTCAGTACAAAACTACCACCAACTTCAAGCAGTTTAATATTGAACAACTTACCATGCAAACCCAACAGATGGATGTCATTAAGAAGAGCTCAGCAACACATGTAGTCACAGACATCCTTCATGGGGCAAATGCTTTCTTTGTGTTTGACAGTGAGAAGTTAGAGGCCAGCAGTGTTCAGGACATGCAAGCTGTGATAAAGAAGATCCCCTCATTTAATATTGAGAGGCAAGTTAAGCTCAAGCTGCGTGATGAAGAAAAAGCCCTGACACAGACATTCTCCTGCAAGTTCTATGGAGACTTAATTCTTGATTTCAACCCTGCAATATTTGAAGATGCAGTGAAGACAACTCCCAAAGCTACTGCGAGAGAAAGGAGAGAAGGCTGTTCCAGTGAAGGTCTGGCTGATGCCGCTGAAGAATTTCAACTCCGAAGGTGCTGAACTGAAGAAAGAAATCAGCCATGGAGTAGATGGGAATGAGATGCAACGATTCTCTTAAAGACAAAGTGGTGCAGCACTTTCCTGTAATTCGAGAAGAGTTGAGCACTTTCCAAACATTGTGTGGTAGTTATGCATCTAACCTTCAGCAGGCTTTGGCGAAGAAACTTCCCTCCAACATGCTGTATTAATAATTCTCCTAACAGAAACCTGTTTGACCATCAGAATAACTGATAATCCATTTTGTTTTGGTCTCTCCATCAGATGCCTGTGATCTCAACCTAGACCCAAACACTGCAAACAACTTTGTCATTCAGTCTGAAGGTAAGAAGAAGGCAACGAATGGAGCATGGCAGTCATGTCCTGATCACCCAGAGAGGTTTGCTCTACGTGCTCAGGTGTTGTGCAAAGAGAGCTTATCTGGGCCGCATTGCTGGGAGGTAGAGTGGACTCATTGTTCTGATGAATTTATTTGTGTTGCCATAGCATACAGTGAAATTAAGAGAAAATCAATCTATCGTGATAGTTTATTTTGGAGGAAATACCATATTATTGTCATTATACACAAGTGCAGTACCCGTGCAACCCCTTCGCAGTGTCAACACACATATTATTTATATATTATATATATATATATATATATATATATATATATATATATATATATATATACATAGTGCCTAGTATAGATAAAGGGTTTGTATACACATTATGCAAATAATATAGTTATTGGTGTATCAAAAGTCCTGAGTATTAAATATTGCACAGTAATGAGATTAAATGATTAAATATTAATATTGCTCTTTAATGAAATTGCACAGAATTCCAGTGTCTTTTTAGGTGTTATATATAAATATTGCACAGTAGGTGGGAAGAAGAAAGTCCGGGGGCCAGGGGTAAGCTGTGAAGTGAAGTCAGTGCATGTGTGAGTTCTCAGTGTAATCAATAGGTGGTTGTATGTGTGATTTTTCTGTCAATAAACAGTGAGGAAAATAAGTATTTGAACACCCTGCTATTTTGCATGTTCTCCCACTTAGAAATCATGGAGGGGTCTGAAATTGTCATCGTAGGTGCATGTCCACTGTGAGAGACATAATCTAAAAAAAAATATCCAGAAATCACAATGTATGATTTTTTAACTATTTATGTGTATGATACAGCTGCAAATAAGTATTTGAACACCTGAGAAAATCAATGTTAATATTTGGTACAGTAGCCTTTGTTTGCAGTTCCAGAGGTCAAACGTTTCCTGTAGTTCTTCACCAGGTTTGACACACTGCAGAAGGGATTTTGGCCCACTCCTCCACACAGATCTTCTCTAGATCAGTCAGGTTTCTGGGCTGTCGCTGAGAAACACGGAGTTTGAGCTCCCTCCAAAGATTCTCTATTGGGTTTAGGTCTGGAAACTGGCTAGACCACACCAGAACCTTGATATGCTTCTTCCAGAGCTACTCCTTGGTTCTCCTGGCTGTGTGCTTCGGGTCATTGTGATGTTGGAAGACCCAGCCTCGACCCATCTTCAATGCTCTAACTGAGGGAAGGAGGTTGTTCCCCAAAGTCTCGCAATACATGGCCCCGGTCATCCTCTCCTTAATACAGTGCAGTCGCTCTGTCCCATGTACAGAAAAACACCCCCAAAGCATGATGCTACCACCCCCATGCTTCACAGTTGGGATGGTGTTCCCTACTGTTTTGGGATGTTTGGGATGGTACTCATCATTCTTCTTCCTCCAAACATGGTTAGTGGAATTGTGACCAAAAAGTTCTATTTTGGTCTCATCTAACCACGTGACTTTCTCCCATGACTCCTCTGGATCATCCAAATGGTCATTGGCAAACTTAAGACGGGCCTTGACATGTGCTGGTTTAAGCAGGGGAACCTTCTGTGACATGCATGATTTCAAACCATGACGTCTTAGTGTATTACCAACAGTAACCTTGGAAACGGTGGTCCCAGCTCTTTTCAGGTCATTGACCAGCTCCTCCCGTGTAGTTCTGGGCTGATTTCTCACCTTTCTTAGGATCACTGAGACCCCACGAGGTGAGATTTTGCATGGAGCCCCAGTCCGAGGGAGATTGAAAGTCATGTTTAGCTTCTTCCATTTTCTAATGATTGCTCCAACGCCTTTTTTTAACAAGCTGCTTGGCAATTTCCCCGTAGCCCTTTCCAGCCTTGTGGAGCTGTACACTTTTGTATGTATAATTTTGGTCTTGGCCATGTTAGTAGTTGTATTCTTACTGATTGTATGGGGTGGACAGGTGTCTTTATGCAGCTAACGACCTCAAACAGGTGCATCTAATTTAGGATAATAAATTGTTTGGAGGTGGACACCATGAAGGCAGACTAACAGGTCTTTGAGGGTCAGAATTCTAGCAGATAGTGTTGGAGCTAAATCCTGATCCATTCTTGTTGGAGCTAAATCCTGCTCCATTCTCAGGGTTCATTCAATTAGTAGTCAAAATCTTAGATGTTGAAATGTGAATCCATTTATTACATAGGATATCCTAGAGACAAATACAGAGTCAACCTAACACGGCTCTTCCCCAAATTTGTCTGACTCTCTGGCTCTCAGACCCCCAGTATTATCTCACAAAGGGTGGGGTCTTGTGCTTATTCCTTATCTTTTAGTTGGGATGTGACTGAGGGTTTATGACTTGCAAAGCAACAGAGCAGTTGGGCCATAAAGGGGGACTGGAACCAGAGACAGGATGTCTCTAACATCATCAATTCAACTTCTGACACATCTGTAGAGCTGGGTTATAACAAAATATACCAGAACATCTTATATTATAAAACAGAAGTATTGCAAAACAACTTAATGCGACAAACAACAAACTATATATTTATAACAACAAACTTAATGCATGACCCACATGTCTTCATTGAAATAATGCTTTTACCTTTTGGCTTGAATTTATAATGCAAATCACCCACAATGTTTAAGCACATTTAAAATTTTAAATTCCAACAATAGACAGGTGTTCAAATACTTATTTGCAGCTGTATCATACAAATAAATAGTTAAAAAATCATACATTGTGATTTCTGGATTTTTTTCTTTAGATTATGTCTGTCACAGTGGACATGCACCTACTATGCAGACCTTGGAAGGATGTAATTGTTCAGATAAGGAGGAAGAAATCCTAATACTGCCTTATAAATAAAAAGATGCCAGTGCATCCAACGCCGAATGGAGAGGAAGACCCACCTGACCCGTGAATACAGCAAACAGTGATGAGTGAGAGATTTTAAGTTTGTAATGAATCTCAAGGCTCCATGAAACACAGTGTCCAAAGCATGAAGACACTGGGAGGTTGAATGCATGTATAAAATCACCATAGTCCAAGACAGACAAGAATGTTGCATTTACAAGTTGTTTTTTTTGCTTCAAATGATAAACAGGACTTGATTCTAAAGAAAAGACCTAACATCAATTTCAGTTTTTTAACCAAATCTTGGACATGTAATGTAAAAGACAGTGATTGGTCAATGGTAAAACCCAAGTATTTGTAATGTGACACTTCTTCAATTTCTGTTCCAGAAAGTGTACAAATGGTGGGGACATGTTTTTAGTTGATTTTCCCAGAATGAAAGTCATGACTTTACTTTTTTTAGAGTTTAGAACCAATTTTAAAGTAGCCAGATTATGTTGCAAGATATTAAAAGCGGACTGTAAATTTGTGATTGCTTGACCTAATGTGGAGGTTTGCATTTTTTATATTATTGCAGAGGTTGTTTGTATAAATGATAAAAAGAAGAGGCCCAAGGATTGAGCCTTGAGGCACCCCTTTTGAAATATTTAAGGAGGCAGAAGTGACGCCATCTACTTGCACACATTGTGTTCTCCCTTATAGTTAACTGTTAAACCATCCCACTGCTTGTTCTGATAGTCCAATAGAGGTGAGCTTCTGAAGGAGAATTTTATGGTCCACTGTGTCAAAAGCTTTTGACAAATCAATAAACAGTGCTGCACAGTGCCGTTTATTGTCCAAGGTCTTGACTAGGTCATTAACAACTTTTAAAACAGCTGTTATTGTACTATGTTGTTTCCTGAAACCGGATTGAAATTCAGTCAGAATATTGTTATTAATTAAATAGTCTTTTAATTGCGTGCTGATGAGCGATTCCATTACTTTAGCTAATACTGACAATTTAGAAATAGGCCTATAGTTATTTATGTTTGCAGGATCACCACCTTTATGAAGGGGGAGAACATTGGCAGATTTCCAGATGGCTGGTACCTGATTCTTGGCTAAAGAAAGGTTAATTAAATATGTAACTGGTTTGGCTATCAGATCTGCAGCTATTTTTAGAAAATATGGTTCCAATTTGTCTGGATCTGATGATTTCTTTGGATCTAGATCCTTCAAGGCCTTCGTTACTTCTGGTACGGTTACTGACTTGAAATGAAATGGTTGAGCTGACAGTAACTGATCAACAGGACATACCGTGGGAGAGCTGGAGGTTGGATTATGTAGTGTTTCATAAAGGGAGCTAGCAGTAATGAAATGATTATTGAAACTATTGAGAATTTCTTCTTTGTCAATGATTTTTTTTGTCATCAACAACAATACAAGATGGTACTTCTGTATCTGTTTTTGTTTCAGTTAATAATTTGATTGTTTTCCAGAACTTGAGAGGGTTATTTAAACTTTTTGATGTTTCAGAAAGGAAATAGGCGGATTTGGCATTACAGATTTTTACAGTACATAGATTACGTAAACGCCAAAATTTCAACCAGTCAGACTCAAGCTTTGACTTTCTAGCTTGAGCCCAGGCTTGATTTCGCTCCAGAAGAAGGTCAGACAGTTCATTGTTAAACCAAACATTATTTCGCCCTTTCACTCTATGTCTTTTGAGGGGGGCATGCTTATTTACCAGGCCTGTGAAACCATTATTAAAAAATGTCCAAGCATTTTCAACATCATCAATAAGACTAATTCTTTCCCAATCAAAATCATACAGATCATGTAAAAAGCCTTGCACTGAGAACTGCTTTATTGCCCTCTTAAAGATTATGCGCGGCCTTGTTTTAGGAATTTTCGTGTTCCTTACAGATGCTATAAGACAATGATCACTTATATCATTTGCAAAAACAGAGGCACAGGAGTATTTGTGAGGGGCATTTGTAAGAATAAGATCAATTAAGGATGATTTTTCTGGATGTTTTAGGTTTGGTCTGATGGGGCTATTTACAATTTGAAAAAGATTAAAAATGATTTAAAATGACCAGACATTGGCAAAAGCCAGTTCCAATTAAAATCTCCTAAAAAGACAATTTCATTATAATTAAGACTTGTTAAAAACTCCCTCAGAGAAGAAAGAGTACCACTATCAGCTGAGGGGGGTCTATAACAACCAACAACTGTGATGTGAAGACTCTTAGAAACTTCTAAGTCAAGGGCCAGCAATTCAAATTGTCTGCTTATTGACTTTGAAACAATAACATTCACAAGAAATGACTTTTTCACATATATTGCAACACCTCCACCCTTTTTAGGTCTGTCTGTTCTGAATAAGTTGTACCCACCTACAGACACATCCTTATCAGAAATAGATTTGTTAAGCCAAGTTTCACTTAAAACAGAGACATCGGCATTGGTTGAAAGTGCCCAGATACGAACCATATCTATTTTGTCAACCAGACCACGAACATTCAAATGACAAAATCCCAGGCCCTTTCTGCATTTAAAGCTTTCAGGGGTGTCATATGACATATTTTGCTCTGGGCCTGGATTTGGGTGGACATTCCCAGAAATTAATAGCAGCAATATTATATTAATAAGCGAAGCTGAATAAAATAATAAATAATTTTAGACACACGTCCCCCAAAAGTATGTTTAACCCACCAAATTTCACATAAGTATAAGATCATATCAGTATAAAATGTAACTACAGATGTGCCTGTCCATCAAAATCAAACTTATATGATGCATGACTTACATCTAAGACAGATATGTTGCTGCTTTTATGTAGGGACATTTAAATATGTACAGAATAGGCCTTTTAGCTATATGCTGCTGTTTCTCTCTGTATCCTGTCTATTTATCAAAAATAATACTCATTTGAAAAGACAGCCAAGCAAGTCTGGACAAACAGACAATTAGGAAAAAAATACAGATTAGCTTTTAAGGTAATGTTTATTTTGCAAGTATATTTAAGTACAGTAGATAGAAAACAAGCCCAAGAAGAATTACATAAAATACAATGCAACCAGTGCACTGTATGTCATTTCTCACAGGTTGCTTTCATTTTTCATTTTCCCACAGTTCTGTTTAATTATGCATCTCTTGCCACTTATACGGCACAGAATAGAAGGTATAATCAGTTGCAAGAGCAGATTTTTTTATTCGCTATATAAATTTGAACAAAAAGTTTTATTTTATGTTCGCTAACGTATAAAACAACTATCTGTATCAGATCAGTGTTTTACTTAAAATATTCTCTGTGTGCATGGACTAGCATTAATATTAAGTGAACATGAACTAAAAAATGATTTTAGAATCGGTTCCAATGACTTCCACCTCGCACAGTGTCAGGAATTCATGTCTTCCAGTAATCACAATGTTGACATAACGACCTTTCATTCCATTACACACAATGGTTTGGGTGCTCCCAGCTGCCATAGACAAGATAACAGCACAACTGAAGAAAATAAAATGAAACAGAACTATGAGCAAAACGTGGGTACCACACAAACTATGGATACATCTTACCACCAGTTGTTTTTAAGATTTGTTCATGCTATTGCTCTGAAAACTATGGCTTGCAGAACCACTTTTAATGGCGGAAAAAATAAAATAATAATAATCCTTAGAAACACAATAGTGTTCGCAGCTCGGCTGGTTCTGGGAACCCGCGAACACCCTGGTGGACACCGGTGGTCAGGGAAGCCGTCCAACTGAAGAAGGAGTCTTTCCGGGATATGTTGTCTCGGAGGACTCCGGAGGCAATTGCAGGGTACCGACGGGCCCGAAGGGCTGCAGCCTCTGCCGTGACAGAGGCAAAGCAGCGGGTGTGGGAGAAGTTTGGAGAAGACATGGAGAAGGACTTTCGGTCGGCACCAAGGTGCTTCTGGAAAACCGTTCGCCACCTCAGGAGGGGAAAGCGAGTAATCATCCAAGATGCATACAGTAAGGATGTGACGTTGTTGACCTCAACTGGGGAGGTAATAGAGCGGGGGAAAGAGCACTTTGAGCAACTCCTAAATCCAGCTGACACGCCATCTGTGGTAGAGGCAGAGCTGGAGGATGATGGGGGATTGTCATCAATTTCCCTGGTGGAAGTCGCTGAGGTAGTCAAACCACTCCACAGCGGCAAAGCCCCAGGGATTGATGAGATCCGTCCAGAAATGATGAAAGCTCTGGGTGTGGAAGGGATGTCTTAGTTGACACGCCTCTTCAACATTGCATGGAAGTCTGGGACGGTGCCTAAGGAGTGGCAGACCGGGGTGGTGGTTCCCCTCTTCAAAAAGGGGGACCAGAGGGTGTGTGCCAATTACAGGGGTCTCACACTTCTCAGCCTCCCTGGTAAAGTCTACTCCAAGCTGCTGGAAAGGAGGGTTCGGCCGATAGTCGAACCTCGGATTGAAGAGGAACAATGCGGATTCCGTCCTGGCCGTGGAACAACGGATCAGATCTTCACTCTCGCAAGGCTCTTGGAGGGGGCCTGGGAGTATGCCCAACTGGAGCATACTCATCATTTTTATTTTTTATTTTATTATTTATTTTTTTCACGGACTACCTTCACACCTCCTTGTCAATTGTGAGGTGCTACCCTTTGTGTTCTCTCGTTATCCTTATACTTTGCCTAATTTTATTTTGATATGAACACTACTTCTTCATACACTTACTTTAATGTACTCCCATTTGTCTGATATTTAAAGGGCTTATATCTTAGACTACCTTCACTTCTGAGGCACTAAATTCAGAAGTTACCCTTCGTGTTTAATAACACTACGTCTTCATACACTTTATTTTACCGTATCAGAAAAAATATCAGACAAACTACCATTTGTCTGATATTTTTAACCCTCACATCTTCCCACTATTTTATGCCCAATTTAGTGGTGCCCTTCACGCCGACACTTTGCACCTTTGACAATCCCCCTGTCAACGCTACATCTTCACACTTTTGATTTTAATAAGTGCTACACCAAAAATTTTACTTCACACAATTCAACAGTTCTTATTACATTTGATCAGACTTCAACATCACATGTAGCAATTTTATGAAATTTGTCAACTAGGGTTCAGATTGCCTCCACATTCAGTTATTTGGTATATGTCCAATGCAGCAGATTTGAGTTTAACAGGCTCTGCTTACCTTGTCTGGGAACCCGGGCTGAATGTGGAGACGTATCCCGTCCTAGATGTCCAGTCACGGGTGGGTCTGAGCCTTTCCACGTTTGCCCCAAGTTAGGCGCCAATTTGTTGGAGCTAAAATCCTGCTCTGGTCTCAGGGTAGCTTAGTCTGTAGGGAGTTGGGTTGGGAACCAGACGGCTACTGGTTCAAGTCCCCATATGAACCAAAAAGTACGGAGTGTGGATTGGTTTCTGGAGAGATGCCACTTCACCTCCTCCTCTTGAGCAAGGCACCGTACCCTCTCAACCGCTCAGGGCGCTGATTCTGCTGTTTGATATTTACTAACTTTTGTTTGATTTTATTGACACAAATCTGATTCCATACTCATAGGCTGTCTTGTTTATTTGATATCCTGCATCATTATAATCTCATAATTATTTAAAAAAGGGCAACAAACTACAAAATAATATTAAAACGGAATGAACAGTGTAACATACAAGGTCAAATATTGTGAGACCAAATTCCCATCAAACACACCTAAAATCCTATCAACTCTAGTTCAGTGGTTCCCAAAGTGGGGTCTGGGAATCCAAAGGGGTCCCTGAGGGGGTCCATGGGGTCCCCAGCAAAAGGGAGAATTACTATTTTCACTATAATCCAATCCATTAGTTACACCATGATCAGAATGTATGATTATTTTAATCATGGATTTCATACACCTATTCTGTCAAAGGGGGTCCCCGGGCCTAATTAGTATTAGTTTTTTTTATAAACAGTCTAATCCACACCCACAATGTGAGCTTCAAAGCCCCCCCTCCTCTTAAAATGTACGTAAGAGCATTTTGTTGTTAACTTGCAAAATTAATAAATTAAAACTCTGTTTTGATTACAATAAGTTATCTTTAAACTTAACTTTAAACTAAACTAAAATGTAAATCATACTACAAATACAGATGTTAAATTAGTAATTGATAATAAAACAATCAAAAAAATCTATGAAATTACATTTCTGGGGATTGAACTTGAATACAAACTGTGCTGGAAGCCCCTCATTAAATATGTGTGCATGAAGATGGCTAGGAGTATTAGTATACTGAATACAACTAGATACATATTGACCCAAATACATTACATACTGTGTACTGCACACTTTTTACCATATTTGATATATTGTGTGGGAGTTTGGGGAAATATCTAGAAAAGTAACTTACAGAATATTTGCACATTGCAAAAAGGAGCAATCAGGATAATAAATCACAAGCATGAGCATACAGTCATCTGTTTTTAATTCACATTTGGTGAAATGTATGGACATTGTTTCATTCAAAACTGCACAATTTATGTTTAAAGTTAAAGAAAATAACTTAACATGTAACATACGTACAATGTTGAAGGAAAGAGACGGGGGATATCATCTAAGAGGACTTCATGAACTACTGTTAAAAGCATGTGTTTGTGGAGTGAGATTATGGGATGGACTGAACAATGACATCAAAAAGACCCATAATACCATTTATTTCAAAAAGTGGTTATAAAAATACATTTCACGTATTCTAGAAGCATATTGAGTAGCTTTGCAATATATGGTTTGCTAAATGTACATTTTAAGTTTTAATCTTTGCAGCAGGAATCTTCTTCAAAAATCTAACTATCACTCCTTTGATTTGAGGATGACTCAGGCCGTAAACTAGAGGGTTATTAATGGGGGGATCATCAAATAATTTAAAGATAAAACAACTGTGATGATAGGATTCATTTTATCAGCCTCAAATCGAGTCAATAACAGCTCACAGAAGACAGAGAGAGAATAGGTGATGAATGTCATGATGTGAGGCAGGCAGGTCTGGAACGCCTTTCCTCTGAATTCAGATGAGCTTCTCCTGCAAACAAGCAGAATACGGAGATAGGTGTACAGGACAAAAAACAGGGGGATAAAGGCGGTTGTGACCAAAAGATACTGACCTACTATGTTGTTCAGAGATGTGTCCACACAAGAGAGCTGAACCACAGGCCAGTTGGAACAGAACAGCCTATTCAGTTTATTGGCACACAGTGGTAATCGGACAGTAAGATAGAGCAGGAAACCCATAGCAAATACAGGATAGAGCACGGCAAACATCACAAGATGTGTTACCATCTTAAATGTCATTTTACTGTGATAGTGTAAAGGCTGGCAAATAGCAACAAATCTATCATAGGCCATGATGCTGAGGAGAGTCATCTCACATGATAAATAGGTGAAAATAACATATATCTGAATGAAACATAATGGACGTGAGATTAAATGAGTGTCAGACAGAATGTCCATCAGAAACCTGGGGAAGAAGCCGGCTGAGCCGTACAGAGAGTTAAAAGACAGACAGCTGATAAAAATATACATGGGCTGATGCAGAGACTTCTCCAGACAGACTGTCAGAATAATGACAACGTTAGCAGAGACAATAGTCATGTAAAGCAACAGACACAGACTGAAGAACAGATATCTGAGGGGCCCAAAGTCTGCAAACAGAGTGAACCGAAAATACAAAGGATTCAGGCTGTTGTTGCTCATCATGTCTGCACAACAGCAGAGCTGGGAGAAGAGAAGTGAGAACAGATGGAGATACAGTAATTAATATTAAAATGTTCAAGGCTCATACATGATTGGTAATCTCAATTGGATTTTCCTGGTTAAATAAAGGTTAAATAAAAAAAAAAAATGACAGACATTCAAAAGGTTACTTTCCACAAGTGATATATTTGCAATTACATTCAAACTTTGGGAAAAGCTTTTAGCGTAGTGAAGTTCTCCACTTTTGTGTCTTATAACAGCTGATATGATCAGCTGAAACAATATACTGTATATAGTGTTCATATGTGTCCTGTGGTCTGTCCAGCAGTTAAAAGACATTCAGAAAACAGTCTTTGCATCAGTGTATGTGAACATTTAGAATAATACACAGCACCCTCCCCTGACTACAGCAGACTGAGGCAGCAGCTGAACCTTTATCCTGTTTTGCTGTCACACTGAGAGCAGCAACCGGTCCACACAGGGTCCAAAGGGAGGGACGCAAACAAACCCAAACCAGGAGGGACAGACAATGAGACAGATCTGGCAGATAGATAGATAGATAGATAGATAGATAGATAGATATTTATTCATCCCAATAAAATGGGAAATTACAGTGTTGCAAAATCAGTCACACAGCACAGAATATGAATATTAATGAAATACTAGGATACAATATACTCTAATGAGCTGAGTTAATGTGTCCCTGTTGTTAAGAGTTCATCAGTTAAGCATTGTGTGTAATGTTACCAGCAGAGGTCAATGTGGTTCTATTGGGGGGGTTCTGGTCTGACTGTTCGGCGTGGTCACGGCCAACAGGGACCGGAGTTAAGCTGTTTCTTAAATAAAATGCACAGAAGTTGCAAGTCAGTCATCTCCTCCTTATTCAGCGCTGCAGCCCAGGGGGGAGCATTACAATACACTATACTTGGTTAAAGTGACTAGATTAACATTTTAATGTTTCTGATGCTGTCATTTTTCAAACAATGGTCTTCAATGACCTGAACAGCAAATGAGACTAACAGTGAAAAGAACATGAACAGTATTTTGATATAGTTTTTATTAAACCTGGGCCTGGGTTCAATTTCTTCTGTGAAGTGACAGAATGACTAGCAGCAGGTAGACAACGTTACAGTAACACATTCTGACAGGTCACAGATTTCATCATTACACCTGAGAAGCCTGTGTTAGTGTATCCAGCCTTTTGAGCCAGGTAAAATGAAGCAGGAGATTTCTCTATAAAGGTCTATAATTGTATTTTAATGTTATTTCAGAAGTTATCTGCTGTAGTTATGTCTGATACCGGGGCAAGGCCATCACATAAAAGAAGGACATTAAACCGAGAACTAAAAGCTAAAAGGGAAAGTGAAAGACAACTGGCGATAACGCGGGCTGTCAACAGATGGAGACAATCATGTAAATGTAAATGTGCTGTATTTATATAGCGCTTTTCTAGTCTTAACGACTACTCAAAGCGCTTTTACATAGTACAGGAACCATTCACCTTTCACACACATTCATACACTGTGGCCGAGGCTGCCGTACAAGGTGCCATCTGCTCATCAGATAAACATGCACACACATTCACACTCCGATGACACAGCATCGGGGGCAACTCGGGGTTCAGTGTCTTGCCCAAGTACACTTCGACATGGGACTGCAGGGCCGGGGATTGAACCACCAACCTTCCAATTGGCAGGCAACCGCTCTACCACTGAGCCACAGCCGCCCCAATTATCATGAGATTGTAAACGATTGAAAAAGAGTACTGAGTGGTTATGATGATGGTTATGATGATATACGTGACCATCTTCCCGTGTTTGCAACCCTGCAAAATTTGTCGAAGAAAAATACACAGAGAAATTCATGGATTGCTAAGTTGATTTGGAAAAATACACCTGATACCGTAGAGGCCCTTAACCCTGGTGTTGTCTTCCCGTCAAAATGGAAAATCAACAGTTTTGTTGACGCTTTATATCAATGTTTTTAACTTTTTCTTATGTTTTTGTCCCTTTTTTCAACACTTTGACACTTTTTTTTTAATGTTTGTGTGTGTATGGTCAACAAACCCTTTATTTAGAGGAAATTATAACTAATGTTTGAGTTAGAAAAGCAGAAATTAGGAATTATTTTGATGTTGATGGATAATCACAGACTGGAATATGTCAACTTTTACTCAATACTTTTTCAAAGCCACTTCAATTTGTTTTCAAATGCTATAAAATTAAATAAGATGCCCCAAAATTAATGAAAGTAGAGATTTGAACATTGATATAGGACGACATGAGGACAACATGAGGGCAACATGAAAAAAACATGAGGACAACATGAGAACAACATGAGGACAACATGAGGACAACATGAAGACAACATGAGGACAACATGAAGACAACATAAGGACAACATGAGGACAACATGAAGACAACATGAGGACAACATGAAGACAACATGAGGACAACATGAAGACAACATGAGGACAATATGAGGACAACATGAAGACAACATGAGGACAACATGAAGACAACATGAGGACAACGTGAGGACAACGTGAGGACAACATGACATTTACAGCAGGTCTGATGTAACGTTCATCATCACATACTCGGCTTTTATTCAGCCTGAACCTCTGGACTCGACCCATCACCAATCAGCGGCTCTGTGTGGAGACACACAGGGTTTTACTGCCTCCTTATCTAACAGGCAATCGTTTATTAACAGACTAGAGCCCGATATAAATAAAGGATTTTTAAGGCCAATACCAATACAAATGGATTTTTAAAAATCTGATATTTCAATATAACGGCCGATATATATAACAAACACATTTCCCTACCATTAGTTATTTGTACTTATTTATGAGTTCTCGCTAAAATAATATGATAATAGTTTGTTTTATTGTAACAGAAAATAAAAATATATTAATCTACGCTATGGTTAGCCACCTTGTCTCTAGTGACGTAGATAGTCATGAGGATGTTAATAGCTCACCTCTCCAACGTCCAGCAGGGGGCGACTCCTTAAAGCTGCATTCTCTCTAACGTCCAGCAGGGGACGACTCCTTCCCGTGTTTGCAACCCTGCAAAATTTGTCGAAGAAAAATACACAGAGAAATTCATGGATTGCTAAGTTGATTTGGAAAAATACACCTGATACCGTAGAGGCCCTTAACCCTGGTGTTGTCTTCCCGTCAAAATGGAAAATCAACAGTTTTGTTGACGCTTTATATCAATGTTTTTAACTTTTTCTTATGTTTTTGTCCCTTTTTTCAACACTTTGACACTTTTTTTTTAATGTTTGTGTGTGTATGGTCAACAAACCCTTTATTTAGAGGAAATTATAACTAATGTTTGAGTTAGAAAAGCAGAAATTAGGAATTATTTTGATGTTGATGGATAATCACAGACTGGAATATGTCAACTTTTACTCAATACTTTTTCAAAGCCACTTCAATTTGTTTTCAAATGCTATAAAATTAAATAAGATGCCCCAAAATTAATGAAAGTAGAGATTTGAACATTGATATAGGGGCGACATGAGGACAACATGAGGGCAACATGAAAAACATGAGGACAACATGAGAACAACATGAGGACAACATGAGGACAACATGAAGACAACATGAGGACAACATGAAGACAACATGGACAACATGAGGACAACATGAAGACAACATGAGGACAACATGAAGACAACATGAGGACAACATGAAGACAACATGAGGACAATATGAGGACAACATGAAGACAACATGAGGACAACATGAAGACAACATGAGGACAACGTGAGGACAACGGGGACAACATGACATTTACAGCAGGTCTGATGTAGCGTTCATCATCACATACTCAGCTTTTATTCAGCCTGAACCTCTGGACTGACCCCATCACCAATCAGCGGCTCTGTGTGGAGACACACAGGGTTTTACTGCCTCCTTATCTAACAGGCAATCGTTTATTAACAGACTAGAGCCCGATATAAATAAAGGATTTTTAAGGCCAATACCAATACAAATGGATTTTTAAAAATCTGATATTTCAATATAACGGCCGATATATATAACAAACACATTTCCCTACCATTAGTTATTTGTACTTATTTATGAGTTCTCGCTAAAATAATATGATAATAGTTTGTTTTATTGTAACAGAAAATAAAAATATATTAATCT
Organism: Etheostoma perlongum; assembly: GCA_026937815.1. NCBI lineage: Eukaryota > Metazoa > Chordata > Actinopteri > Perciformes > Percidae > Etheostoma > Etheostoma perlongum. The sequence goes on from CM049381.1 coordinate 1,882,010, forward strand.
ACGCTATGGTTAGCCACCTTGTCTCTAGTGACGTAGATAGTCATGAGGATGTTAATAGCTCACCTCTCCAACGTCCAGCAGGGGGCGACTCCTTAAAGCTGCATTCTCTCTAACGTCCAGCAGGGGACGACTCCTTAAAGCTGCATTCTCTCTAATGTCCAGCAGGGGCCGACTCCTTAAAGCTGCATTCTCTCTAATGTCCAGCAGGGGGCGACTCCTTAAAGCTGCATTCTCTCTAATGTGCTGCAGGGGGCGACTCCTTTAAGCTGCATTCTCTCTAATGTCCTACAGGGGGCGACTCCTTAAAGCTGCATTCTATCTAATGTCCAGCAGGGGGCGACTCCTTAAAGCTGCATTCTCTCTAATGTCCTGCAGGGGGCGACTCCTTTAAGCTGCATTCTCTCTAATGTCCTACAGGGGGCGACTCCTTAAAGCTGCATTTTCTTTAATACAGGGGGCGACTCCTTAAAGCTGTATTCTCTCTAACGTACAGCAGGGGGCGACTCCTTAAAGTTGCATTCTCTTTAATATCCTTAAAGCTGCATTCTCTCTAATGTCCAGCAGGGGCGACTCCTTAAAGCATTCTCTCTAATGGGGGCGACTCCTTAAAGCTGCATTCTCTCTAACGTCCAGCAGGGGGCGACTCCTTAAAGCTACATTCTCTCTAACGTCCAGCAGGGGGGAGACTCCTTTAAAGCTGCATTTTTCTCTAATACACTCCTTAAAGCTGTCTCTCTAACAGGGGGGCGACTCCTTAAAGTTGCATTCTCTTTAATCCCGCAGCTGCATTCTCTCTAATGTCCAGCAGGGGGCGACTCCTTAAAGCTGCATTCTCTCTAATGTCCTGCAGGGGGCGACTCCTTAAAGCTGCATTCTCTCTAACGTCCAGCAGGGGGCGACTCCTTAAAGCTACATTCTCTCTAACGTCCAGCAGGGGGAGACTCCTTAAAGCTGCATTCTCTCTACTCATCCAGCAGGGGGAGACTCCTTAAAGCTGCATTCTCTCTAACGTCCAGCAGGGGGAGACTCCTTATAGCTGCATTCTCTCTACTCATCCAGCAGGGGGAGACTCCTTAAAGCTGCATTCTCTCTAACGTCCAGCAGGGGTCGACATTGCTGGCTCCAAAAAGAAGTCTGTTTCTATAGAACTCTAGACCTCTATTGGCGTTTTTCCACTGCTGGTAACAGCTCGACTCGCCTCGTCTCTACTCGACTCCACGCACTCTGCGTCCGATTTCCATTGCCGATTGAGTAACGCCTCAGCGTGGCTGGTCACCATAGCTACGCAGCCGGAAACGGCCATGATGTAATTTCTAACGTGACTCACAACATAACGTTGGTGGTGTGTTGTTTTTGATTCTCGGCATGTGGCTACTTGCCACAGCCAGAAGAAAAATGTTTCAAAAGAAGCTGAAGGAAGCAACAAAAATCACTGCTGTTTGGGAATTCCTATGGAGTTCAGACGTCGACATGACTATTGTTTGCCGACACAAAAGGGTAAGTTAAGTTTCCTGTTAACATTAGCTAACATTTGCATGTGGTAGGGACCCCGGTCAGTATTTACTATACGCTATATAAAGTACATGAACTTTAGCAACCATGATTACACACCAAAATACAGTATGTATGCTGTGTACTGATTGTGTTTCAGAGCATTCACGCTCTGCAACATCACCGCCGTATGGAGAGGCTTATGACAACGACTAGGATGCATCTGGGACAGCAGAGCCGGGGGGGACACTGTTACAGGGTGCAGAGGAAGAAGACCGGGATATGGGGTTTGATGCGCTACTTGAGTAGCTGAATAAAAACTTTTCTTTGATATATTGTCTTGTTTTTTTAAAGTAACAGTGTGCAATATTGGAAACGACATGCAAAAGCCCCTAATAGCCCCTAATAGCGCTTAATATTGAACAGTTGAAAAGTGAGAATAGTGCAGAGAGTAGATAATCTGTCGGTGTCTGGCTAGATTTGTTTTTTTAAATGTCCCGTTTGTTCTGGACACACACTCCGCACTCTTGTTGCTAAAATCGCAGTGATCCGACCAACCAGCAGCCTGCAGGTTTCCACGTCACCTTTTGGTATCGCTTCAGCTCCCTGGAACCTCGACTAGTAGTACTAAAAAAAGTACCTGGTAGCAGGTCGCAGGGACTTTTTTTGTAATGGAAAACCAAAAAAGGTGAGTAGAGTCGAGGCGAGTCGAGTAGATACCACGCAGTGGAAAAACGCCATGAGTCTTCCACTTGAATCTCAGAGGACTTCCACGCTTGCTTTTTGTAAATTTACAGACTTTTCTTTTTAATCAATATCTGTTTATTAAAGATTTTCAGTGTTAGGATATAAAAAAATGTAAACAATCAAACATCTACCCACCCTCCCAACACCTCTAAAACAAAGCTGGTCCCTTTATATATTTACCTGAAACGAGAAAATCTATGACAACACATGGAAATACAATACTGTGTCTCATACATTCTTTGCTTCTATTTTTACTTCAAAATTCAAGAATGGATCCAAATAGAAAAAAATTATAGACATGCTACTGGATGTATACTTTGGATGTTTCAAAAAAAGGAAATGTCGATTTGCAGGAGGCCTTTGTATATGGGGGGGGGTATACTGTCTGTTGACACTGGGTTCAGAGTTTTATTGTATATTTATATGTGTATGAAGAAATCAAAACTTTAATGACAAAAAGAATGGATCCAAATAGAAAGAACGTCAAAAACGACTTTTGGAGAGAGTGTCTTATGTTGTCTAATTTAAGATATTTGCTTAACTGCAGCCAAATAACTAGGCTCGTTCGAGATGAACTGCGCCTCGCTAATGAATAATGCTAATGCTAAAGCTAATGAATCAGCTGAGAGGCCGGCGTTTCCCAGCATGCTCTGGGTCCGCCTGGCTCTTGCAGTTGGTGAAAACCAACTGCGCCGCCTGGGTCTCAGAACTGCGGCCGCCTTGCTCTCGTGAGATTATCGTTGCCCATGTGTGCATGACATCAGAGCAAGTCGGGATCAAGTCGGACACCAATCTAACCGGCATGCAACGGGTGCCGATCGTCGGTGATCGATTCTGCGCAGACCTGGCTCATCTCGAACGAGCCTAGTCACATCGGTGTATCTTATGTAGGTGGGGCCAGAGGTGAGCTGCACCAATCACATCGGCGTATCTGATATAGGCGGGCCAGAGGCGAGCTGCACCACCAGGCTCGTTCGAGATGAGGCTCGTTCGAGATGAGCCAGGTCTGCGCAGAATCGATCACCGCCGATCGGTGCCCATTGCATGCCGGTTAGATTGGTGTCGGACTTGATCCCGACTTGCTCTGACGTCATGCACACGTGGGCAACGATAATCTCACGAGAGCAAGGCGGCCGCAGTTCTGAGACGCAGGCGGCGCAGTTGGTTTTCACCGACTGCAAGAGCCAGGCGAACCTGAGCATGCTGGGAAACGCCGACGTTCATCTCCAACGAGCCTATGAACTGCGCCTCGCCTGTAAAGTAGACGAGAGCAGGCGGAAGCAGCGGGGGCGGGGACACAAAGCTGCGGTAAAGTCGGACAGTTTCCAGCCGATTCCAGCCGCCTTCAGGCTGGACAGGAAGTGACGAAAACACTGTGGTGCGATTCCGATTTAATAAAATATAATCAGACCCACATATCAGCTTGTACACAGTCTCCAGTTGTTTTAATTATGACAGAGTAGCTCTCAAAGTGCTCTACATGTGCATGCTTAGTGCCGCCCCTCGAGATGGGCGACTTTCATTACTCAATGCCAATGACCCTTAATCTTTTGGATTTGGGTCTGGATTTCCAGACTAGGTCTTTGTCCTAATTTGTGTCAGTTTACGGGTCCTTGAATTAAACTTAATCGGGAACCACTTTTCTGGGTTATGATATTAAAGGCTCAATAATTATTGACAGTTCAATCCGCATGAAAAAGCATCATATAGTATATTTTCTAACATGTGCTTTAACATTCATTTGTGAGAAACATAATATTCTATTAACGTTGTGGAAACCGACAATGTGAGTTTCAAAAACATATTTTAACCTGTGAGTCGAAGCATACAAGTATTAATATCTGTTATGGTTTGGGTCCGGCTGCTGCTTCTCCTCTCGGTCCTCCTCCCACGGCGCCCCCCCGCTTCTACCTGTCTCCGGTCAGCTGACGTCACCTCTCGGACATATACATTAACCCTCATGTTGTCTTCATGTTGTCTTCATGTTCCCTCATGTTGTCCTCATGTTGTCCTCATGTTCATTAAATTCTGGGCCCTTTCTTCTCTAAACGTACCTTTGGTCATTCGGGCAAAAAAGTTAGAACTTGTTCCCACAATGCATCAGGCTTGTCTATATGTTCATTTGTAAACTTCAAACAGGTGTGGTGAGGACGTACAGTTAAAATAAAATTAAAAATGAACTGCTGTGGACATTGTTTTGACATTGTCTTTATTAATGGAATGAGGATGGGGTTTGGTTTGGTTCAAGGTTCGGCAGAATCTTGTTCTTTTTTTTAGATTTTTTTGTGTGGATATTTTTGGCCTTTATTTTTGACAAGACAGCTGAGGACATGAAAGGGGAGAGAGAGGGAATGACATGCAGCAAAGGGCCGCAGGTTGGTGTCAAACCCAGACCCGCTGCACCAAGGAGCAAACCTTTATATATGGACACCCGCTCTGCCAACTGAGCTACCCGGGCGCCCCTTGAGCAGAATCATAACTGGTGGGTTTGTTGTTCGGCAGAACCCCAGAAATCTGGGTTTGGAGCATCCCTAGTTAAAATAGTGTCCTTTAACCCTTGCAAACGAAGGTGGCTCCCATAACTCATAACTCTTTTCATCTCCATCCAACAGGGGCCGCGACCAGCGGCTACCGTGGTGGCTCGTATCTGCAGCCTAACTCCAGAACTTTATTTTCAGACCACATTTCATGCTTGAGTTTTTTTTACTCTTAAATTCTTATTTTTGTTTGATATTTACTAACTTGTGTTTGATTTTATTTACACAAATCTGATTCCATACTCATAGGCCGTCTTGTTTATTTGATATCCTACATCATTATAATCTCATAATTACAAACTACAAAAATAATATTAAAATGGAATGAACAGTGTAACATACAAGGTCATATATTGTGAGACCAAATTCCCATCAAACACACCTAAAACCATATCAACTCTAGTTCAGTGGTTCCCAAAGTGGGGTGTGGGGATCCAAAGGGGTCCCTGAGGGGGTCCATGGGGTCCCCAGCAAAAGGGAGAATGACTATTTTCACTATAATCCAATCCATTAGTTACACCATGATCAGAATGTATGACTATTTTAATCATGGATTTCATACACCTATTCTGTCAAAGGGGGTCCCCGGGCCTAATTAGAGTCTGTTTAGGTGTCCTTTACTGGACGGGAAAAAGTTTGGAAACCACAGTTCTAGGTTATGATATTAATGGACCAAGTTTTATTGGCTTCCAATCACCCTAAACAATCAACATTTAATATTCTAACATGTGCTTTAACATGTAATGTGTGAGAAATACATTTTTTATGAACAGTTGAGACTAATCCACACCCACAATGTGAGCTTCAAACCCCCACCCCCTTAAAATGTACGTAATAGCATTTTTATGTGAGGATAACTTGCAAAACGAATAAATTAAAACATGAAGATGGCCAGGAGTATTAGTATACTGAATACAACTAGATACATATTGACCCAAATACATTACATACTCTGTACTGCACACTTTTTTACCATATTTCATATATTGTGTGGGAGTTTGGGAAATATCTAGAAAAGTAACTTACAGAATATTTGCACATTGCAAAAAGGACCAATCAGGATAATAAATCACAATCATGAGCATACAGTCATCTGTTTTTAATTCTTATTTGGTGAAATTTATGGACATTGTTACATTCAAAACTGCACAATTTATGTTTAAAGTTAAAGAAAATAACTTAACATGTAACATACGTACAATGTTGAAGGAAAGAGCCGGGGGATATCGTCTAAGAGGACTTTATGAACTACTGTTAAAAGCATGTGTTTGTGGAGTGAGATTATGGGATGGACTGAACAATGACATCAAAAAGACCCATAATATCATTTAGTTCAAAAAGTGGTTATAAAAATACATTTCACGTATTATAGAAGCATATTGTGTAGCTTTGCAATATATGGTTTGCTAAATGTACATTTTAAGTTTTAATTTTTGCAGCAGGAATCTTCTTCAAAAATCTAACAATCACTCTTTTGATTTGAGGAAGACTCAGGCCGTAAACTAGAGGGTTATTAATGGGGGGGATCATCAAATAATTTAAAGATAAAACAACTGTGATGATAGGATTCATTTTATCAGCCTCAAATCGAGTCAATAACAGCTCACAGAAGAGAGAGAGAGAATAGGTGATGAATGTCATGATGTGAGGCAGGCAGGTCTGGAACGCCTTTCCTCTGAATTCAGACGAGCTTCTCCTGCAAACAAGCAGAATACGGAGATAGGTGTACAGGACAAAAAAGAGAGGGATAAAAATGGTTATTATTGTAACAAACCGACCTACTATGTTGTTCAGAGTTGTGTCGACACAGGAGAGCTGAACCACAGGCCAGTTGGAACAGAACAGCCTATTCAGTTTATTGCCACACAGCGGTAATCGGACACTAAGATAGAGACAGAAACCCATAGCAAATACAGGATAGAGCACGGCAAACATCACAAGATGTGTTACCATCTTAAATGTCATTTTACTGTGATAGTGTAAAGGCTGGCAAATAGCAACAAATCTATCATAGGCCATGATGCTGAGGAGAGTCATCTCACATGATGCATAGGTGAAAATAACATACATCTGAATGAAACATAATGGACGTGATATTAAATGAGTGTCAGACAGAATGTCCATCAGAAACCTGGGGAAGAAGCCGGCTGAGCCGTACAGAGAGTTAAAAGACAGACAGCTGATAAAAATATACATGGGCTGATGCAGAGACTTCTCCAGACAGACTGTCAGAATAATGACAACGTTAGCAGAGACAATAGTCATGTAGAGCAACAGACACAGACTGAAGAACAGATATCTGAGGGGCCCAAAGTCTGCAAACAGAGTCAACTGAAAATACAAAGGATTCAGGCTGTTGTTGCTCATCATGTCTGCACAACAGCAGAGCTGGGAGAAGAGAAGTGAGAACAGATGGAGATACAGTAATTAATATTAAAATGTTTACAGTAAAATATCCTATTTTAACACTATCTGCATTCATGTAAGTTGCATAAAGTGCACATATCAAACAATTGTGATAGTTCAGAAAGACAAAACATGGACATGGGAGAAAAAGGTCAGTGTCACATGAACTAAATGCACAAGCAACCTCACATGTTTCATTGAACAATATTAGAGTTGAATGACTGAAAAAGAGATGTCTCCAGGTTAACAAGGCTCATACATGACAGACATTCAAAAGGTTATTTTCCACAAGTGATATATTTGCAATTACATTCAAACTTTGGGAAAAGCTTTTAGCGTAGTAAAGTTCTCCACTTTTGTGTCTTATAACAGCTGATATGATCAGCTGAAACAATATACTGTATATAGTGTTCATATGTGTCCTGTGGTCTGTCCAGCAGTTAAAAGACATTCAGAAAACAGTCTTTGCATCAGTGTATGTGAACATTTAGAATAATACACAGCACCCTCCCCTGACCTACAGCAGACTGAGGCAGCAGCTGAACCTTTATCCTGTTTTGCTGACACACTGAGAGCAGCAACCGGTCCACACAGGGTCCATAGGGAGGGACGCAAACAAACCCAAACCAGGAGGGACAGACAATGAGACAGATCTGGCAGATAGATAGATAGATAGATAGATAGATAGATAGATAGATAGCATTGTGTTAGTGTTATGCACTAATGTTACCAGCAGAGGTCAATGTGGTTCTATTGGGGGGGTTCTGGTCTGAATGTTCGGCGTGGTCACGGCCAACAGTGACCGGCGTTAAGCTGTTTCTTAAATAAAATGCACAGAAGTTGCAAGTCAGTCATCTCCTCCTTATTCAGCGCTGCAGCCCAGGGGGGAGCATTACAATACACTATACATACACTATATGTAACATTTTAATGTTTTTGATGCAATGGTCTTCAATGACCTGAACAGCAAATGAGACTAACAGTAAAAAGAACATGAACAGTATTTTGATATAGTTTTTATTAAACCTGGGCCTGGGTTCAATTTCTCCTGTGAAGTGACAGAATGACTAGCAGCAGGTAGACAACGTTACAGTAACACATTCTGACAGGTCACAGATTTCATCATTACACCTGAGAAGCCTGTGTTAGTGTATCCAGCCTTTTGAGCCAGGTAAAATGAAGCAGGAGATTTCTTTATAAAGGTCTATAATTGTATTTTAATGTTATTTCAGAAGTTATCTGCTGTAGTTATGTCTGATACCGGGGCAAGGCCATCACATAAAAGAATGACATTAAACCGAGAACTAAAAGCTAAAAGGGAAAGTGAAAGACAACGGGCGATAACGCGGGCTGTCAACAGATGGAGACAGTCATGGGATTGTAAACGATTGAAAAAGAGTACTAAGTGGTTATGATGATGGTTATGATGATATACGTGACCATCTTCCCGTGTTTGCATCCCTGCAAATTTTGTCGAAGAAAAATACACAGAGAAATTCATGGATTGCTAAGTTGATTTGGAAAAATACACCTGATACCGTAGAGGCCCTTGACCCTGGTGTTGTCTTCCCATCAAAATGGAAAATCAACACTTTTGTTGACGCTTTATATAAATGTTTTTAACTTTTTCTTATGTTTTTGTCCCTTTTTTCAACACTTTGACACTTTTTTAATGTTTGTCACTTTCTTTATGTTTTCAACTCTATGGAACACTAACTTATTAACTCTAGTTTTACAGTTATTTTTTTAATTTATGGTCAACAAACCCTTTATTTATAGGAAATTATACCTAATGTTTGAGTTAGAAAAGCAGAAATTAGGAATTATTTCGACTAAAATTAAAGGAATGGATGTTGATGATAATCACAGACTGGAATATGTCAACTTTTACTCAATACTATTTCAACAACACTTCAATTTGTTTTCAAATGCTATAAAATTGAATAAGACGCCCCAAAATTAATGAAAGTAAAGATTTGGACTTGCCAAAGAGCGTTGTGTGGAATCAATCATGTTATTTTGGGGAATTAAAAAGAACATTGATATAGGACTACTTGAGAACAACACGAGGACAACATGAGGACAACATGAGGACAACATGAAGACAACATGAGGACAACATGAAGACAACATGAGGACAACATGAAGACAACATGAGGACAACATGAGGACAACATGAAGACAACATGAGGACAACATGAAGACAACATGAGGACAACATGAAGACAACATGAGGACAACATGAGGGCCACATGAGGACAACATGAGGACAACATGAGGACAACATGAAGACAACATGAGGACAACATGAGGACAACATGACATTTACAGCATGTCCGATGTAGCGTTCATCATCACATACTCAGCTTTTATTGAGCCTGAACCTCTGGAATGGATCCATCACCAATCAGCGGCTCTGTGTGGAGACACACAGGGTTTTACTGCCTCCTTATCTAACAGGCAATCTTTTATTAACAGACTAGAGCCCAATATAAATAAAGGATTTTTAAGGCCGATACCAATACGAATGGTTATTTAAAAATCCAATATTTTGATATAACGGCCGATATATATAACAAACAGATTTCCCTAACATTAGTTATTTGTAGTTATTTATGAGTTCTCGCTAAAATAATATGATAATAGTTTGTTTTATTGTAACAGAAAATAAAAATATATTAAACTACGCTACGGTTAGCCACCTCGTCTCTAGTGATATAGAAAGCTGTGCAGATGTTAACAGCTCACCTCTCTAATGTCCAGCAGGGGGCGACTCCTTAAAGCTGCATTCTCTCTAATGTCCAGCAGGGGGCGACTCCTTTAAGCTGCATTCTCTCTAATGTCCTACAGGGGGCGACTCCTTAAAGCTGCATTCTCTCTAATACAGGGGGCAACTCCTTAAAGCTGTATTCTCTCTAACGTCCAGCAGGGGGACACTCCTTAAAGTTGCATTCTCTCTAATGTCCAACAGGGGGCGACTCTTTAAAGCTGCATTCTCTTTAATGTCCTGCAGGGGGCGACTCCATAAAGCTGCATTCTCTCTAATGTCCAACAGGGGGCGACTCCTTAAAGCTGCATTCTCTTTAATGTCCTGCAGGGGGCGACTCCTTAAAGCTGCATTCTCTCTAATGTCCAGCAGGGGGCGACATTGCTTGCTCCAAAAAGAAGTCTGTTTCTATAGAAGTCTAGACCTCTATTGGCGTTTTTCCACTGCTGGTAACAGCTCGACTCGCCTCGTCTCTACTCGACTCCACGTGCTCTGCGTCCGTTTTCCATTGCCGATTGAGTAACGCCTCAGCGTGGCTGGTCACCATAGCTACGCAGCCGGAAACGGCCATGATGTAATTTCTAACGCGACTCACAACATAACGTTGGAGGTGTGTTGTTTTTGATTCTCGACATGTGGCTATTTGCCACAGCCAGAAGAAAAATGTTTCAAAAGAAGCTGAAGGAAGCAACAAAAATCACTGCTGTTTGGGAATTCCTATGGAGTTCAGACGTCGACATGACTATTGTTTGCCGACACAAAAGGGTAAGTTAAGTTTCCTGTTAACATTAGCTAACATTTGCATGTGGTAGGGACCCCATCAGTATTTACTATACGCTATATAAAGTACATGAACTTTAGCAACCATGATTACACACCAAAATACAGTATGTATGCTGTGTACTGATTGTGTTTCAGAGCATTCACGCTCTGCAACATCACCGCCGTATGGAGAGGCTTATGACAACGACTAGGATGCATCTGGGACAGCAGAGCCGGGGGGACACTGTTACAGGGTGCAGAGGAAGAAGACCGGGATATGGGGTTTGATGCGCTACTTGAGTAGCTGAATAAAAAAACTTTTCTTTGATATATTGTCTTGTTTTTTTGAAGTAACAGTGTGCAATATTGGAAACGACATGCAAAGCCCCTAATAGCCCCTAATAGCAGTTAATATTGAACAGTTGAAAAGTGAGAATAGTGCAGAGAGTAGATAATCTGTCGGTGTCTGGCTAGATTTGTTTTTTTTAAATGTCCCGTTTGTTCTGGACACACACTCCGCACTCTTGTTGCTAAAATCGCAGTGATCCGACCAACCAGCAGCCTGCAGGTTTCCACGTCACCTTTTGGTATCGCTTCAGCTCCCTGGAACCTCGACTAGTAGTACTAAAAAAAGTACCTGGTAGCAGGTCGCAGGGACTTTTTTTGTAATGGAAAACCAAAAAAGGTGAGTAGAGTCGAGGCGAGTCGAGTAGATACCACGCAGTGGAAAAACGCCATGAGTCTTCCACTTGAATCTCAGAGGACTTCCACGCTTGCTTTTTGTAAATTTACAGACTTTTCTTTTAATCAATATCTGTTTATTAAAGATTTTCAGTGTTAGGATATAAAAAAATGTAAACAATCAAACATCTACCCACCCTCCCAACACCTCTAAAACAAAGCTGGTCCCTTTATATATTTACCTGAAACGAGAAAATCTATGACAACACATGGAAATACAATACTGTGTCTCATACATTCTTTGCTTCTATTTTTACTTCAAAATTCAAGAATGGATCCAAATAGAAAAAAATTATAGACATGCTACTGGATGTATACTTTGGATGTTTCAAAAAAAGGAAATGTCGATTTGCAGGAGGCCTTTGTATATGGGGGGGGGGTATACTGTCTGTTGACACTGGGTTCAGAGTTTTATTGTATATTTATATGTGTATGAAGAAATCAAAACTTTAATGACAAAAAGAATGGATCCAAATAGAAAGAAAATTTGTCAAAAACCTAGAAATGACTTTTGGAGAGAGTGTCTTATGTTGTCTAATTTAAGATATTTGCTTAACTGCAGCCAAATAACTAGGCTCGTTCGAGATGAACTGCGCCTGTTGCTAATGAATAATGCTAATGCTAAAGCTAATGAATCAGCTGAGAGGCCGGCGTTTCCCAGCATGCTCTGGGTCCGCCTGGCTCTTGCAGTTATGAAAACCAACTGCGCCGCCTGGGTCTCAGAACTGCGGCCGCCTTTGCTCTCGTGAGATTATCGTTGCCCATGTGTGCATGACATCAGAGCAAGTCGGGATCAAGTCGGACACCAATCTAACCGGCATGCAACGGGTGCCGATCGTCGGGTGATCGATTCTGCGCAGACCTGGCTCATCTCGAACGAGCCTAGTCACATCGGTGTATCTTATGTAGGTGGGGCCAGAGGTGAGCTGCACCAATCACATCGGCGTATCTGATATAGGCGGGCCAGAGGCGAGCTGCACCACCAGGCTCGTTCGAGATGAGGCTCGTTCGAGATGAGCCAGGTCTGCGCAGAATCGATCACCGCCGATCGGTGCCCATTGCATGCCGGTTAGATTGGTGTCGGACTTGATCCCGACTTGCTCTGACGTCATGCACACGTGGGCAACGATAATCTCACGAGAGCAAGGCGGCCGCAGTTCTGAGACGCAGGCGGCGCAGTTGGTTTTCACCGACTGCAAGAGCCAGGCGAACCTGAGCATGCTGGGAAACGCCGACGTTCATCTCCAACGAGCCTATGAACTGCGCCTCGCCTGTAAAGTAGAAAGAGAGCAGGCGGAAGCAGCGGGGCGGGGACACAAAGCTGCGGTAAAGTCGGACAGTTTCAGCCGATTCCAGCCGCCTTCAGGCTGGACAGGAAGTGACGAAAACACTGTGGTGCGATTCCGATTTAATAAAATATAATCAGACCCACATATCAGCTTGTACACAGTCTCCAGTTGTTTTAATTATGACAGAGTAGCTCTCAAAGTGCTCTACATGTGCATGCTTAGTGCCGCCCCTCGAGATGGGCGACTTTCATTACTCAATGCCAATGACCCTAATCTTTTGGATTTGGGTCTGGATTTCCAGACTAGGTCTTTGTCCTAATTTGTGTCAGTTTACGGGTCCTTGAATTAAACTTAATCGGGAACCACTTTTCTGGGTTATGATATTAAAGGCTCAATAATTATTGACAGTTCAATCCGCATGAAAAAGCATCATATAGTATATTTTCTAACATGTGCTTTAACATTCATTTGTGAGAAACATAATATTCTATTAACGTTTGTGGAAACCGACAATGTGAGTTTCAAAAACATATTTTAACCTGTGAGTCAAAGCATACAAGTATTAATATCTGTTATGGTTTGGGTCCGGCTGCTGCTTCTCCTCTCGGTCCTCCTCCCACGGCGCCCCCCTTCTACCTGTCTCCGGTCAGCTGACGTCACCTCTCGGACATATACATTAACCCTCATGTTGTCTTCATGTTGTCTTCATGTTCCCTCATGTTGTCCTCATGTTGTCCTCATGTTCATTAAATTCTGGGCCCTTTCTTCTCTAAACGTACCTTTGGTCATTCGGGCAAAAAGTTAGAACTTGTTCCCACAATGCATCAGGCTTGTCTATATGTTCATTTGTAAACTTCAAACAGGTGTGGTGAGGACGTACAGTTAAAATAAAATTAAAAATGAACTGCTGTGGACATTGTTTTGACATTGTCTTTATTAATGGAATGAGGATGGGGTTTGGTTTGGTTCAAGGTTCGGCAGAATCTTGTTCTTTTTTTTAGATTTTTTTGTGTGGATATTTTTGGCCTTTATTTTTGACAAGACAGCTGAGGACATGAAAGGGGAGAGAGAGGGAATGACATGCAGCAAAGGGCCGCAGGTTGGTGTCAAACCCAGACCCGCTGCACCAAGGAGCAAACCTTTATATATGGACACCCGCTCTGCCAACTGAGCTACCCGGGCGCCCCTTGAGCAGAATCATAACTGGTGGGTTTGTTGTTCGCAGAACCCCAGAAATCTGGGTTTGGAGCATCCCTAGTTAAAATAGTGTCCTTTAACCCTTGCAAACGAAGGTGGCTCCCATAACTCATAACTCTTTTCATCTCCATCCAACAGGGGCCAGCGACCAGTGCCAGGGCTCGTATCTGCAGCCTAACTCCAGAACTTTATTTTCAGACCACATTTCATGCTTGAGTTTTTTTTACTCTTAAATTCTTATTTTTGTTTGATATTTACTAACTTGTGTTTGATTTTATTTACACAAATCTGATTCCATACTCATAGGCCGTCTTGTTTATTTGATATCCTACATCATTATAATCTCATAATTACAAACTACAAAAATAATATTAAAATGGAATGAACAGTGTAACATACAAGGTCATATATTGTGAGACCAAATTCCCATCAAACACACCTAAAACCATATCAACTCTAGTTCAGTGGTTCCCAAAGTGGGGTGTGGGGATCCAAAGGGGTCCCTGAGGGGGTCCATGGGGTCCCCAGCAAAAGGGAGAATGACTATTTTCACTATAATCCAATCCATTAGTTACACCATGATCAGAATGTATGACTATTTTAATCATGGATTTCATACACCTATTCTGTCAAAGGGGGTCCCCGGGCCTAATTAGAGTCTGTTTAGGTGTCCTTTACTGGACGGGAAAAAGTTTGGAAACCACAGTTCTAGGTTATGATATTAATGGACCAAGTTTTTTGGCTTCCAATCACCCTAAACAATCAACATTTAATATTCTAACATGTGCTTTAACATGTAATGTGTGAGAAATACATTTTTTATGAACAGTTGAGACTAATCCACACCCACAATGTGAGCTTCAAACCCCCACCCCCTTAAAATGTATGACTAATAGTTTTTATGTGAGGATAACTTTGCAAAACGAATAAATTAAAACATGAAGATGGCCAGGAGTATTAGTATACTGAATACAACTAGATACATATTGACCCAAATACATTACATACTCTGTACTGCACACTTTTTTACCATATTTCATATATTGTGTGGGAGTTTGGGAAATATCTAGAAAAGTAACTTACAGAATATTTGCACATTGCAAAAAACCAATCAGGATAATAAATCACAATCATGAGCATACAGTCATCTGTTTTTAATTCTTATTTGGTGAAATTTATGGACATTGTTACATTCAAAACTGCACAATTTATGTTTAAAGTTAAAGAAAATAACTTAACATGTAACATACGTACAATGTTGAAGGAAAGAGCCGGGGGATATCGTCTAAGAGGACTTTATGAACTACTGTTAAAAGCATGTGTTTGTGGAGTGAGATTATGGGATGGACTGAACAATGACATCAAAAAGACCCATAATATCATTTAGTTCAAAAAGTGGTTATAAAAATACATTTCACGTATTATAGAAGCATATTGTGTAGCTTTGCAATATATGGTTTGCTAAATGTACATTTTAAGTTTTAATTTTTGCAGCAGGAATCTTCTTCAAAAATCTAACAATCACTCTTTTGATTTGAGGAAGACTCAGGCCGTAAACTAGAGGGTTATTAATGGGGGGGATCATCAAATAATTTAAAGATAAAACAACTGTGATGATAGGATTCATTTTATCAGCCTCAAATCGAGTCAATAACAGCTCACAGAAGAGAGAGAGAGAATAGGTGATGAATGTCATGATGTGAGGCAGGCAGGTCTGGAACGCCTTTCCTCTGAATTCAGACGAGCTTCTCCTGCAAACAAGCAGAATACGGAGATAGGTGTACAGGACAAAAACAGAGGGGATAAAAATGGTTATTATTGTAACAAACCGACCTACTATGTTGTTCAGAGTTGTGTCGACACAGGAGAGCTGAACCACAGGCCAGTTGGAACAGAACAGCCTATTCAGTTTATTGCCACACAGCGGTAATCGGACACTAAGATAGAGACAGAAACCCATAGCAAATACAGGATAGAGCACGGCAAACATCACAAGATGTGTTACCATCTTAAATGTCATTTTACTGTGATAGTGTAAAGGCTGGCAAATAGCAACAAATCTATCATAGGCCATGATGCTGAGGAGAGTCATCTCACATGATGCATAGGTGAAAATAACATACATCTGAATGAAACATAATGGACGTGATATTAAATGAGTGTCAGACAGAATGTCCATCAGAAACCTGGGGAAGAAGCCGGCTGAGCCGTACAGAGAGTTAAAAGACAGACAGCTGATAAAAATATACATGGGCTGATGCAGAGACTTCTCCAGACAGACTGTCAGAATAATGACAACGTTAGCAGAGACAATAGTCATGTAGAGCAACAGACACAGACTGAAGAACAGATATCTGAGGGGCCCAAAGTCTGCAAACAGAGTCAACTGAAAATACAAAGGATTCAGGCTGTTGTTGCTCATCATGTCTGCACAACAGCAGAGCTGGGAGAAGAGAAGTGAGAACAGATGGAGATACAGTAATTAATATTAAAATGTTTACAGTAAAATATCCTATTTTAACACTATCTGCATTCATGTAAGTTGCATAAAGTGCACATATCAAACAATTGTGATAGTTCAGAAAGACAAAACATGGACATGGGAGAAAAAGGTCAGTGTCACATGAACTAAATGCACAAGCAACCTCACATGTTTCATTGAACAATATTAGAGTTGAATGACTGAAAAAGAGATGTCTCCAGGTTAACAAGGCTCATACATGACAGACATTCAAAAGGTTATTTTCCACAAGTGATATATTTGCAATTACATTCAAACTTTGGGAAAAGCTTTTAGCGTAGTAAAGTTCTCCACTTTTGTGTCTTATAACAGCTGATATGATCAGCTGAAACAATATACTGTATATAGTGTTCATATGTGTCCTGTGGTCTGTCCAGCAGTTAAAAGACATTCAGAAAACAGTCTTTGCATCAGTGTATGTGAACATTTAGAATAATACACAGCACCCTCCCCTGACCTACAGCAGACTGAGGCAGCAGCTGAACCTTTATCCTGTTTTGCTGACACACTGAGAGCAGCAACCGGTCCACACAGGGTCCATAGGGAGGGACGCAAACAAACCCAAACCAGGAGGGACAGACAATGAGACAGATCTGGCAGATAGATAGATAGATAGATAGATAGATAGATAGATAGATAGATAGCATTGTGTTAGTGTTATGCACTAATGTTAATGCAAAGAGGTTCAATGTGGTTCTATTTACCAGGGGGGTTCTGGTCTGAATGTTCGGCGTGGTCACGGCCAACAGTGACCGGCGTTAAGCTGTTTCTTAAATAAAATGCACAGAAGTTGCAAGTCAGTCATCTCCTCCTTATTCAGCGCTGCAGCCCAGGGGGGAGCATTACAATACACTATACATACACTATATGTAACATTTTAATGTTTTGATGCAATGGTCTTCAAACCTGAACAGCAAATGAGACTAACAGTAAAAAAACTAACATGAATAGTATTTTTTGATATAGTTTTTATTAAACCTGGGCCTGGGTTCAATTTCTCCTGTGAAGTGACAGAATGACTAGCAGCAGGTAGACAACGTTACAGTAACACATTCTGACAGGTCACAGATTTCATCATTACACCTGAGAAGCCTGTGTTAGTGTATCCAGCCTTTTGAGCCAGGTAAAATGAAGCAGGAGATTTCTTTATAAAGGTCTATAATTGTATTTTAATGTTATTTCAGAAGTTATCTGCTGTAGTTATGTCTGATACCGGGCAAGGCCATCACATAAAAGAATGACATTAAACCGAGAACTAAAAGCTAAAAGGGAAAGTGAAAGACAACGGGCGATAACGCGGGCTGTCAACAGATGGAGACAGTCATGGGATTGTAAAGGATTGAAAAAGAGTACTAAGTGGTTATGATGATGGTTATGATGATATTACGTGACCATCTTCCCTGTAGTTTGCATCCCTGCAAATTTTGTCGAAGAAAAAGTACACAGAGAAATTCATGGATTGCTAAGTTGATTTGGAAAAATACACCTGATACCGTAGAGGCCCTTGACCCTGGTGTTGTCTTCCCATCAAAATGGAAAATCAACACTTTTGTTGGACGCTTTATATAAATGTTTTTAACTTTTTCTTATGTTTTTGTCCCTTTTTCAACACTTTGACACTTTTTTAATGTTTGTCACTTTCTTTATGTTTTCAACTCTATGGAACACTAACTTATTAACTCTAGTTTTACAGTTATTTTTTTAATTTATGGTCAACAAACCCTTTATTTATAGGAAATTATACCTAATGTTTGAGTTAGAAAAGCAGAAATTTTGGAATTATTTCGACTAAAATTAAAGGAATGGATGTTGATGATAATCACAGACTGGAATGTCAACTTTTCAATACCAAAACTATTTATTTCAACAACACTTCAATTTGTTTTCAAATGCTATAAAATTGAATAAGGCAAAAATTAATGAAAGTAAAGATTTGGACTTGCCAAAGAGCGTTGTGTGGAATCAATCATGTTATTTTGGGGAATTAAAAAGAACATTGATATAGGACTACTTGAGAACAACACGAGGACAACATGAGGACAACATGAGGACAACATGAAGACAACATGAGGACAACATGAAGACAACATGAGGACAACATGAAGACAACATGAGGACAACATGAGGACAACATGAAGACAACATGAGGACAACATGAAGACAACATGAGGACAACATGAAGACAACATGAGGGACAACATGAGGGCCACATGAGGACAACATGAGGACAACATGAGGACAACATGAAGACAACATGAGGACAACATGAGGACAACATGACATTTACAGCATGTCCGATGTAGCCCTTCATCATCACATACTCAGCTTTTATTGAGCCTGAACCTCTGGAATGGATCCATCACCAATCAGCTGCTCTGTGTGGAGACACACAGGGTTTTACTGCCTCCTTATCTAACAGGCAATCTTTTATTAACAGACTAGAGCCCAATATAAATAAAGGATTTTAAAGGCCGATACCAATACGAATGGTTATTTAAAAATCCAAATTTTGATATAACGGCCGATATATATAACAAACAGATTTCCCTAACATTAGTTATTTGTAGTTATTTATGAGTTCTCGCTAAAATAATATGATAATAGTTTGTTTTATTGTAACAGAAAATAAAAATATATTAAACTACGCTACGGTTAGCCACCTCGTCTCTAGTGATATAGAAAGCTGTGCAGATGTTAACAGCTCACCTCTCTAATGTCCAGCAGGGGGCGACTCCTTAAAGCTGCATTCTCTCTAATGTCCAGCAGGGGGCGACTCCTTTAAGCTGCATTCTCTCTAATGTCCTACAGGGGGCGACTCCTTAAAGCTGCATTCTCTCTAATACAGGGGGCAACTCCTTAAAGCTGTATTCTCTCTAACGTCCAGCAGGGGGACACTCCTTAAAGTTGCATTCTCTCTAATGTCCAACAGGGGCGACTCTTTAAAGCTGCATTCTCTTTAATGTCCTGCAGGGGGCTTACTCCATAAAAAATGTCCAACAGGGGGCGACCTTAAGCTGCATTCTCTTTTAATGTCCTGCAGGGGCGACTCATAAAGCTGCATTCTCTCTAATGTCCAGCAGGGGGCGACATTGCTTGCTCCAAAAAGAAGTCTGTTTCTATAGAGTCTAGACCTCTATTGGCGTTTTTCCATGCTGGTAACAGCTCGACTTCGCCTCGTCTCTACTTACTCCACGTACTCTGCGTCCGTTTTCCATTGCCGATTGAGTAACGCCTCAGCGTGGCTGGTCACCATAGCTTCTTATTCCATGATGTAATTTCTAAATGCCCCTCACAACATAACGTTGGAGGTGTGTTGTTTTTGATTCTCGACATGTGGCTATTTGCCACAGCCAGAAGAAAAATGTTTCAAAAGAAGCTGAAGGAAGCAACAAAAATCACTGCTGTTTGGGAATTCCTACGGAGTTCAGACGTCGACATGACTATTGTTCGCCGACACAAAAGGGTAAGTTAATTTTCCTGGTAACGTTAGCTAACATTGGCATGTGTTCAGAGTCACAGTTAGTATTTACTATACACTATATAAAGTACATGAACTTTAGCAACCATGTTTACACACCAAAATATGTATGCTGTGTACTGTTTGTGTTTCAGAGCATTCATGCTTTGCAAAATCGTCGCCGCAGACCGTCTGGTGGGCGTTCGATGTCCGATGGGTGAAATCTCTGGTTCTGACCTGCGGTGCTTTGTATAAGTATATGAGAGTCATATGGAGAGGCTTATGACAACGACTGGGATGCATCTGGGACAGCAGAGCCGTGGGGAAGGGGGGGGGGGGAACGACTGGGATGCATCTGGGACAGCAGAGCCGGGGGGGGGGACACTGTCACATGGTGCAGAGGAAGAAGACCGGGATGTAGGGTTTGATGCGCTACTTGAAAAGCTGAATAAAAACTTTTCTTTGATATATTGTCTTGTTTTTCACCCACTGGTCACAGGGTTCAGCCTCAGGGGACAGCTGAGAAACAACAGTTATCACAACCATACATCCTTTTCCTCCTACCAATGAAAAGCTTATTTAAAGTGACATTACTGAGTCATTTCGCTGAATTTAATAATAAACTGTTAAACTACGTCACACACTGATAAGAGCTAATGAGTTATAACCATGTATCAGCTATTTCATAGTTCCATCCATAAAAACCACAAAAGCAAATATGCTGCAAAAAAGCTGCACCAATCACATTGGTGTATCTGATGTAGGCGGGGCCAGAGGCCAGCTGCACCAATCACATCGGTGTATCTGATATAGGCGGCCAGAAGCGAGCTGCATCAATCACATCGGTGTATCTGATGTAGGCGGGGCCAGAGTTTAGCTGCACCAATCACATCGGTGTATCTGATATAGGCGGGCCAGAAGCGAGCTGCATCAATCAAATCGGTGTATCTGATGTAGGCGGGGCCAGAGTTTAGCTGCACCAATCACATCGGTGTATCTGATAGAGGCGGGGCCAGAGGCGAGCTGCACCAATCACATCGGTGTATCTGATAGAGGCGGGGCCAGAGGCGAGCTGCACCAATCACATTGGTGTATCTGATGTAGGCTGGGCCAGAGGTGAGCTGCACCAATCACATCAGTGTATCTGATAGAGGCGGGGCCAGAGGCGAGCTGCATCAATCACATCGGCGTATCTGATGTAGGTGGGGCCATAGGTGAGCTGCACCAATCACATTGGTGTATCTGATGTTGGCGGGGCAGAGGCGAACTGCACTAATCACAACCAAGCGTACGGGGCTCTGGATACGTCCCCCTGTGTGTTGTTGTGATTGGTCATGTTATCCAATAGACGTGCAGTGAGATTTTCAAATGCAGAGACAATGTGCCGCCCCTCGAGATGGGCGACTTTCATTACTCAATGCCAATGACCCTTAATCTTTTGGATTTGGGTCTGGATTTCCAGACTAGGTCTTTGTCCAAATTTGTGTCAGTTTACGGGTCCTTGAATTAAACTTTATCGGGAACCACTTTTCTGGGTTATGATATTAAAGGCTCAATAATTATTGACAATTCAATAAGCATGAAAAAGCATCATATAGTATATTTTCTAACATGTGCTTTAACATTCATTTGTGAGAAACATAATATTCTATTAACGTTGTGGAAACCAACAATGTGAGTTTCAAAAACATATTTTAACCTGTGTCAAAGCATACAACTATTAATATCTGTTATGGTTGGGGTCCGGCTGCTGCTTCTCCTCTCGGTCCTCCTCCCACGGCGCCCCCCCCCGCTTCCACCTGTCTCCGGTCAGCTGACGTCTCCTCTCGGACATATACATTAACCATCATGTTGTCTTCATGTTCCCTCATGTTGTCCTCATGTTGTCCTATATCAACGTTCTTTTTAATTCCCCAAAATAACATGATTAATTCCAAACAACGCTGTTTGGCAAGAGATTGTGAAGGCCATGGCAAAACCTTCAGTTTACGCCTCTTTATGTAATCCACCGTGGATTTTTAGGTGTGTTTAGGATCATTATCCATTATCAGAAGCCATCCTCTCTTTAACTTCAGCTTTTTCACAGATGGCATCAAGTTAGCGTCCAAAATTTTCTGAAAATTGTATTGAATCCATTTTTCCTTCTACTCGTGAAATGTTCCCTGTGCCACTGGCTGCAATACAACCCCCATCAGCATCAGGCTTGTCTATATGTTCATTTGTAAACTTCAAACGCTGATTTTTGTGGTTAGGACGTACAGTTAAAATAAAATGAAAAATGCACTGCTGTGGACATTGTTTACTTTATTAATGGACTGACGATGGGGTTTGGTTTGGTTCAGGGTTCGGCAGAATCTTTAATTTTTTTTTAGATTTTTTTTTGTGTGGATATTTTTGGCCTTTATTTTTGACAAGACAGCTGAGGACATGAAAGGGGAGAGAGAGGGAATGACATGCAGCAAAGGGCCGCAAGTTGGAGTCGAATCCAGGCCGCTGCACCAAGGAGCAAACCTTTATATATGGACACCCGCTCTGCCAACTGAGCTACCCAGGCGCCCCTTGAGCAGAATCTTAACTGGTGGGTTCGGTCTTCAGCAGAACCCCAGTAATCTGGGTTTGGAGCATCCCTAGTTAAAATAGAGTCCTTTAACCCTTGCAAAAGAAGGTGGCTCCCATAACTCATAACTCTTTTCATCTCCATCCAACAGGGGACTACCAGCGGCTACCACATGGCTCGTATCTGCAGCCTAACTCCAGAACTTTATTTTCAGACCATATTTCATGCTTGAGTTTTTTTACTCTTAAATTCTTATTATTGTTTGATATTTACTAACTTTTGTTTGATTTTATTGACACAAATCTGATTCCATACTCATAGGCCGTCTTGTTTATTTGATAGCCTACATCATTATAATCTCATAATTATTTAAAAAAGGACAACAAACTACAAAATAATATTAATACTTAATGAACAGTGTAACATACAAGGTCAAATATTGTGAGACCAAATTCCCATCAAACACACCTAAAACCATATCAACTCTAGTTCAGTGGTTCCCAAAGTGGGGTGTGGGGATCCAAAGGGGTCCCTGAGGGGGTCCATGGGGTCCCCAGCAAAAGGGAGAATGACCATTTTCACTATAATCCAATCCATTAGTTACACCATGATCAGAATGTATGACTATTTTAATCATGGATTTCATACACCTATTCTGTCAAAGGGGGTCCCCGGGCCTAATTAGAGTCCGTTTAGGTGTCCTTTACTGGACGGGAAAAAGTTTGGAAACCACAGTTCTAGGTTATGATATTAATGGCCCAAGTTTTCTTGGCTTCCAATCACCCTAAACAATCAACATTTAATATTCTAACATGTGCTTTAACATTTACTGTGTGAGAAATACATTTTTTATGAACAGTTGAGCTTCAAAGCCCCCCCAAAATGTACGTAATAGCATTTTGTTGTGAGCAAAATTAATAAATTAAAATGAATAAATTAAAACTCTGTTTTGATTACAATAAGTTATCTTTAAACTTAACTTTAGACTAAACTAAAATGGAAATCATATTACAAATACACATGTTAAATTAGTAATTGATAATAAAACAATCAAAAGAGTCTATGAAATTACATTTCTGGGGGTTGAACTTGAATACAAACTGTACTGGAAGCCCCTCATTAAATATGTGTGCATGAAGATGGCCAGGAGTATTAGTATACTGAATACAACTAGATACATATTGACCCAAATACATTACATACTCTGTACTGCACACTTTTTACCATATTTGATATATTGTGTAGGAGTTCGGGGGAAATATCTCGAAAAGTAACTTAGAGAATATTTGCACATTGCAAAAAGGAGCAATCAGGATAATAAATCACAAGCATGAGCATATAATCATCTGTTTTTCATTCACATTTGGTGAAATGTATGGACATTGTTACATTCAAAACTGCACAATTTATGTTTAAAGTTAAAGAAAATAACTTAACATGTAACATACGTACAATGTTGAAGGAAAGAGCCGGGGGATATCGTCTAAGAGGACTTTATGAACTACTGTTAAAAGCATGTGTTTGTGGAGTGAGATTATGGGATGGACTGAACAATGACATCAAAAGACCCATAATATCATTTAGTTCAAAAAGTGGTTATAAAAATACATTTCACGTATTCTAGAAGCATATTGTGTAGCTTTGCAATATATGGTTTGTTAAATGTAAATTTTAATTTTTGCAGCAGGAATCTTCTTCAAAAATCTAACAATCACTCCTTTGATTTGAGGCAGACTCAGGCCGTAAACTAGAGGGTTATTAATGGGGGGGACCATCAAATAATCTAAAGATAAAACAACTGTGATGATAGGATTCATTTTATCAGCCTCAAATCGAGTCAATAACAGCTCACAGAAGACAGAGAGAGAATAGGTGATGAATGTGATGATGTGAGGCAGGCAGGTCTGGAACGCCTTTCCTCTGAATTCAGACGAGCTTCTCCTGCAAACAAGCAGAATACGGAGATAGGTGTACGGGACAAAGAACAGGGGGATGAAGATGGTTGTGACCAAAATATACTGACCTACTATGTTGTTCAGAGATGTGTCCACACAGGAGAGCTGAACCACAGGCCAGTTGGAACAGAACAGCCTATTCAGTTTATTGCCACACAGCGGTAATCGGACAGTAAGATAGAGACCGAAACCCATAGCAAATACAGGATAGAGCACGGCAAACATCACAAGATGTGTTACCATCTTAAATGTCATTTTACTGTGATAGTGTAAAGGCTGGCAAATAGCAACAAACCTATCATAGGCCATGATGCTGAGGAGAGTCAGCTCACATGATGCATAGGTGTAAATAACATACATCTGAACATAACATAATGGACGTGAGATTAAATGAGTGTCAGACAGAATGTCCATCAGAAACCTGGGGAAGAAGCCGGCTGAGCCGTACAGAGAGTTAAAAGACAGACAGCTGATAAAAATATACATGGGCTGATGCAGAGACTTCTCCAGACAGACTGTCAGGATAATGACAACGTTATTAGAGACTATAGTCATGTAGAGCAACAGACACAGACTGAAGAACAGATATCTGAGGGGCCCAAAGTCTGCAAACAGAGTGAAAATACAAAGGATTCAGGCTGTTGTTGCTCATCATGTCTGCACAACAGCAGAGCTGGGAGAAGAGAAGTGAGAACAGATGGAGAAAAAGAAAGAGGGTAAAAAAATGGGATTACAATATTTCAGCAAAATGTTCTATTTCAACACTTCAAAAGACACAAAACGTACAACAAACCTGCATGTAAGTTGTTCATTTCTAACAGTTGTGTCTAAGATTCTGCATAACCACAACATTTGAGTAAGAAAAAAAGACATCTTCAAAAACTAGACATGGGTGGAAAAAGGTTAGGGCTAATGAACTAAATCAACACGCAATCTCACATTTGTCAATGAATATGTCAGCGCAATGAAGAAGAGATTTTGTTGCAATCAGCCTGTCTAAAGAGTGTCCTCTGAAAGCTGAGAAATCAGTACATATACCAGACAACTGAATACACAGTATAGAGCTTTCATGTTATTCATGTGGTCTTTTCAGTTAATACATTCATGAAGACATTCAGAAAACAGTCTTTGCATCAGTGTATGTGAACATTTAGAATAATACACAGCACCCTCCCCTGACTACAGCAGACTGAGGCAGCAGCTGAACCTTTATCCTGTTTTGCTGTCACACTGAGAGCAGCAACCTGTCCACACAGGGTCCACAGGGAGGGACGGTGTGTCACACACTGATTACGCATTTTTGTGTTATGTTGCATCAGTATAGCCAAGCCCAGACTTCCAAGGCCAGAGATATACTTGCATACAGATCACTGTAAAGGCGACAAGTATAATATAAAAAATATTGAAGAGGGGGTTTGGCTATACCACATCTTAGAAATTATTTCTACTCAGCACAAATCAAACCCCTGATGAACCTATGTAATAAAAACTACGATGCTAGGTGAAAAGACATTGAAGTACTTCTTTTGTCAGAACCACCTTTACAGGCAATACTGGGAAATAAAGACTTAGAAAGGACTCTACCCAAGATTGAAAGCCCTTGGATAAAATCACAATTAAAAATCTGGTCGGAGGCTAAACGTGAATATAAATTGCACGGTAATCTGAAGATAATAAGGTGGTGTGCCTATGACCCTGATTTCAAGCCCAATCAAACAGATGTTGCATTCTAGAACTGGGTGTCTAAGGGTATAACAACACATTTCTCATTAACAGATGAAGGTAAAGTGAAAGATTTCCAAACACTTAAAACCAGTCATAATCTGAAGAAACAAGATTTTTATAGATATTTACAGATACATCATTATCTCAATGAAGGAGTTATTTGGGATGTGCAGGAACCAGTGCGTCATGAAATATTGATGGCATACCAGGCAAAAGTTAAAAAGGGTATTATCTCATGGCTGTACAAGGGATTTACGAATAAACAAACCAAATCAACATTGTATGTGAAAACGAAATGGGAAAGGGAAAGTAACATGAAAAGAACTGATGAGGAGTGGAATGGTTGCTGCACATCACAGTGGAAATGCACAAACTCACATTCATGGAGGGAATTTGGTTGAAAATGTTTGATCAGGTTTTTTATCACTCCAAAACTGAAAATTCCTGGTCTCAGGGAGGAGACTAAGTGCTGGAGGCAGCGTGGAAGTGAAGATGCCAACCAATGGAATATATTCTGAGATTGTCCAGTAATAAAACACTATTGGATAGAGATACACAAAGAAATCGAAAATATTTTCAACAGAAACTACCATTCAAGTTTACCAAATTCATCTTGGGTAACACAGACTTCTTACCTGATAATGCAAAGTATCTGTTTTAATTTTAATTATTGCTTGTAAGAAAACTGTCACCATACACTGACTCCTCCCTGATCCCCCTATTCAGGAAAAATGGATAGAATGTGGTAATAAAATCTACCAGATGTCAGTCAAGTGAGAGATCCAAGAATTAGAATTCTGGGCAGCGACACATCGGAGGGCAACCTCCAGGTCTTGGTTGGCTCTCTCAGCTTGTCCATTTGTCTGAGGTTGGAAACCAGATGACAGAGGTGCCCAGAGACCGACAAAACTCATTCCATACTTTGGAAACAAACTGTAGGCGTCTATCCAACACTATATCTTGGAGAATTCCATGAAGGCGGAACACATGCTGGACGATGAGGTCAGCGGTCTCACGAGCTGTGGGCGACTTGGGTAGAGCAACAAAGTGGACAGACTTGGAAAAACGGTCTACAATGGTGAGTATGGTGTCATTATCTTGGGATGGGGGCAGGCCGGTGACAAAGTCCAGGGCAATGTGAGACCACGGTCAACCAGGCACGGGTAACGGACAGAGCTCACCAAAGGGGGACGATGTGATGATTTCTCCCGGGCGCAGACCATGCAGGCTGACACCAACTCCCGCGTATCGGCCTCCATTGTGAACCACCAGAAACTTCTCTTCAGCAAAGAGGACAAGGTCCTCCGGTAGCCAGGGTGGCAGGCAAAACGTGAGTTGTGGACCTACTGCAGGACCTGAGAATGTACTGGATCAAGAGCAAACAGTTAACCTTAACTTAGTTAACGTTACCTGGGTCCGGTGGGTTTTTTGGGCCTCCATTATAAATGACTCAATCTCCCAGGAAATGGCCGCCACCACACAACTGAGAGGAAGGATTGTGTCAGAGCTGGGAGCATCCGTGGACGAGTGATACATCCTGGGTCTGTATGTCCGGGAAAAGTTAAATCAACCAGAAAACAAAGCACAACGTGTCTGAATTTGGATGCACTAGGATGGGGGCTGACGTGAACAGGGTCTTTAAACCGTCAAAGGCAATCTGGGCCTATAACAGCCAGGAGAAAGGTGATTTGGTGGAAATTAGTCTGGTTAGGGGGGCTGCGACCTTACTGTATTCCCTAACAAACCTGCTGTAGAAGCTTGCAAATCCCAAAAATTGTTGTAACTGTTTGTGGGAACCCGGGAACTGGCCATTCTACCACTGCATGGATCTTAGCTGGGTCTGCCTGCATCTGCCCTCGCCCAATGATGTAGCCCAAAAAAACTCATGGAACTGGAGTGAATTTACACTTCTTGGCCTTGAAATAAAGCCTGTTCTCCAGGAGCCGCTGAAGAACCTGGCGGATGTGGGAAACATGCTAAATGGGATCTAAATATTGTCCAGTTATACAAAAACAAGTACATGGTTCACCAGGTTTTGGAATACTGCAGGTGCATTAGTCAAACCAAATGGTGGTTACGTGGTACTGAAAGTGGCCAAGTGGGATGTTGAAAGTAGTCTTCCATTCGTCTCCCTCCTTTTTACGCACCAGGTGGTAGGCGTTGTGACGATCCAGTTTGGAGAAGACCATGGCCTGCTGCAGGGGTTCAAATGTAGTTATTACAGAATATTTGTTTTTAACAGTTATGTTTTTGAGGCAACGTTAATCGATACAGGGACGAAGGGACTTATCTTTCTTAGAAACAAAAAAGAAACCTGCACCAAAGGGAATTGAAGAGGGGCAGATCAAAACAGTCTTTAGGGAGTCACACATGTGTGTCTCCACAGCCTCCCTCTCAGGGTGAGAGAGGTTGTAGAGCCTGCTCGATGGAAATGGGGCTCAGAAATGGGGCATCGGGGAGCAGTTTGATCTCGCAATCGTAAGGTCTGTGCGGTGGGAGAGACAACGCTAGATCCTTGCTGAACACTCTTTTCAGGTCCAGATATTCAGGGTGAACTCCAGTTAAATCAGGGGACTCAGAGACTCGTGGGGTGTGGCGCCCTCCGCTGGGGGTAATGTGGATTGCAGGCAAGAGGAAGAGCAGTAAGGGCTCCAGCCCAGAATCTTGCCGGTGACCCAGTCAATATGAGGATTGTGAAGTTTGAGGCAGGGAAACCCTAAAATAGGGGTCTGAGGGGCAGCAATAATATTAAATAAGATGTCATCATGGTGGTTTTCAGATAACACTAGTCTGAGGGGTTTGGTAGACTCAGCTTGGATGTGGCCATCTACAGCCCGGGCAGTACGTTGCTAAGGAAGTGGTTCTATAGGGAAATTAGACTGAATGGCCAGACTTCTATCAATAAAATTACCCTCAGCACCAGAATCAATAAGGGCTTGGTGTGGCAAAGAAATCGAGGGCTTGCATAAAGTGGTAGGCATTATCAGACGAAGGGTTTGTTAGTGGGGCCAAGGTGTTGACCCCTCAGTACGCCCACGCCTACTGAAGAGTCTGGCTGAAAGTGACCCTTGCCGCCACAATAGAGGCACTCACCCTGATTGCGTCAGCGGGAGTGTTCCTCCAGTGTCAGCCAAGCCCAACTCAACTGCACAGGTTCTGATAGAGAGCTGGAAGTGGATTGTGGCCCAGTGGTAGAGACTGGGAACAAGGTAGAAACATAGGTGTGTGGGCGACGTGGCTGAGGCTCTGAGGTGGGCTGGTTAGCACACTCCTTCCATTGCTCACGCAGGCGGTTGTCGAGCAGAGATTAAAGGGTTCAAACTGGAAAGTTCATCCTATGACGCTAATTCATCCTTAATCACTTCATTTAGTCCCTTCCTGAATGCGCCAGCACCACATCATTCCCGGTCTGCGTAAGTGGCCAGGGTTCTGAATTCCACAGAAAAGTCAGCCACAGTACGAGCTCCCTGCCAGAGCTTCAACAGGCGGCGGGATGCGTCACAGCAGTAATTGGGGTGATCAAAAACTTCTTGGAGCATTGCCTCAGACTGGAGCAGAGACGGGGTTGTAATCGGGGCAATGACGCTTACTGCTTCAGCCCAAGCTAGTGCTATCCCTCTTAATAGGCCCAGGATATAGCATACCTTAGTAGGATCAGAGGCAAAGGTCCGCGGCCGTTGGGTGGCACAACACCATGTGCCACCCAACGGAAGCCACTGAAGCAGGAAACCATGGCTATGGGAAAACTCTCTGGGAAAAGGTTGAGGGTCGGGGACGTAGGATTCAGTCGAAACAGAGTGCGGAGGAGTGGGTCCTGGAGGAGATTGGTAAGTAGAGGAGACTAATTGCAACAGTAGGCAAGCAATTTGTTTGTGAGTACCTTGTTGTGCGTTCATAAGAGTCCAGATGGATTGGTCGTGTTCCCAGAGAAGGATACCCTGGCTGGCGAGAGCAGATTGACTTCTCGGGGCAGCTGCCGTTGCGTCCACTAAATCCCTGGTGTCCGCTGAATCCATAATGGCCAGTTCGTACTGTTAACCCAATTGGGCCGGTCAATAATTCATGGGTTTGTGCAAATTTCCCAGTGTTTTTTAATTGGAGACCTCATAGTCTGTGTAAAGTCATGTAATGTATGGGCCGTGTGTGACCACCACCTTCTAGATAACTAGTCAATTTACACAAAAAAGTGTGGAGAATTTATTTTTAATTTCAAGGTGGTGAACATGGAGGTTGAAGCAAGGAAGAAATTTTCTGTCTGGAGGGTTGTGATATTGGATAAGCAATAAAAGAGTGTTGGTGAATGCCCTGAACTATGGCAGAAATTAAAAAATTGTCCAATGTCCAAGGGGAAATCAAGAGAAGGGTTGCGGCGCCACAGTTTCCAAACAACATGCAAGTCCGTGTCAGGCCAAAAGATGCACAATAAGTAGTTTTAACCCACTTGTCTAATGCCATTGACTCAGTGAAACTAAGTCCAGCACAATGGAAACCCAACTCAACCACAATTTCCACCAACTGCAGCTCCACCGTCCGTCAACACCCACCAGGTCCAGGTTTGTTGCGGAGCAGCCATGACTGACAGCTGAAGTCCCAAGGACCCACGAGATCTCGCAAATTCATATGTTATCGCGCAATATAACAAGGTGTAGTTTCTATAAACAGAACCACAGAACCTCTGATGCATTGAGGCCTGTCTCCGCCCATTATGTCGTTTTCAAAGTGGAGTGCAGGGAGATATGATCCGCCGTGAGCACGGTGTATTTTATTTTGAAAATTAACCTGATGTTTTATTTTGTGTCTGTGCTCAATTTCCTTGCCGTGTGCTGAGTTGCCGCGGAGCTCTCCGGCGTCCAGCAACAACAGAAGCTCTGCGTATCTGCTCCGGGGGGCTGGGGACCCCCGGAGCTGGGACGGAGTCGGGACGCAGCCGCTCAGCAGTCAGTGGAAATACACACACTGACTTTAATGGAAAGCTAGTGACTCCGCCGCCGTTCCGCAGTTGGTGGAAATTGAAATTTGGGAGGAGGAGAGGCCAGCGTTTCCATGGCAGGGGACAGTGTGCACGGATCAGCTGCGCCACACATAAATGAAATAATAAAATAGTTAATACAGTAACAGAAATATGTGCAGAATTAAGACAAATAGACGTAGTTCTACGCAACATAAGTGTAAAAAGTGGTTTTAACGTAGTGGCTATACCAAGTCTCCTATACATTCTGTAAAGCTGCTGCATTCGGCCCAGTGTTTGGTGGCCCGGGTTGCGTTTATTTCTTACACATTGTTACTTAAATATACATCATCCACAGGATCAATTACGCATCACGCGAGTTTGCCCACCCAACGCTGGATTAGTTCATGGAGAGATGGATCCCTATGTCCCAGATGTCTGAGCCTCAGCAACTACAGACTCACAGAAACAAGTGTTAGACAGTGAGTGAGATATTTCATCTGTGGGAAATACATGTAACTAAAAGTAGCCCATTTTCTACGTGGATTTTTCATTCATTTGATGCCCTCACGTGTAACAGAAGTTAAGTAGCCTGCGAATTAAACAATTAATAGTATGAAAGATGTGAAACGTCCACATAAATGATCAAACTTTTATAGAGTATTAACGGATATAATCATGTTTTTCCATAGTCAACGTAATTGACATAATGACAGTAACTGAAGGGGACATTTTACTTTGAATTGTTTGGTGAGTTTTTAACTTTTCAGTTAGAATTTGCCATGTTACACAGCCAGACAGGACTCAAATTCTCACGTCTGCTCAAGGTTTGCATGACGGCCCGCACATTATCACGCCAAGAACGTTTTTATACATCACACTGTGTGCATGAAAAGCTTTTGATACATGAGGCCCCTGGACCGTTCTGGGGAAAAAACCTAAATAGTTCTAATGTGTTATTCACAGTGTTCATGTGTGATTAAAATGCTTTACTATTTTCTTTGTCTTTAACAATGTATACATTCAGGTGACATGGCTGCAGCATACATATCCTGAGAGTCCAGGATGTCCTGAAAACATGTCTATAACTTGATTGTGCATCACAGGGTTGTGGTTACACAAGGGTTTTCATACAGGTAAATCAGGCCGAACCAAAGTTTGAGAAAAATTGATTAGACCTCAGAGGGCATCTGGTATTAATATGAATGGCAATGTGATGAGAGCCAGTTTCTGTTTTGTTGACCATATCAATTTGACCTATAATTGCATTGATTTCTGTATACAAACAATCAAACCATCGAACATTATTTAGAACTACTAGCAGTGAAATTGACCTTACGTTGTTTTTTAAAGGAAACCTGATCTCTTTATCAAATAAAAAGGTGTTATACATTTTATCAGTACATTGATTAGTAAGTGCATTGTTCGAGTTGACAATATTCTTAACTTTGCATTCATCATAACATATTTCAAAATACAGGTAAAACATCCTTCATTATCAAGTAATTAAAGAAATGTCTGAACATGTGTTTCAAGTGATCATACATCACGTACATTTGGCTTGACAGAACAACTTTTTGAGGTGTTTTGATATTTCTTTCATCTTTAGTCCGTACATGATTGGATTAAAGAGAGGGTGATACATTACTATTTGTAAAGACATTATTAAATTTACAGTTTTTGGAAAGTCAGTATCCAGCTGAACTATAACCACATCATATGCACACAGACAGGAAAAGTTGATCAGAACCAACAGGTGGGGAAAACAGGTCTGTACAGCTTTTCTCCTGACTTCTCTACTACTTCGATAGGTTATTATAAATATCCTGGTGTATGTAAAAAGTATGAAAAGCACAGGGAGAAGCGCAACATTAAGCAAAATTACCATATCATGTATGATTTGTGCTCCTGAGATCACACACTGAAGTTTATAAACTGTATTGTTACAAAAAACTCCTTTTAAAAGAAATCTACAAAGTTTTTTTTCAGCACTTAAACCAGCTGGTACTGCCACCTGAGAGGCCGGCAGAATCCAAGCCAAACCCAAGAAAACACTGACTGTGGTTTTTGTCATGATAGTGTGATATTGCAGAGGTTTACATATAGAAACATATCTGTCATAGGCCATGGCTGCCAACAGTAAGAACTCTGAACCACCTAAAGAGTAAAATAAGTGAAATTGAAAGAGACAAGCTGAATAAGATATGATCTGTTTTTCAGCTAAAAAGTCATTTAAAAGCTTTGGATAGACAGCAGTGCTGAAAAGAACAGAGTTCACTAACAAAGCTGCAATGAAAATGTACATAGGCTCATGGAGGTTTTGGTGAAACCAGATAATGTACACAATGGTAGAATTACTGCAGATTATTAGCAAATATACTATGAAGATAATAAAAAAATAAATATATCTGTATTTGTCCACTTCCACATGACCTCCAAGAGTTATATATGTTACATTGAATTCATCATCCATTGAGATTGTTGAACTTAATAAAACAAGTAGATATTATACAAGGAAATAACATTTACAGAATAAACCTTAAAACACACTTACATTGAGAGTGTATTCATCTCCAGAATTGAACTGAAGTAAACTGTTTGAGTCTGTGAAAGGTTTTTTATCAGTTCATTTCAGCCTCCATGGATCTCATTAAAACTCTTCACCAAGAACAACTAACTTACAAACAATTTCATCAAACTCTAGAGATCTGAACTTATGGGCAGCGTAGGTCAGTGGTTGGGAAACTCGGAGGGCCCTATTTTAACGGGAAGCGCATGGCGCAGGTGCGTTTAGGGCGTGTCCAAATTCCCTTTTGCTAGTTTCAGGTGGAAAAAAGCTATTATGCTATTATGATGGAAGATTTGCACCTTTATATTTTTATTTTTAATCTTTTGCATGTGTGTGTGCGGCTGCGCGTCCCTGTGTGTGCATCAAGCATAGTGTGCATCCCTGTGTGTATAACAAGCATAGTGTGCGTCCCTGTATATGTAACAAGCATAGTGTGCGTCCCTGTGTGTGTAACAAGCATAGTGTGTGTCCCTGTGTGTGTAACAAGCATAGTGTGCGTCCCTGTATATGTAACAAGCATAGTGTGCATCCCTGTGTGTGTAACAAGCATAGTGTGCGTCCCTGTATATGTAACAAGCATAGTGTATGTCCCTGTGTGTGAAACAAGCATAGTGTGCATCCCTGTGTGTGTAACAAGCATAGTGTATGTCCCTGTGTGTGAAACAAGCATAGTGTGCATCCCTGTGTGTGTAACAAGCATAGTGTGCATCCCTGTGTGTAACAAGCATAGTGTGTGTCCCTGTGTGTAACAAGCATAGTGTGCGCGCTGTGCACAAGCCTGGGTGCATTGTACTAATGCCCTGTTAAAATTCAATGAAATGCTGCGCTACTGACTTTAGACCAGGTTTTTGTTTCTGCTTCCGCAAGATAGCAATACACCCAGAATTTTTCAGTCGGGTCCAATATACCTGATGTTGCAGGAGCTTTTGTAAAAAATTACGATTAAAGCTGCAATGTCTTTTTTATTTTTGTTGCAATGCTCTTTAAAAATAAAAAGGGTATGTGTTTTAGGGTATAATGATAAAACTACTCTAGGCTGAGTTTTCCTAGGACCTTGCCAAAAAGGGCTCAGAATGCTGCAAATGTTGGCATAATATGAAAATGGACTGGACTTACAATAACGAGCGTAGCTTTCCTCAATTTAGGTTTTTCTGTATGTCTTATCTTCGGACTTTGATGTTAAAATGTATACAGGTTGGCAGGAGAGTCTGAAATGTTTTGCATGTTTTTTTGGTAAATGTGAGATGTTTGAGTCAGACACGTCTTGTCTTCATATCAGAAACAAGGAAATGGCCACGTATGTATGACGTCAACCCGTTCTCACTCCCACTTGGTCATTGGCTCTCAGAGTCACTTGCTAATACAAAGTCCGGCACGTGGGACTGCTGGGATTGATTGAAGTCGCAGGAATCTGGTTACTGGTCAAATTTGCAGAAAAGTTGCGAGTCGCACCAATGTCACGGTGATTGGTTTAATTTGTGTGAATTGTTGCGATCGAGACATCGCAAAATCTTGGAGGGACTGTACAGTGTTGTTGTTTTTTTCCTTTGCAGAACAAAACACACACAAAAACACAGCCATAGCAGACGCCCATGGTTGTACTGTTTGATTGAATAAAACATTAAAAGAGAAGTTGTCTATATCCGTGTTTAGGCAGACACACCTGGGGTCGAAGTTGGAAACTGGAATTAGCTTTAAATACAGTCTTAATCTATTCCTCAGTAACACTTTTGTTTGCTAATATGTATACACACAGCCTTCCTCCCCTGCTCTCACCGAAGTCGCTGTAGGGTGACCTGCTAGCCGGATGTCCTCTCCTGGGATTGTTGCGTTGAGCCAAGTCTCCGTGATCACCAGGAAACAGCAGTCCCGCATGTTCGTCTGGGGGGACATGGTGAGCTCCAGCTCTTCCATCTTGTTTGCAAGTGATCATACGTTTTCTAGGAAGAGACACTGCAGTGGTGGTATGCGTGAGTCTCGTGCTAGCCTAGCACATATGTACTTATGCTCTGCAGCCTCGCTTCTGCCTTCTGTTACTGCGCCGCCTCCATTTCTGCCCAGCGGGAACAGTAATCCACAGAGACCCCATTCGCCTCACTACCTCAGTCGGGAAGTCATGGTCTGACATATCCAATCTGTCACTAGCCCACACAGCTGTCCCTGCTTGCTTTAAAACCACCTCCATTGTGCCGGTGCCAAAACACTCCATTGCAACAAGCCTTAATGACAGTTGCACTCTCCCCATCTTAATGAAGTGCTTAGAGAGACTGGTTCTGGCACATCTGAACACCTGCCTACCACCTTCACTGGAATCCTTCCAATTCACTTACAGTCAGCTGAGACTCACTGGACGTCACCGGAGGTTCTGGACGGTTGGACGTCAGCGGAGTTTCTGGACATCAGCGGAGGTTCTGGACAGCTGGACGTCAACGGAAGTTTTGGACGGTTGGATGTCAGCGGAGGTCCTGGACGTCAGCTAAGGTTCTGGACTTCAGCGGAGATTCTGGAAGGCTGGAAGTCAGTAGAGGTTCTGGACGGCTGGACGTCAGTGGAGGTTCTGGACGTCAGTGGTGGTTCTGGACGGCTGGACGACAGATGAGGTTCTGGATGGCTGGGCATCAGCTGAGACTCTGGACGGCTGGATGTCAGCAAAGGTTCTGGACGGCTGGAAGTCATTGGATGTTCTGGACGGCTGGATGGCAATGGAGGTTCTGGACATCAGCGGAGGTTCTGGACATCAGTGGAGGTTCTGGATGTCAGCGGAGGTTCTGGATGTCAGCGGAGCTTCTGGATGTCAGCGGAGGTTCTGGACATCAGCGAAGGTTCTGAATGGCTGGACGTCAGCGGAGGTTCTGGTAGTCAGTGGAGATTCTGGATGGCTGGACGTCAGTGGAGGTTCTGGACGGCAGGAAATCAGCGGAGATTCTGGACGGTTGGAAGTCAGTGGAGATTCTGGACGGCTGGAAGTCAATGATGTCAACGGAGGTTCTGGATGGCAGCGGAGGTTCTGGACATCAGCGGAGGTTCTGGACGTCAGCGGAGGTTCTGGATGGCTGAAATTCAGCGGAGGTTCTGCACGTCAGCTGAGACTCTGGATGGCTGGACATCAGCGGAGGTTTTGGACGTCAATGTAGGTTCTGGATGTCAGTGGAAGTTCTGGACGGCTGGACGTCAGTGGGGGTTCTGGAAGGCTGGACGTCAGCTGAGGTTCTGGATGGCTGGACGTCAGCGGAGGTTCTGGACGTCAGCGGAGGTTCTGGACATCAATGGAGGTTCTGGATGGCTGGAAGTCAATGGAGGTTCTGGACGGCTGGACAGCAGCGGAGGTTCTGGATATCAGCAGAAGTTCTGGACGTCAACGGAGGTTCTGGACATCAGCGGAGGTTCTGGACGTCAGCTAAAGTTCTGGATGTCAGTGGAGGTTCTGGACGGCTGGACGTCAGTGGAGGTTCTGGATGGCTGGACGTCAGCGGAGGTTCTGGATGTCAGCGGAGATTCTGGACGGCTGGAGGTCAGTGGAGGTTCTGGACGGCTGGACGTTAGCTGAGGTTCTGGATGGCTGAACGTCAGCTGAGGCTCTGGATGGCTGGACTTCAGCGGAGGTTCTGGATGGCTGAAACTCAATGGAGGTTCTGGACGACTGGACAGTATCGGAGGTTCTGGACATCAGCGGAGGTTCTGGACGTCAGCGGAGGTTCTGGACATCAGTGAAGGTTCTGGACGGCTGGAAGTCAATGGAGGTTCTGGACGGCTGGACATCAGCGGAGGTTCTGGACATCAGCGGAGGTTCTGAATGGCTGGACGTCAGCGGAGGCTCTGGATGTCAGCGGAGGTTCTGGTAGTCAGTGGAGATTCTGGATGGCTCGACGTCAGCTAAGACTCTGGACGGCTGGACATCAGCTAAGGTTCTGGACGTCAACCGAGGTTTTGAACATCAGTGGTGGTTCTGGACGGCTGGACGTCAGTGGAGGTTCTGGACGGCTGGAAGTCAATGGATGTTCTGGATGGCAGTGGAGGTTCTGGACATCAGTGGAGGTTCTGGACATCAGTGGAGGTTCTGGACGTCAGCGGAGGTTCTGGATGGCTGGAATTCAGCGGAGGTTCTGCACGTCAGCTGAGACTCTGGATGGCTAGACATCAGCGGAGGTTTTGGATGTCAATGGAGGTTCTGGATGTCAGTGGAAGTTCTGGATGGCTGGACGTCAGTGGGGGTTCTGGAAGGCTGGACGTCAGCTGAGGTTCTGGATGGCTGGACGTCAGCGGAGGTTCTGGACATCAATGGAGGTTCTGGACGGCTGGAAGTCAATGGAGGTTCTGGACGGCTGGACAGCAGCGGAGGTTCTGGACATCAGCAGATGTTCTGGACGTCAGCGGAGGTTCTGGACATCAGCGGAGGTTCTGGACGTCAGCTAAAGTTCTGGATGTCAGTGGAGGTTCTGGACGGCTGGACGTCAGTGGAGGTTCTGGATGGCTGGATGTCAGCGGAGGTTCAGGATGTCAGTGGAGATTCTGGACGGCTGGAGGTCAGTGGAGGTTCTGGATGGCAGTGGAGGTTCTGGACATCAGTGGAGGTTCTGGACATCAGTGGAGGTTCTGGACGTCAGCAGAGGTTCTGGATGGCTGGAATTCAGCGGAGGTTCTGCACGTCAGCTGAGACTCTGGATGGCTAGACATCAGCGGAGGTTTTGGATGTCAATGGAGGTTCTGGATGTCAGTGGAAGTTCTGGATGGCTGGACGTCAGTGGGGGTTCTGGAAGGCTGGACGTCAGCTGAGGTTCTGGATGGCTGGACGTCAGCGGAGGTTCTGGACATCAATGGAGGTTCTGGACGGCTGGAAGTCAATGGAGGTTCTGGATGGCTGGACAGCAGCGGAGGTTCTGGACATCAGCAGATGTTCTGGACGTCAGCGGAGGTTCTGGACATCAGCGGAGGTTCTGGACGTCAGCTAAAGTTCTGGATGTCAGTGGAGGTTCTGGACGGCTGGACGTCAGTGGAGGTTCTGGATGGCTGGATGTCAGCGGAGGTTCGGGATGTCAGTGGAGATTCTGGACGGCTGGAGGTCAGTGGAGGTTCTGGACGGCTGGACGTCAGCTGAGGTTCTGTATGGCTGGACGTCAGCTGAGACTCTGGATGGCTGGACTTCAGCGGAAGTTCTGGATGGCTGGAACTCAATGGAGGTTCTGAACGACTGGACAGCATCGGAGGTTCTGGACATCAGCGGAGGTTCTGGACATCAGCGGAGGTTCTGGATGTCAGCGGAGGTTCTGGACGGCTGGAAGTCAATGGAGGTTCTGGACGGCTGGACAGCAGCGGAGGTTCTGGACATCAGCGGAGGTTCTGAATGGCTGGACGTCAGCGGAGGCTCTGGACATCAGCGGAGGTTCTGGATGCCAGCGGAGGTTCTGGGTGTCAGCGGAGGTTCTGGACATCAGCGGAGGTTCTGGACGTCAGCTGAGGTTCTGGACATCAGCGGAGGTTCTTAACGGCTGGACGTCAGTGGAGGTTCTGGATGTCAGCAGAGGTTCTGGACATCAGTGGAGGTTCTGGACGTCAGCGGAGGTTCTGGATGGCTGGACCTCAGCTGAGAGGCAGCCTTCTCTGATGAAGCTACAGGATGTCCATGCACAGCCATCTTGCCACCGTGGGGAACAGATCTTAGGTTCTCCACTACCATCAATGGACAATAAACTTATATCTGATCCATTCCACCATGCTCACTATCTGTTTCAGCCTCAGCCTTCTGGAAGGTGCTTCAGGTGGCTGTCCAACAAAACAACGGGTTGAACATCTTTTTCCTGATGAAATACTGACACAGAATTATGCCTTTGTTACAAACCCCGTACAATGGTATTATTTTTCTGGGATGGTGAAAGCTTGTCCGGCCCTACTTTTAGACGGGGAGCGATTGACGTGCCTAGTTATACATTTTCAATGAGAGGAGAGTGGAGAGTGTGCTCCAGTTATCGGGGT
This sequence comes from Etheostoma perlongum, assembly GCA_026937815.1. Classification (NCBI taxonomy): domain Eukaryota; kingdom Metazoa; phylum Chordata; class Actinopteri; order Perciformes; family Percidae; genus Etheostoma; species Etheostoma perlongum. Next base: position 1,921,649 of record CM049381.1, read on the forward strand.
ATTGCACTACAAAGCCTCCTAGTGATAGACTCTGCTGTGTACTGGAAATTGAGGCTCTGCTGATTGTAAAACCTCAGATTTAGGAGAAACAATTCAGATTCAGTTCTGGCCGTGGAACAGTGGACCAGCGCTTCAACCTTGCAAGACTACTTGAAGGGGCTTTGGAGTCTGCCCATCCAGTCTACATGTGCTTTGTTGACTTGCAGAAGGCTTACAATCAAATCCCTTGGGTGGTAGCATGTTTTCAGTGGGCATTGTCCCTAATTACTGATCTTGTTTTGATTTTCATGGACAGGATATTAAAATGCTGACGGGAGAGGAGAGTGTCAGGTTTGGGGACTTGAGAACTGTTTGAACTGCTCTGGGACTTGAAACAGATTGTCTGCCTGTCCATTCACGAGGAATGCAGTGGGACCCCACGGATCCAAGTGGATACAAAGACCTTTACACTGCACCTGACTGGGTTAACCTGACATTCTTACCCTAACCCAAACATCTCAATTCTCTTGCTTAAACCTAAGCAACTTAGTCAGTGATCACTAGCCAATGCCTTTGACGTGCCTTCGGCATCCTCAGGTTCGCCCTTGTCATGTATTTACAAAAGGTTGCAATGGAAGATATGAATGTTTTACTACTTTGAAAATATTTGGGTATCGGTAACCCAATTGTATGTTGTCCATACTTTGTCTGCATTACAATGTATTTTAACAAAGTCATACAAATGTAAAATGTGTCAAAGTATTGCCTGAAACTAGTGACAACTCTTCCAAAGACACTAAACCCACTCCGATTAGAAAAACACAAGTCAATGCTATTTCCATGTAAACCTAGAAGTCAAAATTCCCTTTTGAAGTCACAGTGTCATAAATCTATGTTCTTGTCAAAATATTTCAACAGGAGATGTAGTTACTTACGTGTCTGCAGCCAATATAACAAGCAATTTAATTACTTAAAGGGAATTATAAATGTATTTAAGTGTATTTTTTATCACATTTACAATTACAGTTGTAGTTCTTCTCCTTCTCTTGTCATTGTCCACTCGATAATGGTTATAATGGTGATATTGCCTTTGAAATTTAGATTTTATACTAGGCAAGGATAAAAATCTTTTTTTCCCTTCATTGTATCTTCATTTACTTAAGAATTGTAATAGAGATAGTGATGTATGAATGTAGGCATTATGGTTGAGGAGATATTCTTGATTCATTTTCTTTTTAGGAGTTTTTGTCTGAAGGATAGAGCTAACTTCTAAGATGTTTCATTGTCATACCACACATTTTACGCTTTTATGGAAAAGCCTAACATTTCCTTATGATAAGAGACCTAAACCCCCCCCCCACCAAATGCATGCACCTCTTCCCCTAACCTAGGGAAACACTGGTCATAGCAACCAGGTCTTTATTGGGATTGTTTATTGTGTAATATGTCCGGTTGTTGTATCCTGAGTGTTTTTTTCATACTGTACCAAATACAAATTTCATTCACCATCACCACATCTGGAACCATGAACGAAACGAAACCCTTTCTAAAATGCAGGAGGTGTTAAAAAAATAACATGGACAAAGATAAGTATAGTGGAAATCTCTGCCAATGTTAGCAAGGCTGTTTGTTTGAAAATAGGTTCATAATGAACAATATCCAATATCTGGCTTGCTTTGACATCACTAGAATTTTATGTGTTCACATCAAGAGTGGAGTTTCTTACATTTTCTCGGCTAATGCCTAACATACACTAGAAGACTCTGACCCCATCTCACATCTTTTTATGTATTTCACTTGATTATTTTTTGGGCATTTTTAGGCCTTTATTGATAGGCGTCGAAAGGAGCCAGTTGAGGTGGTTCGGGCATCTGGTAAGGATGCCTCCTGGGCGCCTCCCTAGGGAGGTGTTCCAGGCACGTCCAGCTGGGAGAAGGCCTCGGGGAAGACCCAGGACTAGGTGGAGAGATTATATCTCCAACCTGGCCTGGGAACGCCTCGGGGATCCCCCAGTCGGAGCTGGTTGATGTGGCTCGGGAAAGGGAAGTTTGGGGTCCCTTACTGGAGCTGCTGCCCCCGCGACCCGACTCCGGATAAGCGGATGAAGATGGATGGATGGATGGATGATAGGCCAGCTGAAGAAATGAAAGGGGGGGGGATGACATGCAGCAAAGGGACACAGGTCGGTGTTGCAGCAAACATCCACACATGGGCACCCTCTCCACCAGCTGAGACATCCGGGCGCCCCCACTATCTCACATTTAACGTGATCTGTCATAATGTCACTGAGTTATTATTCAAGATTTTACGACCAAGACTTAAAACTAGCATTAATATCAAACAAGATTAATTTTGTTGGAACGTCAAGACAGGAAAAGACTGACTGGGACTGAGTTTAATGAGCTTCCACCAACACTAGCTCCGACTCTAGCAAGGCTCTCATGATTTCATGTGGAAAAATGTAATAGAAACAATTTGCCAGATTGGATGCCTATACTAGAAAATGGTAAAAGTACCTGAGCTTTCTGGAGGGCTCCTAAGAAGCTTTATTCTGGCGAGAGACATATAAAATAGGCTTAAGGTTGTGTTATTTTTTCAAATGCTTATTTGGTTTATTGTCTATTTTTTTTTACTATATCTGCTTTAAATGAAAAATTGTCTGACAGTAAACATTCATGAGTTGTATAAAATCCAATAAAAGATTTCTCTCAACAAAAACAGTCTACTATTTACTTTGATGGACAAACACAGCTGCAAAGTACAGACATTGTAAGGTATTTATAAAGGCATGTGTAACTGTTATAGAAAGTGGGGACACAAACTCATCTTTAGTAAAATATGCTGATGACATGACCTGATACCTCAGGGGACGTTACAGCCCTGTGGTGGTTGTGGTAAACAGTTCATTTTCAAAAACAGATGTAAGCCATTCTCAAACAGTGGAAACCGACACAGTTTGGTTGCTATTCCCCTAATTGCACACATAAAGACATGCTTTCTGCAAATAAGCAAAAACAGAGATATATGTTGTGGCAAATAAACCTTTCATTCATATTGTGTGTGTAATATTGAAAGACTTTTAGAGCAACACATTCAGAATAAAACTACAGAATTAAAAATGATCTGGGAGGAAATGAATTGATCAGATGTTACATAGTAGATGCTGAGATTACTCTTTGCTGTGTATCAGCCATAGAAAATAATTATTACATTGGATGCCATAAAAAGATCATGAAATGTCACTTATCCTCAGTATTGTTACAGAAGAAATGAAAAACTGATCAGTGTTCATACATCACTTCATTTTGGCTGGGCTGAAAAATGTCTTCAGGTGTTTCGAAATTTCTGTAATTTTTAGTCCGTACATGATTGGATTAAACAGAGGATGGTACAAAATAACTTGTAAAGTCATTATTAAATGCACAGTTTTCGGAAAATCTGGCTCCAGTCCAACTATAATCACATCATATGCACACAGACAGGAAAAGTTTATCAAAACTATCAGATGAGGTAAACAGGTCTGTGCAGCTTTTCTCCTGACTTCTCTACTACTTCGATAGGTTATTATAAATATCCTGGTGTATGTAAAAAGAATGAAAAGCACAGGGACAAGCGCAACATTAAGCATTATGATCATATCTCGTACAACACGTGCTCCTGAGATCACACACTGAAGTTTATAAACTGTGTTGTTACAAAAAATACCTTTTAAAATAAAGCTACAGAGTTTTTCCTTGGCACTTAAACCAGCCGGTAAAGCAATCTGAGAGGCCGGCACAATCCAAGCCAAACCCAAGAAAACACTGACCGTTGTTTTTGTCATGATAGTGTGATATTGCAGAGGTTTACATATAGACACATATCTGTCATAAGACATGGCTGCCAACAGTAAGAACTCTGAACCACCTAAAGAGTAAAATAAATGAAATTGAAAGAGACAGGCTGAATAAGATATGGTCTGTTTTTCAGATAAAAAGTCATTTAAAAGCTTTGGATAGACAGCAGTGCTGAAAAGAACAGAGTTCACTAACAAAGCTGCAATAAAAATGTACATAGGCTCATGGAGGTTTTGGTGAACCCAGATAATGTACACAATGGTAGAATTACTGCAGATTATTAGAATATATACAATGAACATACAAAAAAAATAAACATATCTGTATTTGTCCACTTCAACATACCCACCAAGAGTTATATATGTTACATTTATCTCATCATCCATTAAGATTGTCAAAAACTGAATTCAAAATCAGATTGTATACAAGGAAATAACAACAAAGAGCAGTCACAAAATATACATGTTACCTGTACTGGTGTCTTCATTCATTTACCTGACCTTAAAACACACTTAGAGAGAGAATTCACAAAGTGAACTGTTCAAGTTTGTGGACTCTTTTTTATCAGTTCATTTCACTCTCCATGGATCTCATTAAAACTCCTAACCTCAAGGACTAACTTGTAAAGACCTGTGAACTCTCGAGGCTGACATTGTAGGCAAAGTTGCTCTGTGGTTGGTCACAAGGCCTAAAGGCCAGAGGTGGAAATTGTTGTTGCAAATCTTTTGACTAATTTGTCAAAGGTTTGGATGAGGATGTTTTTACATGTTTCAGGAGACCCAGAGTGGAAAGGGGACTTTGAACTTATATAAAAGTTACAACTAAAAGGAATAAATAAATGTTTATTGATGCACATTTCAACACTTTAACAAAGCAACACTACAGTGGAGATGTGTTTCACTTAACATCTTTTAACGTTACAGTTACGACTTAAAATTACAACTTTTGGCTGATTTCACCTATTTCCACAATTTAAAATCATGTGTCAATCTCAAGGCATGTGGGCCAAATCCTGCCCCTCAGATAATGATCTGGCCCGCATATGAATTTAGGTTCACAATACATTTAGGTCCATCTAGTTTTTGACACTTTTTCTGACGTAGTTGTCATTTGTTTTTGACGATTTGTAATGTTTTTTAAAATCAATGGCCATTTGTCTACCTGGAAGTGATTTTTGTCTGAGGGTGACGTCACTGTGATTCACTCTATTAGGACTGAACCTACTCAAGTTTAATGAACTGATTAGTTTATAAAAGATATATTTTAGCGGAGGGAATACGTAGAGGCTATTTACTGTAAGCTTCTTCGTGTCCTTGTTCTTTCCCACCTCCTAGATTTCCTTGGATTGTGGTTGCACCTGGATCATGGCTGCGGCTGCTGCCGTGTTCCTGCTCAATGTCCACTGCAAGTACAATTATAATTATTTTTATCACCCATGATGCTATTATTTTTACTGCTACTTTAACTGCTATTGTTCATGTCATTCCATGCCCACTGCTATAATTATTATAGGTCATATTTCTATAAATAATATACTTAGAAATGGTTGTCTCCCCCAAGCGGCCTTGGCAGATGGCCACCCACCTAGAGCCAGGTTCTGGTTGCAGTTTCTGCCTGTTCCACTGCCTCTAAGTGGCCAAAATAATTCTTATGCAGGTTTGAAAGACTCTGCACCGCATCACTGAAAAAGCTCAGAACATTGTTTTAATTTAAATGCAAAGCCAAAGTACTGCAGCCAGACTGCCAGCATAGACTTGCAGAACATAACATTTACGTTCATTTAAGTTTTATTTCTGTTGACAAATGCATTAGCCTGAGTGTAGACTATTGTCCACTAGTTAAGCCTTTTTGGCCTCCATTAATCTTATTGATATCCATCTTTTTATCTATTCTCATTGTCGTGTCTGGGGCCGGTGCATAATTGAACAGCGAGACTTCTAACTGACACCAGAAAAAGAGACTTCATTACACCAGTACCTACATCCCTGCACTGGCTACCTCTCAAATACAGGATTCCTTTATTAGGCACAAGCTATTCAAATTTATTTATATAGCGCCAAATCACAACAACAGTTATCTCATCATGCTTTTCATAAAGAGCAGGTCTAGATCGTAGTCTGTGATGTTAGTTACAGAAACCCAACAATTATCTATCTTTAAACTTACAGTATTTGAATTAAAACAAAAATAAATACTTTCTTTTGTGACCATTTTCAAGATGTACTGTAAATCATCCTTGTAACAACAATTTATTTGTGTTATCTGCAAAAACAATATATTTAAGTAAATCTGATACTTTACAATTGTCGTTAAGTTGGAGGATAAACCGTTGTGGGCCTAATACTGACCCTGTGGGACGCCACAGGAAATGTTAATGCTCACCGACCAGTGATGACCCATTTGTACATATTGACTCCAGTTTTCTACTAAGCTTTTCATCCAATCATATGTCCCGCCTCTGATGTGTAATCCTTCCAGTTTTTTGTAAGAATATTTCATGATCAACTGTATCAAATGCTTTTTAAAGATTGTATTGTTTGTTGCTGTTTACTTTTCAATTATTTTGGAAGATTGTGCTGAGAAGTACATCACCTTATTTATCTGTCATTTTAATTATACAGTATATATGTATGCATACATATTTTATTTAAATGTTTTACATGTTCAAATAAAATACTACTACAGTTGAATACATGAAAGGGGAAGGGGGGGCGCAACATGCAGCAAATGGTCACAGTCGAACACATGGCTGCTGAGACTGGTCTTGGAGCCCACTAGGATGTGTTTGTATGCTGTTGGAGTCTGGTTTTTGGGGGGACGGCAGGACATCATAGATAGTATTTTATTGTCATTTATTGTTTAAAACTGATCTTAGAGGTGTTACTTGGTTTCCGTTAGGGTGAGCATCTCCATAGTCTTTATAGGCTGACGGTCATAACGAATTCCCAGCCCTGCTTAGGAAAAAAAATTAAAAACCCTGGAAGAGGATAATCAAGAGGAGATCCATACCTCCAAGGACGGCTGTGTGCTTCGGGTGGGAAATAACAATAATACCAAAATGTCCAAGAATATAAACACTTCCATGAATCCTAAATCAGTTCTTCAGTTCATGATTTTACAAAATACAACTAAGGCTGTTAGAAACCTCACAGTGCTGGTTTTCACGAGGTAGCCTATAGTCTAAGAATAGTGCTAATAAATAAAACATATCACAGCAAAAATAATATGGTATCTTTTTAATTATTATTTTTCCACTACACACATTACACTTTTAACTCCTTACGTACTTACGTATTGCCAAATCAGACACTGAAGTTACACTCATGCTCTAGGCTCATAAAACTGTTACAACAATGGTTACAACATTTAATTTTACCACAGAAACAAACATAAAACTTCAGTTTTTATTTTGTGATTATTTGATAAAATAAAAAAATAAGGTGTTGTATGTTAAAATGTAATTTAATGCTTAATGCAATGCTTTTTATAATGTTTAAGTCTATGAGAAACAAATCCTTAAATACTTGTCCAATAATCCTTTCATTATTATTTTGTAATTAGTGTAAAACAGTGGATACATATAAAATATGAAATATATCCACTATATATTAGTTTAATTTGTCTCAACTGAACAACCTCTTTAGGTGTTATCAATTTCTTTCATTTTCAGTCCATATATGATCGTATTAAAAAGAGGATGACACAAAATCATTTATAAAGACATTATTAAATAAACAGTTTGGGAAAAAATTGTTTCCAGAAGTGCTAGAAGTACATCATATGTACTCAAAGAGGAAAAGTTAATCAGAACCAACAGGTGGGGTAAACAGGTCTGTGCAGCTTTTCTCCTGACTTCTCTACTACTTCGATAGGTTACTATAAATACTCTGGTGTATGTAAAGAGTATGAAGAGTACAGGAAGAGGTACATATCCTACAAAAAGAATCAAGTCATATATATTGTGGACTGTTGAAGGAACACAGTGAAGTTTTTGAACTGTGCTGTTGCAAATTATTCCTTTCAAGATAAAGTAACAGAGTTTTTTATTAGCACTCACTGAAAACTGACAGGCAGGCAGAAACCAAGCTAAAATCAGGAGAATATTAACAGTTGCTTTTCTCATGATAGTGTGATATTGCAGAGGTTTACATATAGTATCTTCCTGCTTTTGGCGAGATCAGTCATGTTTTTCCTCCTCTCCCCTCTTATCTCAGCTTGGCTTCCCCTTCCTTCCCCTGTCTGTGTCTGTCCAGCTTGTCTTGTGGAACTTTTTCTCCTTTCTCTTTGTCCCCTGCCTGCTGTTTTCCTGAAATATTCAACATGGAATTGATCAACTGGTCGCTCAGCGTTATTGACCAGATTAAGGAGTGCCTACATGGAGTGATTGAGAGGATGAAGGTTTTACATCTGAGGGCTGATCAGTCCAGTGAACTGTCTTGCAACATCTTAGACCGGACTGTGGAAGCGCAGAGGGGGATTGATTCCATCAGGGCCCAGTCGGTGGAGTTGCTTCGTGTAACCACCGGACTGGCAAAGAAGGTACACTCTAAAAAAAATTATAGTGGCTCAACTTAAAAAAATTAAGGTAACAATTTGCATGGACTTTTTTAAGTAGTTCCAACTCAGCCATTATTGAGTAAATGCTGTGATTCTTTTATAGTAAGACTAACTAAATCATTTAAGTACAACCAACATGACTAACAAGCTTAATTAAAGTAAATCTACTTAAATTTAATGAAAATGTTTAGGTAATAATAATTTGTCAAATTACTTCATTTAGGCTATTTTAACTTATTTATTTTGAGTAAATGCTGTGATTCTTTTATAGTAAGACTAACTCGATTATTTAAGTACAACCAACATGACTAACAAGCTTAATTAAAGTAAATCTACTTAAATTTAATGAAAAAGTTTAGGTAATATTAAGTTATCAAATTACTTAATTTTGTCTATTATAACTTATTTGTTTTACTTCCATTGTACTTATAATTGTTAATGCAAATTGTTACCTTAACTTTGTGTTAATAACTTAATTCACTTTAACAAGAATAAAATACACAGCAATTCCTTTTTATAAAACCTTTAATAGTAAAAACTATGTAAATGTATAAACTATATTATTATAGTAATATTTGATAACATAAACAAAATAAATATGCCTACTTAGACAAAAAATAAATACATAAATTCATACCCAAATCACGTTTAACAGAGAGCATCAGTATTTTTTCAACCTGGGCCCTATTTCCTTATGCATGTGTGTACCAGACTGATGGGGAGAAGAATATCTTTAATTAGTCAAGTATTGATGGAGAGCGCATCTCTCTGGTGGCTACAAAATTAGCTGAAATGTAGTTTTAAGAGGCAAATGTGCTGCGTCAAATTGTGTTCACAAATAGTGCTCTTTTTCCCCCTCTAACAGGCTCAGGTGGTTACTGTAGTCCTGACAACAGTATGGAAAGCCTTTCCCTTCACTTGTTTTGATTGTGTAAAAGTCTCCTAAAAAGTATGTTTTAGCTCATTTTGCAGCTGCCAGCTGATGCGCTCTCTGTGTCAATACTGGGCCAATTAAATATATTCTTCCCTCAGTCAGTCTTAAAAAGCCCTTAAAAAGAACATGTTCAAATTATTAATGTAAATTTTGGAGGCCCAATCCCCTGAATCCAGTGCTTCATTCACTGTGCATGTTAAAGAATACAATAAACACCATACACCATGTTGTTAAATTTGAGGACAGTCTAATTCTTCACATTTTTAGCACAGCAGTTTACTTTTTAAAGACATAACCTTCAGACTGGCTTTCAGCCCATCCAGCTCAAGGAATATCTTTTGAAATACCTCAAAAGTATTTTTCCATTCTTTTGGGTAGCTGAGGTTGAGTCCATATATCACTGTTAGACTTAGCTGTAATTTCTACAGTTACTTACCACAAAATGGCCAGTAAAATACCATAATTTTCTTTTCCGGTTAATTACTGTAATAAACATTGCATTATGGGTATTAACATTTCATTTACAGTGATTTGCTGTATATTTTGAATTTGCGGTACACTGTTAGACTCTACTGTATTTCTACAGTTACCACAAAAATGCCCAGTAAAATACCATAATTTTCTTTTGTGGTTCATTACTGTAATATGCATTGCATTATGGGTAGTAACATTTAATTTACATTGATTTACTGTATTTTTTTTATTTGAGTAGTAGTGCTACTGTAGGTGAATAAGACAGACTTAAATAAAATTGTTAGTTCATGTTATAGAAGCATAGAAATTAAATGGAAAATAAAATATCTCTATAAAATTAAATTATTTCATTTTATAGAGATATTTTACATTTTATTTATTATGTTTTTAGCAGTGAAGGTAATTTAAAATTGTGACATGCGTTTCAGCAGTGTAAATAACTTATTGAGAGTTGTGGAGACAAACAAGAAAGGGATCACGTAAATGCTTGACCGCCATATTTGACCTCTGACCTCACGACTTCAAAAGAATAGCGGGTCGATACTTCAAAGGTGTTAAACGAAGTAGGCTCGAGACATCAAAGTAGTGCCGCATTGGTCAGCGCGCACCAGAGTCCGGTCACCCACACTACCCCGAGAGAGCTGGAGGATCGTTAAGGTAAGATAAATCTTTGCTAATTCTGTGACATTAAAATCTCTGCTGATAAGCCTTCGCAAGCGGCGACGTTAGGTTACCGATCTGTGTCATAGCTTGGCTAGAGCAAGCTGTTAACTAGCTTCCCCCCCAAGGAAGTTGGAGCTTAACATTTTGCCCGTGGTTTAGCTAGCTGTAATTACGACGTTCGGTAAAGCAAACACAACTCGTTTAACATGCGCTGTTCGGGACATATTTTTTACTTTACTGTCAGACCATTGCCTGAAATACAATGTAACTGAAATACAATGTAACATATATTCTGGAAGTTTAAGGTCGGTTGCTGCTAGCTTTTGAGCTAGCTGTTGCCGCATTTTGGCTAACATTACCTCCGGTTAATGCTAACGTTATATTCCCGAGCCTGTTGGTTGGTTTGTCAGTGTTTTAGAATGATTAAGCAAAACTCATTACAGCTGTGTTAGGCCTAGTATAGGCTACGCGGTTATATTAGTGGAAGTAAAGTTAACATTAAACCGTTACCTTTACATTTGCCCATCTAGTTAACATTTAGGCTATGTCTTTTTTTAAAAACACACACACAAAAAGCACTCATTCTATATGTCGGGTGACAGGAAAAACATCTTTAAGTAACGTTACTGTGATGGATGGAAAGGAAAAATAATCTTTGTAGGGTTTTTTTAGCTAAAAAAGACGTGTGCTAAATTTAATTCAATGGTAACCACAATTAGCTCTAGTTTTGGTGTCTCCAGCATTTATGGAGAGCAGTTTTTTGCCTTGGCTTCAGGGTTTGGCCACTTAAAACCATCGTGACGTCCAGCAAAGATTTGCCTCAGTGCCTTACTTTGCAATAGTAGGCCTATTATTGCTTTTTTTAATGTGATATTTCATATAGGTAATCCTTTTTAGTGTATGAGACCTAAGCTAAAGAGTGTGTAACTCAAAGCATATGGTTTTAGGAGTTGAGTCTATAGCTACCTTGGTTTATGGGGGAAAAGAAAAGTAAAATTTAAAAATGTATTTTCCTAGCCGCTTAAACTTAAATTTGACGGATTGTTCAACAAGTTGTTTAAGGACTCTTTATAATGGCATAGTGATTAACCTTTAACACATCACATAACATTCTGTGTTATTCTAACTATATAAAAGTTACCTACATTATACTGGTTACCTGCATACTAATGCATTTTTTTTTATCTTGTTGTAACTGTGTTTATAACTCCATGCATTCACTTTAAAATATAAAATGTCATCATTTCATATGTAGAACAACAACCAGTGACTAGAACAACTGAGAGAGACGGGAGGAAGAAGAAAGCTGGAAGAAGGTCTGACCCCATGACCCACAGGAGCACATGATCCCTTTCAACAATCTATCATCATACAACAAAAAGTAAGTACAGGTGTACGTTTTGCAACCTGTGTACTCTAGAATTAGGAATATCCTGTAGACATGTGAAAAACATCAGCACATGGCAAGCTATAGGTTTGCATGTGGAAAGGAGCAATGTCCCACTTCCTTTAAACAGGAACCACGAACACATGCATACATACGTATATACATATATGTGTGTGTGTGTGTGTGTGTGTGTGTGTGTGTGTGTGTGTGTAAATAAAGTGCTGTATTTGAAGATGACTGCTCTTGATAATGAAAATTTTAAACCTGTTTTTCTTTTAAGATTCTTCTTAAGGATCAACCCAGATGAGGGCACCAAGTACACTGCTACAGTGGCTACAAGCCACAAGACTAGTCGTCCAAAGAAAGGTGACGAGCATCAGCTCCAGAGTCACCACTTTTCTCCAATGGCTCACGGAATTTGAGTGGAAGACACCAAACTAGGTAAGCATTTTCTGTGTGTGATGTAATATAGTTAACATCAGAAAAAGGATTACTCAGTACGATGAAGTAGTGCAGCTACGTACCCTGCCTGCTACAACATTGACACAACTAAATCATCTTGTATTTACCACTTGTGTAAGCAGAGGTCACAGTTATGCAGCAAAAGCTACAAAGTGTTGTTTTAATTTAAGTTATCTTAGTTTTTTTTTTATAAAAGTGATTTATAAGAACAACAATCTTTGAAGTTGGTCCAGTACTGAGCAAGAACACTGTGACCTGCAGCTTTCAAACCGGGCTCTAATGTAATCATATAGGGCAAATGTGCGTCGTCAATTTCGTCCACTAAAAGTTCTGTTTTTGCCACTGATGGTGTCAAATTATTATTTTAAGTTTCTGACCCCATTTGGAAAGGATCCCTACAGAGATTGACCTTTTATTTAAAGAGGAAGATCCTTAGTTAGATCAGAGATCACCATCACCAAACCCATCGATAGACAGCAAAAGAAAGTAGAAAGAACCTTTGAATTATCTGGGGACTTCACTACTGGTGACTAATTTTGTATACTGTCATATTCTGTTTTTGCACAAGTTGTAAGTCTGTTAACAGTTTAGATGAGATAAACTCATGACCATTTCTCTGCTTCTCATACAGTCCAGTATGGACCCCCCCCACCAGAGCATCTCTGGATTGGAGGCTCCATCTTGGCCTCTCTGTCCACCTTCCAGAAGATGTGGAGCAAGCAAGAGTACCATGGGTCCAGCCTTCACAAATCCTTCTAAGCAGACTGTTCCTCCTTCCCCTCCCCAACCAAAGCCCAACAACTTCAGCTTTGTGGTAACAAACACGCCACATTTTGTATACATTTGCAAATACAGGTTATTTAGATTTCTGGGGGATTTAAAAAAATGTTAAATTTATTTTGAGAATCAATTCAAATGGTAACTACATTGTTAAAACATGTATTCGCCTCTGAATTCTGCCCAGTGTTTGGCGCATATTTAGACATTGTTTTAGCACCGCTTGTATGTCAATTTTCTGTTATTTTGCACTTTCAGAGTTAAAAAATATCTTGTTCCTGATGTTTGTACCTGAAAATAAAAATGTATTACTTTTGTACATGGGCTAAAGTCAGTTATTTGGAATTTATTAAATTCAATAGCATTTATGTAAAATATTTAAAATTGTTTGTACAGCCAATGCCAAATAGTGTAATATTGTGAACCACAATTACAGTAAAACTATAATACAGCAAGTATTACATTATCATTTAGCAATTTGTAATTACATTATGATTACTGTAAGGGTATTATACAGTAAAACTAAGTTACAGGAAGGGTATTTTTACTACTGTAAAACTAAGGTACAGTAAGGGTATTATTACTGTACAACTAAGTTACAGTAAGGGTATTATTACTGTAAAACTAAGTTACAGTAAGGGTATAATACTGTAAAAAACAAGTACAGTTATGATACTGTAATTGCGGAGTTACGCGTTGCCAGTAATTTACCACAAAAATACAATAAAAAGTCTAACAGTGATCAGCCCCATTAGCAAGGCACATGCTCTGGGTACATCCAGGTCTTGCAGGACTTCTGTTCCCTTAATGAAGATCCTTGCGCTGGTTGAATCAGACATGGTGGCACTTCTGGATATGACCATCTCCATCACGTCACTGACAATATCCCCACCATCCTGGCATAAGTAGGTCAGAATCAATGTCAGTGTTTTACTCCTCATATTTAAAATCAAGAATAACACATGTATGTGAACATAAGTGTCTGATTTACCTACCAACTGATCTTTGAAGAGATCCTCCTCCTTTTCTCTGAGATACACCATTAAGCCACCTCTCCTTTTTCCACAGACTCATCCTGTGAATAAGAAAACATATGCTAAACTGCTCTTCTATGAATTTAAGTTTTTAATAATTACATCATTAGGAAAACAGACCAAAGAATGAGGTTGATAAGACTTAGACTGTACAAATTACCAATCTGTATTGTTTTTTATTAAAATCAAATTATGAATTAATTTTAAAAAGGCCTTATACATATTTCATCTGTTATGTATTATATTAACAATTATACATTATTCAGTTTCCTTGTTCTGTTGTACTGGTGCAAGTGTTGAATGATGACCAATGATGGAACTGTTCAGGCTTTTGAATTCAACTTTGTTATTACATTTACTATGCCTGTCTTGTTCCCTTTCACTACTCATATAGTTTTGGTTGTAATTGATATTTTTTTCTTAGCAACTTCAGAGCAGATATATTATTCCATTATAAGTGTTTGGATTGTAACCAGCTGTTTTTTAATACATCCAGCGAACAAGGAGCACTGATAGTTTTCATGTGAAATTGTGTTTCTAGCCACCTGTCAAATTTTTCAAAACGTCTAATAAACACTCTCCAGTGAAAGTGAACCAACACAACATCACCCACATCAAAAGATAATGTTCAAATCAAGATTACTTAACCCAATATCACCTACAAAAACGTTTAGAAATTAACTATATTACTTACCTCTAGCAGCAGGTTTCTTATGCACTGAATATTCATTTTTGAAGCCCCTCTTAAGGACACCAAGGACATTATTTTTGTTGTGTGCTGGTCCAGTTTTGCCATGAACGTTGCCTTAAGGACCAACCAAGGACATTATTTTTTTGTGTTCACACCAAAGCGATTTTCGCTGACGATGAGCCGAATGAACATGCAAATTCATTATCTGTCACTAGATGGCGCTTAATGTAAAACAGAAATCCCCCTGAATTTTCATTTGCGCTTCTGATACTGTATAAATCAGAAGAAGAGCAGAGAAGAAGAGAGCAAGTATTTAGAACATTTCTTCTAAATCAGATATAGCTTTTATGTTCCGTCAACATTTATTTTGGACATCGTGCTTTGCCTCTTCCTCGCCTTGTGGCAGTGATGACGGTGGCGTATATATGTCTTCTTCGTTGGTGTGCTCGGTAAGACCGTTTTGTGCTTGAGCGCCGCCAAGTTGTGTTTTAGTGTAACTTCAGAAGCACAAGACACGTGAGCAAAAGGGCCGATTTCATTGGTCGGATAGTTTTTGACGCGGGCGCGTCAAACCAAAAAACGAACCCGAGGCGTTTTTTAAAAATGACGCTTTTACGCTGCGATTTTCGCCGGTGTGCACACTCATTGACGCCTTTTGTTTAGTCACGACGCGAAACGTCGGGCGATTATCGCATCGAAATTCGTCCCGGTGTGAACAGGCCTTGAAGGTTAATAGTGGTGATCCTCCTGAATTCTTCATTTATCTGTATAAATATAAGACACAAATGACAAAAGCAAATTTTGGTAATGTAAAAAATTACCCTAAAATAGAACGTACTGTGAACCATTTTATGAAAAAAATATTTACCTGAGCTGCATCAAAAGAGCAGGCCATCGATCTTTTAGGTTAGTGACTGGTGGTGCTTCATTCAAAACCTCCTGCCTGCAAATGGAGAATGTCTAAGTTAGGCAATTCTCCAATTTCTTCATCTTCAGGATCTTCACTCATTGCACCCTCCATATCCTCAACAACAGAACTGTCCCCTACATTTAAAGGATTGACAAACCTCTGCAAAAGCTCAGGCTTGACGTCATTCAGTGAATAAGGAGTTTCCGGCTCCTATGAGAGGCAAATGTTCCATACATGTTTGTTTTGAAAGGACAATTTTCAAAAACACAAGAGACAGTTTTCTGTTTTTTTAAATGACGGCCAATGTGCTCAAAGTATTCTCTTTCTGTTGAGATAGTGTTTAGAGAACAACATGGACATTTAAAAGACAACACTTCTCTATGTGTCAATGTCTCAGAGGTTGAATGGCCTCTTGAAAGATGGGTACGCAGACTGCCACATGTTTTAAATGAGCAATAACACTCCCAATAAAGACAAGGGAGAAATTGTCCACCATGGACATGTCTAAGTCTATAATGCTTTAACAGATCAGTCCTACTTGGTGTTTCAAATTTGCAAATTTTACAAATCCAATTAATTTTAAAACTAAGAAATCTACTTGCAAAAAACTGCACAGAAATGGGCGTTTGTCTTACTCCATGCTTTTTCAGAAGGCTAACATTAATGGCAGTTCAGTGCCATTAAGCTACCACTGGATACAAAAAACTGCTCTGGAGCATGGTGCTCTTAAGACTAGCTTGCTAAAGGCATGCTAACTCAACAGTTGGTGAATTAGCTTAGGAAAAGCTACAACTTCAATTTGAGTGCGTGAAAACAAATGATGTCTGTTAATACAGTTACTACATGCAAATGAAAAAAATAAAGAGACTCACCAAGACTCTTTTCTTGCAAACTCAGTCGAGCTGGGGGTGTCCTGAACAAACCCGCCGTGTTTACCGGTAACGAGTTTATCCGGCGCGCGTTTTTTTTTTTTTTTTTGCTGCCTCCAGGTTCATTTAGAAACTAATTTTCAACTGGCTGTGGCAAAATGATAACCAGCCGCGACTAGCCTCGCAATGGAAAACGGATGCACAGAGACACAAGTCAAGTAGAGTAGAGACGAAGCGAGTTAGCAATAACCAGCAATGGAAACACGCCAAGTTTCTCCCGCTCTTCTTTGTCTGGTAGAAGGCGTGGTCAAGCAGCAAAACATGTCCGGGCAAGTTCAGTACTAAACTCAGCTTTTGGAAGATGCTCAGTAGAATGACAAGTAGCACTAACTCAATCCTTTTATATTGTTAAGAAAAGGTAAAAGTGTTTATCCATAATCATAATATATTTAAGTTAAGACACTTTTTATTATTTTCCTTTTGATCTACTTCTTAAACTAAGTTATCAACTTACTAAAACATGTATATGTAACAAATTCAATTTTTTATGCTAAAAACGCTCACAATTTTAAGCTTTACCTACTGATCCCATGAATTATTTTTTAGAGTGTAGATGGACTGACAAAATCACTACATGAACTGGATGCTCGTATGACACTGAGGTCGGTAGCAATTGAGTGATGGACATTGATTCAGACACATTTCCACCGGGTCAACCTAAATTGGAATGAAATTGTTTAAGCTGTCCCCCTCCACCCCGCCCCCCCCCAACCTGCCCTTCACCCGAGCAGGGAAACAACTGGCAGTTGGCCATTCTATCTCGTCCTTTACACTGGCTTATCTCCTCAAGGTCTTGCAGATGAACTGAGCTTTTAACAACATAGACAGTCTGATGCTCATATTCACACACACAACCCATTCTCACACACACACCATACACTCCCCCCCCATCCCGCCCCGTATCCGTCTGACTGCCTCGACTTCTGTTTTTCCCATCCTCCCGAGTCTCGCTATCTGCATAAATCCTTTTCAGAGTGTATGTGGTGGCGCTTAAATAGCTGCGGCTCGGAGAGCTCTGAACTCTCTAAACTGCATTTTGTTGCATTGTACCTGTACATGTGTAATGACAATAAAGTTGAATCTAATCTAATCTAATATAGACACATATCTGTCATAGGCCATGACTGCCAACAGGAAGTATTCTGAACCCCCTAGAGTGTAATATATAAACCACTGAAAGAGACAGGCTGAATAAGAAATGATCTGTCGTTCAGATAAAAAGTCGATCAAAAGCTTTGGATAGATAGCAGTGCTGAAAAGAACAGAGTTGATTAACAAAGCTGCAATGAAAATGTACATAGGCTCATGGAGGGATTTGTTAATGACTATGATGCACACAATGGTAGAATTACTGCAAATTATAAGAATATATGCTGTAAATATGATCACAAAATAAAGATATTTCTGCACTTCCACATGTCCATCAAAAGTTATATATGTTACATTTAATTCACTATCCATTAAGATTGTCTGAAACAAAATGTTAATGAATAAAACAGGTAAATTACCAGAAGTCTGATATAACCTAAGATTGTCTTATTCAGTCATCAGTACCTGACCTTGATACTGGTGTGGTCCGACAAACACAGAACTGGATCTGTGACCTGTTTGAGGTTTTTATCAGACTACATCAGCCTCCATGGATCTCATTAATCTCTCCAAAGGAAAAGCTACTAACATGTAAACAACTTGATCAGAGTCTAGAGGCCTGAACTCATCCATGTTGTTAAACTTTGTTTGCTCAGATTACATCACTCTGTCATATTAAGAATTGCACTCTTAGGACCTGTTTGCATCAAAGATTTTGTGATGAGTTGAAATTTGCAACTACTTGCAACGTACCGGCCTGCGATTTTCTGAAACGCTCCAGTTTACACCACTAAGACAGGACCAGACAGTGTATCATCTTCATAGCAACGACTTTTTGACTCGAGTGATAGTGAGATGCTTACTACATTTCATTTCTAGTCATTTCTAGTGACAAAATGGAGAAAACATGCCTCTGAAAGAACATTTAGTGTGGTGCCGTCTCTCCCCACCACGCATGTCTCACTACTGGCAGTACGGTAGTTGTGGAGCCAAGTGAGTCATCAATCCATGAGATTATGATCCTTCCAGAAAGCTCTTGGTGTGGAGGGTCGGTCTTGGTTGACACGCCTCTTTAACATTGCATGGAAGTCTGGGATAGTGCCTAAGGAGTGGCAGACCGGGGTGATGGTTAACAGGGTGTGCCAATTACATGGGTCACACAGGGGTATCACACTTCTTAGCCTCCCTGGTAAAGTCTATTACAAGGTTCTGTAAAGGAGGGTTTGGCCTGTAGTTGAACCTCGGGTAGAAGAGAAACAATGTGGATTCCATCCTGGTTGTGCATCAACGGATCAGATCTTCACTCTCTCTCAAGGTCTCAAGGATCCTGGAGGGAGCCTGGGAGTATACCCAACCAGTCTACATGTGTTTTGTGGAGATACTGTGGGAGGTGCTGCAGCAGCATGGGGTGAGGGGGTCCCTTTACAGGGTTTCGGCAGTAAGTCGGACTCGTTCCAGGTGAGGGTTGGCCTTCACCAGGGCTTTGTCAACAATCCTGTTTGTAATATTTATGGACAGGATATCAAGGCGTGGTCGGAGTGGGGAGGGGTTGCAGTTTGGTGGGCTCGGGATCTCATCGCTGCTTGTTGCAGATGATGTGGTCCTGATGCCATCCTCGTTCTGTGACCTTCAGCACTCACTGGATCGGTTCACAGCCGAGTGTGAAGCGGCTGGGATGAGGATCAGCAGCTTTAAATCTGAGGACATGGTTTTCAGCATGAAACCGATGGAGTGCCTTCTTCAGGTAGGGAGTGAGTCCATACCCCAAGTGAAGGAGTTTAAATACCTTGGGTTCTTGTTTGCGGGTGAGGGGACCATGGAGCAGGAAATTTGTCGGAGAATCAGAGCAGCGGGTCGGTATTAAGTTCAGTTTACCACACCGTTGTGACGAAAAGAGAGCTGAGCCAGAAGGCAAATTTCTCGATCTACCGGTCAGTGTTTGTTCCTACCCTCACTTATGGTCATGTTGGCTGGGTCATAACCAAAAGAACAAGATCCAGGATACAAGCGGCCAAAATGGGTTTCCTCAGGAGGGGGGTTGGCGTCTCCCTTAGAGATAGGGTGAGAAGCTCAGTCATCCGAGTAGAGCTCGGAGTAGAGCCGCTGCTCTTTCGTGTCGAAAGGAGCCAGTTGAGATGGTTCGGGCATTTGGTAAGGATGCCCCATGGGCGCCTCCCTAGGGAGGTGTTCCAGGCATGTCCAGCTGGGAGGAGGCCCCGGGGAAGATCTAGGACTAGGTGGAGAGATTATATCTCCAATCTGGCCTGGGAACGCCTTGGGATCCCCCAGTCGTAGCTGGTTGATATGGCTTGAACTAAGAAGCTAACCTATCTCGCCAGTCCCTGACCATCCTTAGCAAAACCTAAAGCTATACAGTGGAATGCAGGAAGGGTCACAGAGACCCGAAGGCTTAGGCGGCGGTAGTGGAAAAATATAGTTGAATGCAGGACTCGTCCCACAGACCAGACTCTATACTATAGAATACGGGCCAGGTTCCCCGGGACCCAAAGTGCCAGGTCTGAGGTAGTAGACGTGACATGAAATAAAACAAGCGTGGGTCTCCGGGACCCGACAGCCAATGCAAAAAGTCAAATAAACTGCACAGGTCCCCTTGACCCGATGGACAACACAAGGGTTAAATTAGTTTGACAACAGTAGACCAAAACTAAAATGGAGGAAAATGCAGAGTAGAAAGTATCTTAACCCTGCAGCCACAATCAAGGTTCAACCACAATCAAAGAAAGAACATATATGCAAGGTGAGAAAGTACAAAGACTTAGGGGTAGAAGTTAAGTTAGTAACATGTTAACGGGACATGCATGCACACAGAGGAAGTAAGAAAGGACAAAGTGTCTCATTGGAAGATATGCTTCGTAGCTGAAGGCTCTGGCTCCCATTATACTTTTGGAGACTTTAGGAATAAAAAGTAACTGTAAGTCTTCTAGTAGGACAATAGGGTACTATGAGCACTTTAAGACTTGATGGGGACTGAGCATTAAGAGCTTTGTCGGTGAGAAAAAGGATCTTAAATTCAATTCTGGATTTTACAGGGAGCCAGCTAACTGGAGAGTCCTAAGTGACTAAACTGGTGATAAGGAATTACAATAGTCCAAATATATGGACTAGTGTTCTGCATCTTTTTGAGACAGGGTGTGTCTTTTTACGCAGGTTATGCCGGTGAAATAATGTCCTTATTCACCAACTTGCAACATGGTGTCACTGCAACTAAGCTGGTCCAGGCTCCAGAGGCTGGTTTTACAAAGTAAGTCAATTATTTCAACAATGAGCACCTACAAGTACAGAACAGTATATGGTGATGCTAGCTAGAGAGTGACTAAAGAGAGCCAGCATCTCACCATCACTAACGATCTACACATGAATATTAAGATGCAACGAATGATCTCCAGCTATATAAAAGCCTAAAAGTCGGACGTTAGAACTAAAGCACAAAGAGTTGTTGCTATGAAGATGATACACTGACTGGTCCTGTCTTAGTGGTGTAAACTGGCACGTTTCAGAACATCGCAGACCGGTGCAAGTAGTTGCAAATTTCCACTCATCACTTAGAAAATCTTTGATCCAAACAGGTCCTAAGAGTGCAATTCTTAATATGACAGAGTCATGTAATCTGAGCAAACAAAGTTTAACAACATGTATGAGTTCAGGCCTCTAGACTCCTCTAGAATCAAGTTGTTTACATGTTAGTAGCTTTTCCTTTGGAGAGGTTAATGAGATCCATGGAGGATGAAGCAGTCTGATAAAAACCTCAAACAGGTCACAGATCCAGTTCTGTGTTTGCTGGACCACACCAGCATGTATCAAGGTCAGGTACTGATGACTGAATAAGACAATCTTAGGTTATATCAGACTTCTAGTAATATACCTGTTTGTATTCATTGACATTTTGTTTCAGACAATCTTAATGGATAATGACTTTAATGTAACATATATAACTTTTGATGGGCATGTGGAAGTGCAGAAATACAGATATCTTTATTTTGTGATCATATTTTCAGCATATATTCTTATAATTTGCAGTAATTCTACCATTGTGTGCATCATAGTGATTAATAAATCCCTCCATGAGCCTATGTACATTTTCATTGCAGCTTTGTTAATCAACTCTGTTCTTTTCAGCACTGCTATCTATCCAAAGCTTTTGATTGACTTTTTATCTGAACAACAGGTCATAACTTATTCAGCCTGTCTCTTTCAGTGGTTTATATATTACACTCTAGCCTCTTCAGAGTTCTTCCTGTTGGCAGTCATGGCCTATGACAGATATGTGTCTATATGTAAACCTCTGCAATATCACACTATCATAAGAAAAACAACTGTTAATATTTTCCTGATTTTAGCTTGGCTTCTGCCTGCTTGTTTAGTTTCAGTGGGGCTGTTTCTAAATGCTAAAAAAAAACTCTGTTACTTTATTTTGAAAGGAATAATTTGCAACAGCACAGTTCAGAAGCTTCACTGTGTAAGTTCAACAGTGATGAATGTATATGGATTGATTCTTTTTGTAGGATATGTACCTCTCCCTGTACTCTTCATACTTTTTACATACACCAGGATATTTATAATAACCTATCGAAGTAGTAGAGAAGTCAGGAGAAAAGCTGTACAGACCTGTTTACCCCACCTGTTGGTTTTAATCAACTTTTCCTGTTTGAGTACATATGATGTACTTCTAGCTCGACTGGAAACTGATTTCCCTAAAACTGTACGTTTAATAATGTCTTTACAACTAGTAATTTATCATCCTCTATTTAATCCAATCATGTATGGACTCAAAATGAAGGAAATTTATAAACACTTGAAGAGATTGTTCTTCAAAGTGCGCTCATGTCTTTACAAATTATGCTGTGCTCTGTTTTAATTTGCACATGTAGGTACTGAAAATGAAATAAATAAATAAACACCTTAAGAGATTAAGTCAAGACACATTTAACTTATGTATACACAGTTTATTGGAGAACATATATTGTTTTACCTGTGTACAATAATTACAACTTAAAAAATGCAAAGATTCTAGGAAGTCATTTAATTTAAATATTTGTTTCTAATAAACTTAAACTTAAGAAGAGCTCCAACAGTGTGATGTCAAATCTTTTTCCTTCTCTACAAATCCAGCACATTGTTTTTATCCGTCTATCATGTAATCACTGAATGCCTACTGCATTTTCAAGGTTGTTTCCGTAGTAAAATAGACTTTTGTCACCAGCACTGACATTTGAATTAGTACTATTTGATCATATCTTATTCAGCTTGTCTCTTTACGTGGTTTATATGTTATACTCTAGTTGTTTCAGAATTCTTCCTGTTGTCAGTCATGGCCTATGACAGATATGGGTCTATATGTAAACCTCTGCAATATCACACTATCATGAGAAAAAAAGTGTTAGATTAGTCCTGATTTTAGCTTGGCTTCTGCCTGCTTGTCAGATGTCAGGGGGATTGTTAAAGAAAAACTGTTACTTTATTTTGAAAGGAAGTTGCAACAGCACAATTCAAAAACTTTACTGTGTTCCTTCAGCAGTACTGAACATATATGACTTGACTCTTTTTGTAATTACAGTATCTCTCCCTGTACTCTTCATATTCTTTACATACACCAGGATATTTATAATAACCTATCGAAGTAGTAGAGAAGTCAGGAGAAAAGCTGTACAGACCTGTTTACCCCACCTGTTGGTTCTAATGAACTTTTCCTGTTTGAGTACATATGATGTACTTCTACCTTGACTTGAAACAATTTTTTCCTAAACTGTTTATTTAATAATGTCTTTACAACTAGTAATTTATGAAAATGAAAGAAATTTATAAACACCTGAAGAGGTTGTTCAGTCGAGACAAATTAAAATAAAATAGACACTGTTTTTCACTAAATACAACAAAATAATAATAATAATAATAAAAGGATTATTGGAAAGTATGTCAGGATTTGTTTCTCATAGACTTAAACATTAGAAAAAGTATTGCATTAAAGCATTAAATGACATTTTAACAACATCTTATTTTTTATCTTATTATCTAATCACAAAATGCAAACTGAAGTTTCTGTGGTAAAATTAAATGTTGTTACCATTGTGGACATTTTTATCAGTGTTTTTTGTTTTATGAGCCTAGAACATGAGTGTAACGTCAGTGTCTGATTTGGCAATATAAAGTACGTAAGGAGTTATAAGTGTAATGTGTGTTTTCATAGTGGAAAAAGAACAATTAAAAAAGATACCATAGTATTTTTGCTGTGATATGTTTTATTTATTGGCACTATTTGTAGACTATAGGCTACCTCGTGACAAACAAGAAAACCAGCACTGTGAGGTTTCTAACAGCCTTAGTTGTATTTTTTAAAATCATGAACTGAAGAACTGATTTGGGATTCATGGAAGTGTTTATATTCTTGGACATTTTGGTTATTGGACCTTTTTTATTGTTATTTCCCACCTGAAGCACACAGCCGTCCTTGGAGGTATGGATCTCCTCTTGAATTTCCTCTCCCAGGGTTTTTAATTTGTTTTCCTAAGCAGGGATGGGAATTTGTTGTGACCGTCAGCCTGTAAAGACTAGGGAGACGCTCACCCTAACGGAAACCAAGTAACACCTCTAAGATCAGTTTAAGGCCCCTATTCGATCCAAAACGTCCTTGAGAAGGAGGCAGAGTGTAGTAAATAGAATTGAATGTTTTATGACTGCTTATAACATGTACATATGAGTGAGTGGATCAACAGAAATTGTAGATTGTGGCTTTGCAGACTTGCTTGGATAGCACTGTTGTGGAGACCCAACAAAGAATGTGTACACCTGGCTCTAAGAAAGATCAAATAATACGGGTGGAATATTTGTGTAAGGTTAACAAACTATAAAGACACCGTAGAGTATAGAAAAACAACAAGTAAGATGAAATCAAACCATGAGGTGTCTCAAGTATATGACATTTGGTGTAAATTAATCTGATATCACTGGATCAAGAGTGTCATCAGTGACATGGTTTGCTGTCAAAGGGTGTATAGATAAAAAAGTCACTCCTTTAAGTTAAATTCCAATAGCGTCCCAATCTGAGTGTGTATGTGAGGCAAGACACGGTTTGGATCAGGTAGATTTGTGGCAGTGAGTTTTTATGTGTGACATTTATAAAATTATGACATCTTACACCAAGGTGGCATTTAGATATTTTCTGTGGCTATTTTGGTTAAATAACAAAGAATTTTGTAATTTGGGATAAAAATCGTGTATTAATGGAAAACCTACAATGGATAAATTCGGTGTCTGTATCTGAAGTCTCTTTTATATAGACCTTAGTGGTCCCTAATACTGGATCTGAAGTCTCTTTTATATAGACCTTAGTGGTCCCTAATACTGTATCTGAAGTCTCTTTATATAGACCTTAGTGGTCCCTAATACTGTATCTGAAGTCTCTTCTACAGTGGGTACGGAAAGTATTCAGACCCCTTTAAATTTTTCACTCTTTGTTTCATTGCAGCCTTTTTCCAAAAATCAAAAAAGTTCATTTTATTTCTCAGTAATGTACACTCAGCAACCCATCTTGACAGAAAAAAACAGAAATTTAGAAATTTTTGCATATTTATTAAAAAACAAAAACTGAAATATCACATGGTCATATGTATTCAGACCCTTTGCCGTGACCCTCATATGTAACTCAGGTGCTGTCTATTTCTTCTGATCATCCTTGAGATGGTTCTACACCTTCATTGGAGTCCAGCTGTGTTTGATTATACTGATTGGACTTGATTAGGAAAGCCACACACCTGTCTATATAAGACCTTACAGCTCACAGTGCATGTCAGAGCAAATGACAATCATGAGGTCAAAGGAACTGCCTGAAGAGCTCAGAGACAGAATTGTGGCAAGGCACAGATCTGGTCAAGGTTACAAAAAAATTTCTGCTGCACTTAAGGTTCCTAAGAGCACAGTGGCCTCCATAATCCTCAAATGGAAGACGTTTGGGACGACCAGAACCCTTCCTAGAGCTGGCCGTCCGGCCAAACTGAGCTATCGGGGAGAAGAGCCTTGGTGAGAGAGGCAAAGAAGAACCCAATGGTCACTGTGGCTAAGCTCCAGAGATGCAGTCGGGAGATGGGAGAAAGTTGTAGTAAGTCAACCATCACTGCAGCAATCCACCAGTCGGGGCTTTATGGCAGAGTGGCCCGAAGGAAGCCTCTCCTCAGTGCAAGACACATGAAAGCCCGCATGGAGTTTGCTAAAAACACCTGAAGGACTCCAAGATGGTGATAAATAAAATCCTCTGGTCTGATGAGACCAAGATAGAACTTTTTGGCCTTAATTCTAAGCGGTATGTGTGTGGAGAAAACCAGGCACTGCTCATCACCTGTCCAATACAGTCTCAACAGTGAAGCATGGTGGTGGCAGCATCATGCTGTGGGGGTGTTTTTCAGCTGCAGGGACAGGACGACTGGTTGCAATCGAGGGAAAGATGAATGCGGCCAAGTACAGGGATATCCTGGACGAAAACCTTTTCCAGAGTGCTCTGGACCTCAGACTGGGCCGAAGGTTTACCTTCCAACAAGACAATGACCCTAAGCACACCGCTAAAATAACGAAGGAGTGGCTTCACAACAACTCTGTGGTTGTTCTTGAATGGCCCAGCCAGAGCCCTGACTTAAACCCAATTGAGCATCTCTGGAGAGACCTGAAAATGACTGTCCACCAACGTTTACCATCCAACCTGACAGAACTGGAGAGGATCTGCAAGGAGGAATGGCAGAGGATACCCAAATCCAGATGTGAGAAACTTGTTGCATCTTTCCCAAAACGACTCATGGCTGTATTAGATCAAAAGGGTGCTTCTACTAAATACTGAACAAAGGGTCTGAATACTTATGACCATGTGATATTTCAGTTTTTGTTTTTTAATAAATAAGCAAAAATTTCTAAATTTCTGTTTTTTTCTGTCAAGATGGGTTGCTGAGTGTACATTACTGAGAAATAAAATGAACTTTTTTGATTTTTGGAAAAAGGCTGCAATGAAACAAAGAGTGAAAAATTTAAAGGGGTCTGAATACTTTCCGTACCCACTGTATATAGACCTTAGTGGTCCCCTAATACTGTATCTGAAGTCTCTTTTATATAGACCTTAGTGGTCCCTAATACTGTATCTGAAGTCTCTTTTATATAGACCTTAGTGGTCCCCATAATACTGTATCTGAAGTCTCTTTTATATAGACCTTAGTGATCCCTAATACTGTATCTGAAGTCTCTTTTATATAGACCTTAGTGGTCCCCTAATACTGTATCTGAAGTCTCTTTTATATAGACCTTAGTGGTCCCTAATACTGTATCTGAATTCTCTTTTATATAGACCTTAGTGATCCCTAATACTGTTTCTGAAATCTCTTTTATATAGACCTTAGTGGTCCCCTAATACTGTATCTGAAGTCTCTTTTATATAGACCTTAGTGGTCACCTAATACTGTATCTGAAGTCTCTTTTATATAGACCTTAGTGGTCCCTAATACTGTATCTGAAGTCTCTTTTATATAGACCTTAGTGGTCCCAAATACTGTATCTGAAGTCTCTTTTATATAGACCTTAGTGGTCCCTAATACTGGATCTGAAGTCTCTTTATATAGACCTTAGTGGTCCCCTAATACTGTATCTGAAGTCTCTTTTATATAGACCTTAGTGGTCCCTAATACTGTATCTGAAATCTCTTTTATATAAACCTTAGTGGTCCCTAATACTGTATCTGAAGTCTCTTTTATATAGACCTTAGTGGTCCCAAATACTGTATCTGAAGTCTCTTTTATATAGACCTTAGTGGTCCCTAATACTGGATCTGAAGTCTCTTTTATATAGACCTTAGTGGTCCCCTAATACTGTATCTGAAGTCTCTTTTATATAGACCTTAGTGGTCCCTAATACTGTATCTGAAGTCTCTTTATATAGACCTTAGTGGTCCCTAATACTGTATCTGAAGTCTCTTTTATATAGACCTTAGTGGTCCCTAATACTGTATCTGAAGTCTCTTTTATATAGACCTTAGTGGTCCCCTAATACTGTATCTGAAGTCTCTTTTTATATAGACCTTAGTGGTCCCTAATACTGTATCTGAAGTCTCTTTTTTTTTTATATAGACCTTAGTGGTCCCTAATACTGTATCTGAAGTCTCTTTTATATAGACCTTAGTGGTCCCTAATACTGTATCTGAAGTCTCTTTTTATATAGACCTTAGTGGTCCCTAATACTGTATCTGAAGTCTCTTTTATATAGACCTTAGTGGTCCCTAATACTGTATCTGAAGTCTCTTTATATAGACCTTAGTGGTCCCTAATACTGTATCTGAAGTCTCTTTATATAGACCTTAGTGGTCCCCTAATACTGTATCTGAAGTCTCTTTTATATAGACCTTAGTGGTCCCTAATACTGTATCTGAAGTCTCTTTATATAGACCTTAGTGGTCCCTAATACTGTATCTGAAGTCTCTTTTATATAGACCTTAGTGGTCCCTAATACTGTATCTGAAGTCTCTTTATATAGACCTTAGTGGTCCCTAATACTGTATCTGAAGTCTCTTTTTATATAGACCTTAGTGGTCCCTAATACTGTATCTGAAGTCTCTTTATATAGACCTTAGTGGTCCCTAATACTGTATCTGAAGTCTCTTTATATAGACCTTAGTGGTCCCTAATACTGTATCTGAAGTCTCTTTATATAGACCTTAGTGGTCCCTAATACTGTATCTGAAGTCTCTTTATATAGACCTTAGTGGTCCCTAATACTGTATCTGAAGTCTCTTTATATAGGCCTCCTGTGGCTGTACCGCTCAATGTCCAAAAGATGGTGCTGTTGGTTCCATCAATCGTCCTGGGGGGGAAGCCCCCCTCTGCCCCCTTTTGTCTGCATTCTCATTTGGTAATCCCTAATATAATGACCATGTGTTCCACAATACAGACAAGAATCGCTTGTCATGCTATCATTATTCCCTCCATATCTATACTGTGTATCGTTGTATGGCTGCCGCATCACTCTGCTCCTGCCTCTCAATCTAGTTCTTGTTTGATAACCTGATACTTGTTCTCCCAGGAGTTCACTTACAGCTTGGAGCTTAGTCTGAGAAGTTAGTAGGTTGATGGCCTCTAATGCCCTTATTGTTTTTAATAATACTGCTGGACTTAATGTGTAACGGTGTATGTGTATAATCCTTTACAAGGAATTATACTTAATGTTTGAGTTAGAAAAGCAGAAATTAGGAATTATTGAGACTAAAATTAAAGGAATGGATGTTGATGATAATCACAGACTGGAATATGTCAACTTTTACTCAATACTATTTCAAAAACACCTCCATTCTTTTTTTTAAATGGTTAAAATTGAATAAGACGCCCCAAAATTAATGAAAGTAGAGATTTGTACTTGCCAATTGCATTTTGTGGAATCAATTATATTATTTTGGGGAATTAAAAAGATCATTGATGGAGGAAAAAACGGGTCAATTTGAGCCGAGGACAACATAACGGTTAACATAGACGAAAATCAAAAACATGTTTTGAGTTATGTTGGAACTGTTAGGCTGTTTTAACCAAAGACATTTTCAGAAACTAGAATAATTCAGCTTTCAAATGGAGCCTCATACATGCATTCTGGCCTCACTGTTCCTTATTTATTTATTTATTTTTCATTTGGCCATGGTAAAAAAATTAAAAGCAAATCTTATCTTCTACTACAACTACAACACTATCCCATTCAATATACTATATACACACAATACTGTACTTTTGATATACATTTTATATTTCTCTATTTAGCCTTTCTATACTTATTTCTGTTTGTGCTGCTGCAACTTCTGAACCCCCCCTGGGGATCAATAAGTGCCTAACACGTCTTGTCCTGTGCATATTTTAAGGCCATTGATCATGTAATTACAGGTGTTGTACCAGTAATGACATGACCAATGGCCTTAAAACATACATAGGATAAGAAAGGTTGTATTTTGCGGTGTTAAATAAAAAGCAAAGTGGGAAATTGTAATTGTGATTAATCTGTAACCCAGTTTTATCTTAGGCTTTTAAGAAACTGCAGCAAATTCCTCAGTACTTATTTAATTGTTGAAGTGAGAGTCCAAAAAGGAGACTCATGTGCATTAGTGTATCAGAAACAAATATTTAAATGTTCAGAGTAATCACATCTCTACATTATTACAAATCAACGACTGTACCAAAGTCTTTGTGAATACATCAACAACCTCTACAGGTGTTTATAAATTTCCTTCATTTTGAGTCCATACATGATCGGGTTAAAGAGATGATGATATATTACTAGTTGTAAAGACATTGTTAAACGTACAGTTTTGGAAAAATCAGTTTCCAGTCGAGCTAGAAGTACGTCATATGACATCAGACAGGAAAAGTTGATCAGAACCAACAGGTGGGGTAAACACTGTGCAATTTTTCTCCTGACTTCTCTACTACTTCGATAGGTTACTATAAGTACTCTGGTGTATGTAAAGAGTATGAAGAGTACAGGGAGAGGTACTGTAAGTACTTAAACAATCAAGCCATATACAGTGAGGAAAATAAGTATTTGAACACCCCCGGTCCTCCTCTCCTTAATACAGTGCAGTCGCCCTGTCCCATGTACAGAAAAACACCCCCAAAGCATGATGCTACCCCCCCCCATGCTTCACAGTAGGGATGGTGTTCATGGGATGGTCCTCATCATTCTTCTTCCTCCAAACACGGTTAGTGGAATTATGACCAAAAAGTTCTATTTAGGTCTCATCTGACCACATGACTTTCTCCCATGACTCATCTGGATCATCCAAATGGTCATTGGCAAACTTAAGACGGGCCTTGACATGTGCTGGTTTAAGCAGGGGAACCTTCCGTGCCATGCATGATTTCAAACCATGACGTCTTAGTGTATTACCAACAGTAACCTTGGAAACGGTGGTCCCAGCTCTTTTCAGGTCATTGACCAGCTCCTCCCGTGTAGTTCTGGGATGATTTCTCACCTTTCTTAGGATCATTGAGAACCCACGAGGTGAGATCTTGCATGGAGCCCCGGTCCGAGGGAGATTAACAGTCATGTTTAGCTTCTTCCATTTTCTTATGATTGCTCCAACAGTGGACCTTTTTTCACCAAGCTGTTTGGCAATTTCCCCGTAGCCCTTTCCAGCCTTGTGGAGGTGTACAATTTTGTCTCTAGTGTCTTTGGACAGCTCTTTGGTCTTGGCCGTGTTAGTAGTTGGATTCTTACTGATTGTATGGGGTGGACAGGTGTCTTTATGCAGCTACCGACCTCAAACAGGTACATCTAATTTAGGATAATAAATGGAGTGGAGGTGGACATTATGAAGGCAGACTAACAGGTCTTTGAGGGTCAGAATTCTAGCTGATAGACAGGTGTTCAAATACTTATTTGCAGCTGTATCATACAAATAAATAGTTAAAAAATCATACATTGTGATTTCTGGATATTTTTTTTTAGATTATGTCTTTCACAGTGGACATGCACCTACGATGACAATTTCAGACCCCTCCATGATTTCTGTGTGGGAGAACTTGCAAAATAGCAGGGTGTTCAAATACTTATTTTCCTCACTGTATATTCAACACTGTAGAACTCACACATTGAAGTTTGTTATTTAATTTTGAAAGGAATAATTTGCAACAGCACAGTTAACAGAGTTTTTCATTAGTAATCAGCAACGGTCCCACTGACCAAGCTAAAATCAGGAGAATATTAGCAGTTTTTTTCTGATGATAGTGTGATATTGCAGAGGTTTACATATAGACACATATCTGTCATAGGCCATGACTGACAACAGGAAGAACTCTGAACCCCCTAGAGTGTAATATATAAACCACTGAAAGAGACAGGCTGAATACAATATGATCTGTCGTTCAGATAAAAAGTCAATCAAAAGCTTTGGATAGATAGCAGTGCTGTAAAGAACAGAGTTGATTAACAAAGCTGCAATGAAAATGTACATAGGCTCACTATGATGCACACAATGGTAGAATGTCTGCAAATTATAAGAATATATGCTGTAAACATGATCACAAAATAAATATATCTGTATTTTCTGCACTTCCACATGTCCATCAAAAGTTATATATGTTACATTTAACTTGTTATCCATTAAGATTGTCTAAAACAAAATGTTAATGAATAAAACAGGTATATTAGTAGAAGTCTAACCTGAGCGTTATTCAGTCATCAGACCTTCATACACACTGGTGTGGTCCGGCAAAACACAGAACTGGATCTGTGACCTGTTTGAGGTTTTTATCAGACTACATCAACCTCCATGGATCTCATTAACCTCTCCAAAGGAAAAGCTACTAACATGTAGAAAACTTGATCCAACTCTGGAGGCCTGAACTCATACATGTTGTTAAACTTTGTTTGCTCAGATTACATCACTCTGTCATATTAAGAATTGCACTCTTAAGACCTGTTCGGATCAAAGATTTTCAAAGTGATGAGTTGAAATTGCAACTTGCAGCGCACCGGTCTGCGATGTTCTGAAACGTACCAGTTTACACCACTAAGACAGTACTACTGTACTACTGTAGTACTACTGTACTACTGTACTGCTGGCAGTACAGTAGTTGTGGAGCCAAGTGAGTCACGAACAGTGCCAAGGACAGTCATGGTAGGACGCATTGTGACACCATTGTGGGGTGACGGATGGGTTCCTGTGAGAGTTACTAACCCTTCTCGTACAACTATGACTCTGAGGCGCCCATGCAAGATTGCTGACGTGGTAGCACTTGAGGACTTTGACAATGACGGTCTGTACATGAATAAACAGACTGACATTGTAAAATGTAACCAAGACTTTTCAACTGATTGACACCGGTAGCAAGAAGAGTTTGACTGTTGACTCTGGATGTTCTGTGCCCTGACCTACTAGAACAGTTCTTCATGACTTAGGTCTGCAGGACATTCACATTGACTTGACTCACCTTCCTCCCTTCTGGATGGCAAAACTGGTCGACCTTCTAACCAAGTACGAATCCGTATTCTCCCGCCAAAGCTTGAACAGCGGAAAGGCTGAAGGATTTGTTCATCACGTCCATCTGAGTGATGGCAGACCCTTTAGGCTGCCGTATCGTCATCTGTCTCCCTACGACTACGACAAGCTCCGGACTGCTTTGACTGAAATGGAGGAGCGGGACATCATAAGAAAATCTACGAGTGAGTACACATTGCCACTTGATCTAGCTTGGAAGAAGAATGGTGACCTGTGGCTTTACACAGATTTTTGCTGGCTGAATGCCTGCACCATTAAAGATGCGCACCCCCCTGCCTCATCAGGCTCACGCTTTGGCTGCTCTTGGAGGGAATGCATTCTTTTCAACCATGGATTTGACGTCTAGCTTCTACTACATGGAAGTTCATGAAGAGGACAAGAAGTTCACAGCATTCACCTCACCATTCAGGGTGTTTGAATACAACAGGCCTCCTCAGGGACTGTCCAACAGCCCTGCCACATTTATGAGGAGGATGATGGCCATCTTTGGGGATCAAAACTTCCTTAGCCTCCTTTGTTATTTGGACGACATTCTTGTGTTTGCTCCTAACGAACAGCTGGCGGTGCAATGACTGGATGGTATTTGAGAGATTGAAGGTGCACACATTCACTGTGTGGACTGATAATAACCCACTGACCTACATTCTTAGTAAGCCAAAGCTTGACCCCTGCAAACAGAGGCGGAAACCGTCAAGATGAGAGTGTGCAAATGAGCAAGCTGAGGCTCAGAGGCTCCTCAGGCATTGGGAAAAGCTTACCATCAAGAGGAGTGCTATCCTGTTTCAAAGGATGCTGTTACAAAGAGGAAGATTTACCAGTATGTCATGCCCTCTGCGCTGAAAGAGAAGGTCAGAGGTGTGCATGACAAGGCCGGTCATCAAGGCCAAAGGCAACACTCTACCTGTCAAGACAGAGATTTTACTGGCATGGAAGGGAGAGAGACATAAGAGGATATGTGCGGTCCTGTCGTTGCTGTGTGCTTAGCAAGATCCCTGAGCCTGAAGCCACTTGAGAGAATCACAACATCCAGACCTCTTGAGTTGGTTTGCCTAATCTTTTGGACAGCTGTAGACTACTCTGATAAATCCCTTAATGTGCTTGTGGTGACTGACCACTTTACAAAGCTGGCTCAGGCCTACTTCTTCTCCAGCCGGTCTGCTAAGGCTGTCGCTCAACAACTCTGGAATAACTTCTTCTGTGTATACAGCTTCCCTGAACGTATACATTCAGACCAGGGTGCCACCTTTGAAAGCAGTTTGATAGCCAAGATGTTACTTGCGGCTGGTGTTCAAAAATCGCATACCACGCTATCCCACCCAATGGGCAATGGAGCTGTTGAGAGGTTCAATCGCGCCCTTGGGAGTATGATAAGGGCCCTACCCCCCCAAAGCCAAGCACAGGTGGCTGTGGCTCAGTGGTAGAGTGGTTGCCTGCCAATTGGAAGGTTGGTGGTTCAATCCCTGGCCCTCCAGTCCCATGTCGAAGTGTCCTCGGGCAAGACGCTGAACCCGAAGTTGCCCCCGATGCTGTACATCTGTGTGTGAATGTGTGTGCGTGTTTATCTGATGAGCAGGTGGCACCTTGTATGGCAGCCTCGGCCACAGTATATGAATGTGTGTGAATGTAGAATGTATCCTGTATGATGTAAAAGCGCTTTGAGTAGTCGTTAAGACTAGAAAAGCGCTATATAAATACAGCACATTTACATATGGACAGACCTGGGAAGCCCAAACGGGTAGTGACGGTAAATTGGGAACGTCTGCAGTTCGGTGGGCTCGGGATCTCATCGCTGCTTTTTGCAGATGATGTGGTCCTGATGGCATCATCGTTCTGTGACCTTCAGCACTCACTGGATCAGTTCGCAGCCAAGTGTGAAGCGGCTGGGATCAGCACCTCTAAATCTTACCTTGGGGTCTTGTTTGCGAGTGAGCGGACCATGGAGCAGGAAATTTGTCGGAGAATCAGAGCAGCGGGTGCGGTATTAAGTTCAGTTTATCGCACCGTTGTGACAAAAAGAGAGCTGAGCTTGAAGGCAAAGCTCTCGATCTACCGGTCAGTGTTTGTTCCTACCCTCACTTATGGTCATGAAGGCTGGGTCATGACCGAAAGAACGAGATCCAGGATACAAGCGGCCAACATGGGTTTCCTCAAGAGGGGGCTGGCGTCTCCCTTAGAGATAGGGTAAGAAGCTCAGTCATCCGAGTAGAGCCGCTGCTCATTCATGTGGAAAGGAGCCAGTTGAGGTGGTTCGGGCATCTGGTAAGGATGCCTCCTGTGCGCCTCCCTAGGGAGGTGTTCCAGGCACATACAGCTGGGTGGAGGGCCCGGGGAAGACCCAGGACTAGGTGGAGAGATTATATCTCCAATCTGGCCTGGGAACGCCTTGGGATCCCCCAGTTGGAGCTGGTTGATGTAGCTCGGGAAAGGGAAGTTTGGGGTTGCCTGCTGGAGCTGCTGCCCTCGCGACCCGATACCAAATAAGCGGATAAAGATGGATGGATGGACAAGACAACAAAAGATGGCAACATCAACTTAGAGCCAAGGGGCACTGCTATTACGTTGTCCACCCCTTTAATATGCCTAATCTCAAGAGCGTAGGACTGCAAAAACAACGACCACCTCATAAGTCTCTGACTGGGACATTTAAGTGAGTGTAAAAACGTCAGCGGATTGTGATCAGTGTACACCACAAGCTGCCCTCCCCTCAATGTAGACAACAAAATACCAATAGAGCCAATAGATACAGTCGAATGCAGGATGGGTCACTGAGGAAGTGAAAAGAAGTGGAAATAATACAGTTGAATACAGGACGGGTCCCAGAGACCCAAATACCGGTGTTGCAGTAATTGAGAAATACAATCGACTTCTGTCCCGTGTCCCAGAGACCTGAAGGCCTGTAGTAGTGGAATACAGTCGAATGCAGGATGGGTCCCAGAGACCCGAATGCCGGTGTCGCGGTAGTGGAAAAATATAGTTGAATGCAGGAAGGGTCCCAGAGACCCAATGGCCAATCCCGCGGCAATAGAGAAATACAATCGCATCCTGTCCCTGGTCCCAGAGACCCGAAGGCCTGTAGTAGTGAAATAAAGTTGAATGCAGGACGGGTCCCAGAGACCCAAGGGCCGATGCCGCGGTAGAAAAGAAAGATTTTTAGATTATTGGATTATTGAGCTCTTTAAGACTTGATGGGGACTGAGCATTAAGAGCTTTTTTGGTGAGAAAAAGGATCTTAAATTAAATTCTGGATTTTACAGGGAGCCAGCTAACTGGAGTCCTAAGTGACTAAACTGGTGATAAGGAATTACAATAGTCCAAATATATGGACTAGTGTTCTGCATCTTTTTGAGACAGGGTGTGTCTTTTTGCAAAGTGAAATAATGTCCTCATTTACCAACTTGCAACATAGTGAATGAGCGCCCACAAGTACAGAACAGTATATGGTGATGCTAGCTAGAGAGTGACTTAAGAGAGCCAGCGAGTGCAGTGAGTTAGAGAAATAAAAAGTTGTATCCATACAAATGCAGCTGTTGTAAGCATCTCACTATCACTAACGGTCTACACATGAATATTTAGATGCAACAAATGATATCCAGCTACAAAAGCCTAAAAGTCGGAAGTTACAATAAAAGTACAAAGAGTCGTTGCTATGAGGATGAGACACTGCCTCGTCCTGTCTTAGTGGTGTAAACTGGCACGTTTCAGAACATCGCAGACCGGTGCGCTGCAAGTAGTTGCAATTTTCAATTCATCACTTAGAAAATCTTTGATCCAAACAGGTCCTAAGAGTGCAATTCTTAATATGACAGTCATGTAATCTGAGCAAACAAAGTTTAACAACACGTATGAGTTCAGGCCTCCAGAGTCGGATCAAGTTGTTTACATGTTAGTAGCTTTTCCTTTGGAGAGGTTAATGAGATCCATGGAGGCTGATGCAGTCTGATAAAAACCTCAAACAGGTCACAGATCCAGTTCTGTGTTTGTCGGACCACACCAGTATCAAGGTCAGGTACTGATGACTGAATAAGACAATCTTAGGTTATATCAGACTTCTAGTAATATACCTGTTTGTATTCATTGACATTTTGTTTCAGACAATCTTAATGGATAATGACTTTAATGTAACATATATAACTTTTGATGGGCATGTGGAAGTGCAGAAATACAGATATCTTTATTTTGTGATCATGTTTACAGCATATATTCTTATAATTTGCAGTAATTCTACCATTGTGTGTATCATAGTGATGAACAAATCCCTCCATGAGCCTATGTACATTTTCATTGCAGCTTTGTTAATCAACTCTGTTCTTTTCAGCACTGCTATCTATCCAAAGCTTTTGATCGACTTTTTATCTGAACGACAGATCATTTCTTATTCAGCCTGTCTCTTTCAGTGGTTTATATATTACACTCTAGGGGGTTCAGAGTTTTTCCTGTTGTCAGTCATGGCCTATGACAGATATGTGTCTATATGTAAACCTCTGCAATATCACACTATAATGAGAAAAACAACAGTTTATATTTTCCTGATTTTAGCTTGGTTTCTGCCCACTTGTCAGATGTCAGTGGGACTGTTGCTGATTGCTTATAAAAAACTCTGTAACTTTATTTTGAAAGGAATAATCTGCAACAGCACAGTTAACAAACTTTACTGTGTTCCTTCAGCAGTGCTGAATATATATGGCTTGATTGTTGTAGTAATTACAGTACCTCTCCCTGTACTCTTCATACTCTTTACATACACCAGAATATTTATAGTAACCTATCGAAGTAGTAGAGAAGTCAGGAGAAAAGCTGTACAGACCTGTTTACCCCACCTTTTGGTTCTAATGAACTTTTCCTGTTTGAGTACATATGATGTACTTCTACCTCGACTGGAAACAATTTTTTCCCAAACTGTTTATTTAATAATGTCTTTACAAATGATTTTGTATCATCCTCTTTTTAATCCAATCATATATGGACTGAAAATGAAAGAAATTTATAAACACCTCAAGTTGTTCAGTTGAGATTTTTTAAACTAATATACAGTGTATATATTTTATATATATATATATACACTGTTTTACACTAATTACAACATAATAATAAAAGGATTTTATAAAAGTATGTAATAATTTGTTTCTCATAGACTTAAACATTATGAAAAGCATTGCATTAAAGCAGTAAATGACATTTTAACATAAAACACCTTATTTTTTCATCTTATCAAGTAATCATAAAATGCAAACGGAAGTTTTATGTTTGTTTCTGTGGTAAAATGTTACCATTGTGGAAATTTGTATCAGTATTTTCTGTTTTATGAGCCTAGAACATGGGTGTAACTTGTATTTAGCGTCTGATTTGGCAATATAAAGTACGTAAGGAGTTATAAGTGTAATGTGTGTTTTCATAGTGGAAAAAGAACAATTAAAAAAGATACCATAGTATTTTTGCTGTGATATGTTTTATTTATTGGTACTATTTGTAGACTATAGGCTACCTCGTGACAAACAAGAAAACCAGCACTGTGAGGTTTCTAACAGCCTTAGTTGTATTTTTTAAAATCATGAACTGAAGAACTGATTTGGGATTCATGGAAGTGTTTATATTCTTGGACATTTTGGTTATTGGACCTTTTTTATTGTTATTTCCCACCTGAAGCACACAGCCGTCCTTGGAGGTATGGATCTCCTCTTGAATTTCCTCTCCCAGGGTTTTTAATTTGTTTTCCTAAGCAGGGATGGGAATTTGTTGTGACCGTCAGCCTGTAAAGACTAGGGAGACGCTCACCCTAACGGAAACCAAGTAACACCTCTAAGATCAGTTTAAGGCCCCTATTCGATCCAAAACGTCCTTGAGAAGGAGGCAGAGTGTAGTAAATAGAATTGAATGTTTTATGACTGCTTATAACATGTACATATGAGTGAGTGGATCAACAGAAATTGTAGATTGTGGCTTTGCAGACTTGCTTGGATAGCACTGTTGTGGAGACCCAACAAAGAATGTGTACACCTGGCTCTAAGAAAGATCAAATAATACGGGTGGAATATTTGTGTAAGGTTAACAAACTATAAAGACACCGTAGAGTAGGGGAGAGCCGGGACAGTTGAAACGCGGGACGGATGAAACATAGAGATTTCCTTGAAAACCATTCACGTCCTGTACGTCAAATTTCGTCAGCACGTACAACACGCAATGCCTGCCAGACCCGCGAACACATTTCTTCTTGACGTCATGCCTTTTTGGAATAATTCCCGGGAATCTGTTTTTGAGTGCGGTAAGTGAATTCTTTTGTGCGGTAGTCTTTTTTGACTAACAAGTAGTATTATTGTTTCATGTGCCATTGTAATGATAATACCGCAGGTGTATTAGTACTGCAACACACCCTTAAGTGTGCAATATCAAAGTGGTTTAGTTTAAGGGCAAAACAGGTTTAACTGGCAGGAGGCGCTGTCGGGACAGTTGAATCATGTGATGATACTATGTGTTTAAGAATTGAATAAAGTGTTTAACAATAAATAATGAAAACATTTTTAATGCTTAAGATGTGTTTTCGATTTTTAATAGTTATTTAATCATATAAACCCACAGAAAATGCCAAGAATAAGAAAAAAAACTACAAGGAGAGGAGAGGTTGAGCCAGAGGTATTTGAAAGGGCCTATTTAGAAATAGTGAGTAAGGAGGTCAGCATTAGGTGTGCAGCTGAAATACATGGCCTCAACCATGTCACCCTGTCACGCTACGTGAAAAGGAGAGCTGAGACAACGCGACTACAAGTTAAACCCCCAGGCTACCTGAACCCGAATAATAGGGTGTTCAACCCGGAGCAGGAGGGCAAGCTACAGGCATACCTGAAACGAGCAGCTGCAATTTACTTTGGCTTGAGCCCTAAAGAGGTCAGTGTGAAGAAAACAGGGAACACAAATTAAACTTCATTCAACATTCATACCAATAAATACAGAACTATATACAGTTAAATATGAATACAAATAAATACAGAACTATATACAGTTAAATATGAATACAAATAAATACAAAACTATATACAGTTAAATATGAATACAAAACACACACAGTGATTATAATAAGTTTTGTTTCATGACCTCAGGTACGCAGGCTTGCATACCAACTTGCAGCAAGATTCCACTGCAAATGCCCTGCCTCCTGGGAGAAGAAGGAGATGGCAGGAAAGGACTGGCTCACATCATTTCTCCAGCGTGCCACCTCCCTGTCCATCCGCCGTCCCCAAGCCACCAGCATGCAGCGCGCAACTAGTTTTAATGACATGAATGTGAAGTCCTTCTTCCTCAATTTGCAAAAGGTCCTGGACCGTCACAAATTCACGGCAAAGGATATTTGCAACGTGGACGAGACTGGTACATTCATGAAACTCATGTTAATAAATAAATAAATAAATAAATATGTGCATAAATAAATACTAGTCCAACTATAAACACATGCTTAAATTAATTAAAAATATTTTGCAGGCATTACCACTGTGCAGTTGCCGGACAGAGTGGTAGCCGCCACAGGGGAGCGGCAGATAGGAGCAATGATTTCTGGGGAGAGGGGGACATTGGTTACAGTCGCCTTTGTGGGTAATGCGCAACCATGTCCCCCCGTTCTTCATATTCCCTAGGAAGTAGTACAAGGACCACTTCATCAGGGGTGGTCCGGCTGGCTCCATTGGGTCTGCGAATGGATCCGGGTGGATGCAAGAGCCAGAGTTTCTGCTTTTCCTCCAGCATTTTGCGAAACATACCCGTGTGTCCAAGGAGTCTATGCTGCTTCTGTTGCTGGACAACCACCACTCCCACATTTCAGTGGCAGCAATAGATTTCTGCAGGGCACATGGGATTGTGATGCTGTCCTTCCCACCTCACTGTTCCCACCGCCTTCAGCCCCTGGATCGAAGTGTGTTTGGTCCACTCAAACACTATGTCAACACAGCTGCAGATCTGTGGATGAAAAACCATCCAGGTCAACATATGACAATCTACGACGTTCCCTTCCTGGTGGCAGCAACACTACCCCTGGCGGCAACAATCTCAAACCTGACTGCTGGGTTCTACTGCACCGGGATCTGCCCCCTGAATCCTAACATCTTTAAAAAGGATGCCTTTTCCCCATCATTCGTGACAGACCGTCCTCCTCCTCCCCCACCACCACAGAGTGCAGACCAGGTGCCGGAACCCTCTGCAACTGCAGGTAGGCCTACATTAAATTGATAGATAGATGCATGAATTAATGTTAGATTTAAGATTAACCAGTTAAAGTTTGTCCTTCCATTTGCAGACCTCATCATCATTCTTGAAGACGCCCAAAAATTCAGCCCAGAGGCAGTCCGTCCCTTTCCTAAGGCTGGTCCTAGAAAGGAAAATAAGAGAGGAGGGAGAAGAAGGCAAGTGAAGTTTAATGTACTTTTGTGTGTCTACCTTTCCAGTCATGTACAGT
This sequence comes from Etheostoma perlongum, assembly GCA_026937815.1. Classification (NCBI taxonomy): domain Eukaryota; kingdom Metazoa; phylum Chordata; class Actinopteri; order Perciformes; family Percidae; genus Etheostoma; species Etheostoma perlongum. The sequence goes on from CM049381.1 coordinate 1,962,827, forward strand.
TAATTCCAAGTTATTTAACTATTATATTTTTTATAATATCTATTTTAACATATCATCATTAGGCTGTATAAATCAAGATAATTATTACCAATGTCCTATTTACCGTTCCAGGACAACTGCGATCCTTACAGACACCCCAGTCAAGGAGGCTTTGGAGAAGGAACAGGAGCAGCGTTTTATGAAGAAGTCTGAAGGAGCAAAGAAGCAACTTTTCTCCATACCTGTTGCCACTGCTGCAGTTGCTCCGGCTATGAAGAAGCGCCGTGGTCCAAAAAAGCAACTGTTCTCCATCCCTGCCACCGCCGCCTATGCTGCAGTGGTCCCTGCCACCGCAAACGCCGGTTCCCAGGAGAAGGAGGAGGACTGTGTGGACTACATCTGTCCAAAAATGATTTCTGATGCAAGTATTTCTGACCACATGGCTGTCTTGTTTCTTGTTTCTTTGCCGTGCCCTTGAAGAAAAGTGTGCGTCCCCATGCGTCAGCCGCGCGCAATTAATCCATCTAGGGCATGAGAGAGGTGACGAGGCGTGGGTAGTACACTGTCGAATGGAGGAAGGGTCCCGGGGACCCGGAGGGCGAGGCTTGGCAAGGTGCGTTTACGTGAAACAAAACGATGAGGCGAGGGTAGTAGAAACAAACTCATCAAACGGAGGGGGCAATGCCGACGGGTCGCAGAGACCCGAAGGTATGCTCTGCTTAGTGTTATTTTTTGTTTTGTTGTGTTGCGGTCCACCCTGAATCGGATCTTCACGGTGAGCCCAACCCACACGTATATGCGGCAGCCGCCAAAGTCGGCGTGCGTCTCGTGGTCCCTGTCCCTCGGACAGAACTGACACATCTTCGGCCTGAGCTCCCGCCACACGACGAAGGCATTGTAAGCGGACTCGTCGAGGATGTTGTAGAACACGGCGAGGGGCCAGCGCGCAGTCTTCCTCCGGCAGCTGTATATGACGACGAGCACGCGTGGAAACATTGTAGCGCGGAATATGGGTCAAGTCTAGAGTCATACAACGGGCCATGCCAGCTTTGCACCTGGCTGCTAAACTGAGGACAAATAACACAAAGAAGAAGAATAAGAAGAAGACAAAGACGAAGAAGACCGACTAAGCACAATCAACAAAAAAGAAAGAGATATGCCTACGGTGTATGTGTATAATTTGAAAGCGGGGGAGTGCTCCCGGACCCCAAGTGGCAGGCCCTGGCATATGAACTCACAGCTATTTTTGTCAAATAGTCAAAACGCAACCAAACCGGTCGCTGTGACCCCAAGGACGACACAAGGGTTAAGGTTAGACTAGTTGTGTTTTAGCATAAAGCATGTACATTCAAATTTGACTCAACCCTTGGGTTGTCTTCCCGTCAAATTTCAAAATCAACACTTTTATTGGTGCTTTTTAATAATGTTTGTAACATTTTTGTCCCATTGTTAAATGTTTGTCACTTTTTTGATGTTTTCAACAAAAAAATGTATACCCCTAATATCCATCTGTTTAGCATTTTACAACAGTTCACAATAAATTGTCTTAGTAAATTATTTTTTACGTTACTGTCGACATTGGGAACATATGAAGGTGAAATGTGGAAATAAAGTGTTTTATAGCTTCCATTTCTTATGCAGACTACACAGGGCTCTAGCTCAGGTGTGCTGGTGCTAGATAAAACACCGCTTGTAAAGAGAGAGGAGAAAATATTCAGGGCCTTAACATCTGCTCGGTTTCCCAGAAGAATCATTCCCCTTGTTGATAGGATCTTGTTTTTCCAATTAACAGCCTGTGTTTTTCTTTGTAGTTTCACTTTTATGTTAAATGTAAGCAGAAACTCTCCTCCCAAACTGAGCTTGATGGTCCTGATGCATGGTAGATGTATGCCGGTACTTTACCCAGTGCCTGAAATGTACCTGCACTTCTTGTTTTTCCATGAGTATGTGAGTAGTATGAGTAAAATGTATTAATCAACACTTTTGTTGTCGCTTTTTATCGTTGTTTTTAACTTTTTCTTAAGTTTTTGTCCCTTTTAACACTTTTGTCACTTTTTTTGACGTTTTCACCACTACGTAACACTAACTTATTAACTTTAGTTTTACAGTTATTTTTGGAATTTATGGTCAATAAACCTCATTTATAGGAAATTATACCTAATGTTTGAGTTAGAAAAGCAGAAATTAGAAATTATTTAGACTAAAATTAAAGGAATGGATGTTGATGATAATCACAGACTGGAATATGTCAACTTTTACTCAATACTATTTCAAAAACACTTCCATTTGTTTTACAATGCTATAAAATTGAATAAGACGCCCCAAAATTAATGAAAGTAGAGATTTGTACTTGGCAAAGAGCGTTGTGTGGAATCCATCGTGTTATTTTGGGGAATTAAAAACAACATTGATATAGAAAAACGGGTCAATTTGACCCAAGGACAACATGAGGGTTAACATGGACGAAGATCAAAAACATGTTTTGAGTTATGTTGGAACTGTTAGGCTGTTTTAACCAAAGACATTTTCAGAAACTAGAATAATTCAGCTTTCAAATGGAGCCTCATACATGCATTCTGGCCTCACTGTTCTTTATTTATTTATTTATTTACCGTTTGGGCATGGTAAACAGGTGAAAATCAAATCTTGTATTCTACAACACTATCCCATTCTATTTATTCTATATACACACACAATACTGTACATTTAAAATACATTTTTATTTCTCTATTTTAGATTCTATTTTAGCCTTTCTATACTTATTTCTGTTTGTGCTGCTGCAACTTCTGAACCCCCTTGGGGATCAATAAGTGCCTAACACGTCTTGTCCTGTGCATATTTTAAGGCCATTGATCATGTAATTACAGGTGTTGTACCAGTAATGACATGACCAATGGCCTTAAAACATACATAGGATAAGAAAGGTTGTATTTTGCGGTGTTAAATAAAAAGCAAAGTGGGAAATTGTAATTGTGATTAATCTGTAACCCAGTTTTATCTTTAGGCTTTTAAGAAACTGCAGCAAATTCCTCAGTACTTATTCCATTGTTGAAGTGAGAGTCCAAAAAGGAGACTCATGTGCATTAGTGTATCAGAAACAAATATTTAAATGTTCAGAGTAATCACATCTCTACATTATTACAAATCAACGACTGTACCAAAGTCTTTGTGAATACATCAACAACCTCTTCAGGTGTTTATAAATTTCTTTCATTTTGAGTCCATACATGATCGGGTTAAAGAGAGGATGATATATTACTAGTTGTAAAAACATTACTAAACGTACAGTATTGGAAAAATTTGTTTCCAGTCGAGGTAGAAGTACATCATATGCACTCAAACAGGAAAAGTTCATTAGAACCAACAGGTGGGGTAAACAGGTCTGTGCAGCTTTTCTCCTGACTTCTCTACTACTTCGATAGGTTATTATAAATATCCTGGTGTATGTAAAAAGTATGAAGAGTACAGGGAGAGATACTGTAATTACCAAAACAATCAAGCCATATATATTCAGCAATGCAGAACTCACACATTGAAGTTTGTTAACTGTGCTGTTGCAAATTATTCCTTTCAAAATAAAGTAACAGAGTTTTTCATTAGTAATCATCAACGGTCCCACTGATATCTGACAAGCAGGCAGAAGCCAAGCTAAAATCAGGAAAATATAAACTGTTGTTTTTCTCATGATAGTGTGATATTGCAGAGGTTTACATATAGACACATATCTGTCATAGGCCATGACTGACAACAGGAAGAACTCTGAACCCCCTACACTGTAACAGATAAACCACTGAAAGAGACAGGCTGAATAAGAAATGATCTGTCGTTCAGATAAAAAGTCAATCAAAAGCTTTGGATAGATAGCAGTGCTGTAAAGAACAGAGTTGATTAACAAAGCTGCAATGAAAATGTACATAGGCTCATGGAGGGATTTGTTAATCACTATGATGCACACAATGGTAGAATTACTGCAAATTATAAGAATATATGCTGTAAACATGATCACAAAATAAAGATATCTGTATTTCTGCACTTCCACATGCCCATCAAAAGTTATATATGTTACATTTAATTTTGTATCCATTAAGATTGCCTAAAACAAAATGTTAAAGACTAAAACAGATATATCACTATAAGTCTGATATAACCTGAGATCGTCTTATTCAGTCATCAGTACCTGACCTTGATACACACTGGTGTGGTCCGACAAACACAGAACTGGATCTGTGACCTGTTTGAGATTTTTATCAGACTGCATCAGCCTCCATGGATCTCATTAACCTCTCCAAAGGAAAAGCTACTAACATGTAAACAACTTGATCCGACTCTGGAGGCCTGAACTCATACATGTTGTTAAACTTTGTTTGCTCCGATTACATCACTCTGTCTTACTAAGAATTGCACTCTTAGGACCTGTTTGGATCAAAGATTTTCAAAGTGATGAGTTGAAATTTGCAACTACTTGCAACGTACCGGTCTGCGATGTTCTGAAACATGGCAGTTTACACCACTAAGACAGGACGAGATAAAGGAAAATGTTCTTACATGTAAACAACAAACTCTGGAGGCCTGACCTCATACATGTTGCTAGATTTAGATTTTTCTGGTAATGTGAGTCTGTGTGATCAAACTCCTGAGACTTTATGACCTAAACCCAAAGGTATTGGTAGGCTTTTAATTTGTCCCAAAACCTCCCAGTTAAGATCATGAATGCCGTTAAAATGTACAATAACACCCCTAAAGAACCAACCAGGCCTGCCTTATTGCATGATTCAAATTCCCTTTAACTGAGAGACACACTGGATATGTGATGTCTCCCCCAGACTTGGAATGAAGCTGGCTTAACAGGAGGATTTCATTTTACAGTTGCCTTAAAAAGAATATAATATGGCTTTAACAGCCTGAAAAAAATTTAACATATAGCCGTAATCAGACATTCAAGGCTTTATTTTTAAAATCCTACATCAGAATGCTCTGATATTACCTGTGAGACACACTGGATATGTGATGTCTCCCCCAGACTTGGAATGAAGCTGGCTTAACAGGAGGATTTCTTTTTAGAGTAGCCTGAAAGAGTTAACACAGCCATTTTCAGCATATCTTCACTCGCAAACGAGAACCCAAGGTATTTAAGCCACTTCACTTGGGGTAAGGACTCATTCCCTACCTGAAGAAAGCACTCCATCGGTTTCCTGCTGAGAACCATGGCCTCAGATTTAGAGATGCTGATCCTAATCCCAGCAGCGTCACACTTGGCTGCGAACATATCCAGTGAGTGCTGAAGGTCACACGCCAGTGATGCCTTCAGGACAACATCATCTGCAAAACGCAAGAAACTGCAACCCACTCCCCACCCCAAATACCCCTCGATGTCCTGTACATAAATACTACAAACAGGATTGGTGACAAAGCACAGCCCTGGCAGAGGCCAACCTTCACGTGGAACGAGTCTGTCTTAAGGCCCGTACACCCCGGGACGAATATCGGCGGGCGTTATTCGTCTGCGTTTTTCGACGCGTTTTTTGTGTTCACACCCAAGCGATTTTAGCTGACGATGAGCCGAATGAACATGCAAATTCATTATCTGTCACTAGATGGCGCTTAATGTAAAACAGAAATACCCCCGTACATAGGGTGGCGCTGCGCATCTTTGCGCTTCTGATACTCGCTTGCAACTCAGAAGAAGAACAGAGAAGAAGAAAGCAAGTATTTACAACATTTCTTCTAAATCAGGTATAGCTCTTTATGTTCCGAAACCAACGAGACCAGCAGCTCAACATTTATTTTGGACATCGTGCTTTGCCTCTTCTTCGTCTTGTGGCAGTGATGACGGTGGCGTATGTCTTCTTCGTTTGTGTGCTCGGTAAGACCGTTTTGTGCTTGAGCGCCGCCAAGTTGTGTTTTTGTGTTGTGACTAACAACTACTATTTTTTTTGGGATTGTAACTGCCACTTTTCATTCTAACCCCAACCGGCTCGTCAGACACCGCCTACCAAGAGCCTGGGTCTGACCGAGGTTTCTGCCTAAAAGGAAGTTTTTCCTCGCCACTGTCGCACTGTTGCTTGCTCTGGAGGACACTGTTGGGTCCTTGTGAATTCTGGAGTGTGGTCTAGACCTACTCTATCTGTAAAGTGTCTTGAGATAACTCTTGTTGTGAATTGATACTATAAATAAATTGAAATTGAATTGAAATTTTAGTGTAACTTCAGAAGCACAAGACACGTGAGCAAAAGGGCCGATTTCATTGGTCGGATAGTTTATGACGCGGCGCGTCAAACCAAAAAAACGAACCCGAGGCGTTTTTTAAAAAATGACGCTTTTACGCGCGTGGCGTTTTTCGCCGGTGTGCACACTCATTGACGCCCTTTGTTTAGTCACGACGCGTTAAACGTCGGGGCGAATATCGCGCGCGAAATTTGTCCCGGTGTGAACAGGCCTTTACTGCTGAGATCCCAGGCACAGCTCTCACTTTGGTCATACAGAGATTGGATGGCCCTGAGAAGGGACCCCCTCACCCCATACTCCCGCAGCACCTCCCACAGTATCTCCCATGGGACCCGATCATACGCCTTCTCCAGATCCAAAAAAAACACATGAAGACCGTTTGGGCATACTCTCACGCTCCCTCTAAGATCTTTGCGAGAGCAAAGATCTGATCCATTGTTCCACGACCAGGATGGAATCCGCATTGTTCCTCTTCAACCCAAGGTTTGACTATCGGCCGAACCCTCCTTTCCAGCACCAGTCCCAGACCTCCACGCAATGTTAAATAGGCATATCAACCAAGGCAGCCCCTTTACACCCAGAGCTGTCAGCATTTCTGGATGGATCTCATCAATCCTTGGGGCTTTGTCACTGTGGAGTTGTTTGACTACCTCAGCAGCCTCCACCAGGAAAATTGACGACAATCAACCATCATCTTCCAGCTCTGCCTTTACCATTGAGACACAGGAAGCCAGTGTAAAGACTTCAGGACTGGAGTGATGTGATACAGTCTCTTGGTCTTAGTGAGGACCCGAGCAGCAGCGTTCTGAATCAGCTGCAGCTGTCTGATTGATTTTTTAGTGAGACCTGTATAAACCCCGTTACAGTAGTCAAGTCTACTGAAGATAAAAGCATGGACAAGTTTTTCCAAATCCTGTTGACACATGAGTCCTTTAACTCTTGATATATTCTTAAGGTGATAATAGGCTGACTTTGTAATTGTCTTAATGTGGCTGTTAAAATTCAGGTCAGAGTCCATGACTACACCAAGATTTCTGTCTGTCTGTTGTTTTTAACATTGTTGTTTGAAGCTGAGCGCAGACTTTTAATCGTTCCTCTTTTGCTCCAAAAACAACCACCTCAGTTTTTCCTTCATTTAATTTAAGAAAGTTTTGGCACATCCAGTCATTAATTTGTTCAATGCACTTAGTCAGTTTTTGTATTGGACTATAGTCCCCTGGCGATAAGGTTATGTAAATTTGTGTGTCGTCCGCATAACTATGGTAACTTATATTGTTGTTTTCCATAATCTGGGCCAGTGGAAGCATGTAGATGTTAAACAGAAGAGGCCCCAGAATGGAGCCTTGGGGAACTCCGCACGACATGAATGTTAAAATCACCCACAATGATTACACAATCAAAGTTAATGCACATTATAGACAGAAGTTCAGTGAAGTCATCAATGAAGGTTGCACAATATTTAGGTGGCCTGTAGATGTTTAGAAATATCGCTTGAGGGGAGGACCTTAACTGAAGAGCCACATATTCAAACGAAGCAAAATTTCCATAACATATTTGCGTACAGTGGAATGAGTCATTAAACAAAATGGCGACTCCACCTCCTTTCTTATTCACTCTATTCTCGCTCATAAAACTGAAGTTAGGGGGGAGCTGACTCGATGAGAACAACGGCGCTGTTATTATGGTCTAACCAGGTTTCAGTTAAAAACATAAAATCTAGATTGTGGTTAATAATAAAATCGTTGATTAAAAATGATTTTCCTGCCAAAGACCTGACGTTTAGTAAAGCTAGTGTTAGTGTGTTTTCATTTTTTAGGACAGGCTGTGGCAGATGAGGAATGGATGCTAAATTTGCTGGGTTTGCGGTTAAGTGCTTATTCGCCATTCTTTTTCTATTACCTATCACAACATACATTGAGGAAGAATTGAATCCACAGGGCTTGTCTTGGAAAGAGTCATGAGTGTAATAAGCCTTGCAGCCTAGGCCCGGCACATATCAGTTAATGCTTGCTGGTTTTTGCACACAAGCGTCCTTATCAGTCTGGGGGGAAGGAGTTTGCTGACATCCTGGCAGAGGTGCCTGGCGTTTTATTTTTGCCCGGGGTCGAACGATGGGGGAAGGAAGGGGTGTAAATTTTGTTCCAGCATCCCCCTGCAGCTTCATCTCATTAGTGAACTCCAACATGGGGGTAGGGGAAGGAGGGGAAAGGGTGAGTGGAGACCGTGATGAATCCTCAAAGGGTTTGTGGTTGGTAAGGGGGCTTGAGGGGTGCTGGATGGGTGAAAAGGGGAGTTTCGTGACTCTACTCTGTGGACTCCCATGGTCAGATCTTTGCACAGGTGGGGGCTGTGGTGGATCACTACCGCACTTTGTTATGCCTTCCTCTTGTTTTTGTTTTGTGTCCTTGGCAGAGGGAGCAGATGTGTAACGTAGAAAGTAGAGTAGATAAGAGGTGAACAACTTGTTAAGGAAAAGTCCATCTGCTTTAAAAAGATGTCTGCGCTCCCAGAAAATGTTAAAATTGTCAATGAACTGCAGAGAATGGACGGTACATTCAGTTGAAAGCCATTTGTTTAGTGCCAACAGTCGGCTGAATCTCTCAGCTCCTCTTCTCCCTGGCGGTATAGGGCCACTGATAAACACATCTGCATTTAGGGAGCTGACTGTCTTCAGCAGTTCCCTAAAGTCCAGTTTCTGCAATTCAGACTGTTGCTTTACAACATCATGAGACCCTACATGCAGAATAATGTTCTTCACAGTTGGGTGTTCTGCCACGATAGCTGGGATTTTGTGGGTCAAGTCAGACACCATGTCTTTGGGAAAACAGAGTATTTTGGTGTTTTTACTGTTTTTTAAATCTTTTACAGCAGAGTCACCCACAATCAGGGTTTGAGGCCCAGTTGTTAGCTTTTTACTTTTTGAATTGCTCTCAGTCTTTACCCTGCTGTGTGGCGATGAGACGCAATCCCGGTCATCAGATGGCTGTCCAGCGTCCTGCAGCAGATGAGCAAATCTGTTATCCAGTTGCACACCAGGTTGTTGCGGGGGAATTTTGTTGCTTATTTTCCCTTTTGCAGCTGTCCACGGCTGTGTCCTACAGGGGTTGAAGAGGCGCTCTGCCTGGATGATAATGCAGGACAGCCAGTCGTATCACAAATCTCAGGGCGCTGTACCCTGCCCGTTAGTTGTCCTCCCATTTCCCAGGAGAATGATTTAGTCTTAGGTTTCGCACCACAAGAGTTCCAAGGAGGACTACCACTTGTTGATTTGTTACCCGTTCCACAGCCCTCCTGTTTCTTTGTAGTCATGTTGGTGCTAACTAGCCGTGTGTTAGCATGCATTTGTCCATTGTTTTGGGTCCATGGTAAAGTGGTGTCATTTCCACAAGATCCGTTCACTTCCACGTTCACTTCTAAACGGTGAACCTTTGTTTCCAGAAGTGCAATCTTCTGAAGGAGTTTGTAGTAATCATCCACGGAGAAAGGAGGCATCTTGCTGCTAATTAGCTTTAGCTACAGTCACTGTAGGACAGGCTTGAGCTATTGGTAGGCCACACTCACGCAGAAAAATATAAAAATAGCCTATGTCTACAAAAAATGTATAGTCCAGTGATTTATAAGTATCCAAGAGCCGCTGCTCATAGTTTCTAACAGAGGAAAAGCAAGATTATCAGCAAAAATATTCAAGCAGGGGCAGGAGCAAGCAGCAAAGTGTCTGCACTGTAAGAAGCAAGAAGCAAGAACACTAGCATTTTTGTCCAAAGCGACCGTTAGAATCAACCCAAACTGAAAGTTACATATATTACAACTTTAAGGCCTAGATAGTCTTATACAGGTGCCAGCCAATTACCCGATTGAGGCCAATGAAGCCTCAGAGCTAGCAAGCTACACGCTGATAGTGACAAGTTTCGGAGATAATTGGGATGGTGCAATAAGGCAGGCTTGCCCAGCTGAGTCACAGAATGAGTTCAAAAATTTACAAAAAAATATGTAAATGACATTTACTATCTAACTGAGATGTTATCGGACCGATTGGCGGTGATTGCTATGGAGCAAGTACACACAGCAATACAGTTGTAGGAGCAAATAATTTGCAACCATGTATCAGCTAATTTAAATAGCTCATAATAGCTCGTATTTTAAGAACATTTAACTTCTTTCAATAATTAATGTTGCCTTTACTTTTTGAGGGATCCAAATGCTCCACCAAAACAACTTCCTTCCCCAAACTATTTTGCAGAGCCAGCGTTGTGGCGTTGAAAGCTTAGCCCCTCTCACAACAATTTTAATTGGTTTAAAATGCAATTAACCCAGAGCGTTTCTTCCCCTGTCCTAGAATGTAGCCATGTTGTAGCAAGACCTTACTCCACAGCGCTGTGGAAATGGGTCTGGCATTGTCTGACTAGGCCAATGCAACAAAAGCATGTTGGCTAATAATAGGGAAAGATGTTGGTTGTGTGTAGACAGACCTTCAGTTAGCAGCTGATGCAAATTGATTTCAGCCAGGACAAACAGACAGAGCTTTATTTTCAATTGACATTTCATGCTTGAGTTTTTTTTACTCTTAAATTCTTATTTTTGTTTGATATCTACAATCTTTTGTTTGATTTGATTGACACAAATCTGATTCCATACTCATAGGCCGTCTTGTTTATTTGATATCCTACATCATTATAATCTTATTTAAAAAAGGGGAACTCAATCCCAACAAACTACAAAATATTAAAACTGAATGAACAGTGTAACATGCAAGGTCAAATATTGTGAGACCAAATTCCCATCAAACACACCTAAAACCATATCAACTCTAGTTCAGTGGTTCCCAAAGTGGGGTGTGGGGATCTAAAGGGGTCCCTGAGGGGGTCCATGGGGTCCCTGAGGGGGTCCATGGGGTCCCCAGCAAAACGGAGAATGATTATTTTCACTATAATTTAATCCATTAGTTGAACAGAATGTATGATTATTTTAATAATGGATTTCATACACCTATTCTGTCAAAGGGGATCCCTGGGCCTAATTAGAGTGTGTTTAGGTATCCTTTTCTGGATGTGAAAAAGTTTGGAAACCACAGTTGTTGGGTACTTTGACAGTTACCCACAGGTTAGTAACCAAGACATTTCCAGTAATCCACAGAAGACAGGAGACACGAGAAGTTTTACTTGCTGCAAGGAGAGCTGTTGAGTGTCACCCCTGACAATCTCCAGACCAACTCTAACATTCTCCTTCAGTACAGCCTTTTTATAGTATGAGTGAAGTAAGTTTTACACGATGTATGCAGAAACATGTGCGACCTATAACCGCACACTACACAAGACAATAGGATGACATTTGAGTTCAAAAGGACATACACACATACAACACATAGGTGATCAATTAAATCAATCAAGAGGGCATAGACACTCACACAATAGGAAATAAGCAAATAAGGAAGCCTGCTGTTAAGCCAGCTACATCCAAAGTTTCTGTGTGAGCTGACACATGTACAAGGAAAGGCAAAGTTCACAAATGAAAACACAATTAGGTCTGTAACATAAAACAGTATAAACTCTTTGAGCATTAGTAGCAAAGTAAAATCTCTAACATTTCCCTCCTGTTTTTCATTTGTTAACCACTACACAAGAGTTCAGTACATCAATCTTAGACTTCTTACTGTCGTATTTTTAGTCCAGACATCATTCAGAACTTTGTGTACACTTCATCATAATTTTCAGGTAATTGATTCAATTTAACATAGTCATCAGGCTCGTGGTTATACTGTAAAAACATTCTAGACATCCATTTTTCTGCCATGGCCCTAAGACAAGGTAGGACACACATCATTAAGCAGAAAAATATAGAGAACACAGCAAGAATTGGAGTGAACAGTTTTAACAAGGAATGCCACCAGGGTCCAGACATCAGCCATGAAAGGAAATCTCCCTCATCAACATGATCTGCTTCTGCAGTATCCCTAAGGGTGGTCAGATTTGCAATTGCTTGTTGTATCTTTCCATCATCTTTATCATTTCCGGGAATTCATAAAAAGGCCAAACCTATAGCTTAGTGTTTCTAGCCTTAAAGCTGCAGTAGGTAGTTTTGAGGAAACGTGGACTTAGCCTAAAAATTTGAACAAGCACACCTTACAGGCTCCTCCCCCTTGCTCTCTGCTGCGCTACAGCCCCCCCTCCACAGGTCCTCGAGCCTGCCGTGAACGCGCAGGCTAGTAAGCAGGGCCACCGATGCTTCCACACAATACAGGGGATTTATTCTGAGGAGGGTATAGCTGTTGTGTGTTGTGCTTTTAAAACTTTATGTAAAAAAATTGCTTATTTAAAATATTTCTATTAAAAGTTTTGGAAATATTTTTCAATAAAAAAGGGATTAAAAATGTTTATGTAATCGCTCATTTGTGAGAACAAAAGCAGCACTTTACACAGTACATTACTGAATTACCTTTTGGATCAATTTAAAACACTAAACTTTCAGTAGGAATGATGAATCACTGAGGAAGCTCACTAAGCCAAGGAATAACAACATCTTAGAAATATGGCTTAGGTTTTATTTTGCATATGGGTAAAATAAATCAGCTTTTTTTGCAAAGTACACACAAGGAAATACTGAACATCTTGATTTGGACTGAAAGACGATTCCTTCACGTGCCTCTGTGTCTGGGGCCATGTCTGACCTGTTGAAGGAGCAGAAAGAATATGTGTCAGACATTTGATTTACAATCCTGAGGGGGAAGAAACAGGGGCAGGGACAGTGCACAATTAAACTAGTTTCACCATAGCTGCATTTAATTGTGATCGACAAAAACACATTTAGGCTTACTAAATGTAGGGATCGAAACAATATTGCTTATACTGAGGGTGAACGAGTTAGCTACAACATTCCTGCCGTGCTACAAGCTAACAAGCTAACTGTTAGACTTAGCTAGCAACAAGCTACAGAGTAAAATGAGATTTGCGCTATCGCCAACGATACTGTAACCATCGCTAGCTTAGTTGTGTAGTTCTTACATAATGAAACAAATCCAGTAGGGATACTTACAGGTTGAGCAGAAATGTGGCTAGCTCTGATTGAATCCGTGTTGAATCCTTTCAGGAGGCGTAGCTCCCTCCACCTCTGAAAAGCCTCCGATGTCGACCCTCGTTTTATTTCGGCTCGGTTTAATTCTTTTTTAGCTCGCTTTTCGTCATCGGTCTTCTTCTGTTTGCCCGTCTTTGTTTTCTAAGCAGGTGTCACTTGAGAAATTGGCAGTTTTCCTGAAAAGTTGTTTCTCTGCGATTAGCACAGCTGCAGCACACGGGCAGTCTTGAGCTTGAACACGGTACGCGCTGTGCGGGGGGAAGGGGGGGAGGGTTATGAGCAGCGCGTACACGAGAGTGATTGACACTGCTAAGACAGTCCTCCTGGCTCTGATTGGCTGTTTTGATCGGGAGCGGTGCATTTCTGCCAAATGGCATCAGGGACACAGGGAGGAGCCATAGGAGCTTAATTTTTTCACAGATTATCTGTCTCATATTCTACTGTCAGGGCATAGTGACAGTTTTAACAAATATGTAAAAAATACATTTTTACAAAAGTTACCTACTGAACCTTTAACTCAATTTTTCCCACCCCCACCCATGGAAATAGGGCATGAACAACCTTTTGGCCATCTGACCATAACTTGTGGTCCAGGGGAACATCACTTCCCCAGATGGAGTCATGTGCGGTGGGGGCGGCGTCTCGTCTCAGTTGTTGTGCACTATGGTTTGCCGATACTATGAAGGAGCGATCTGCAGCTGTCACAGGGGCACATCGACCTGCCCACCCTAGGGGGAGGTCTATATACACTCTTGAGCCGCATAGCCAGACGAAATTAGTTTGGGCATAAACACCCATAGCATCAGGGGCCTGGAAATAGGGGACACATTGTGCCCCTGGCCCTGCTTGTGTCGTATTCAGTGTCCCATTAGATAGTGGGGTACACGGGGTGTAGGTATACTGGCAGAAGGGTTTAGACACCTTTCCCACCATAATAGGGGTCACTGTGTCGATGGTAGCCTTGTTTTCATAGCACACATATTTGGTACCGGGAGGCACATGAACTGGGCCATATAGAGGTGAGCCTGAGGAATTAGTGTCTAGATATTTTGAGTAGTCCAGTATTGCAACATTGATAGGAGGTGGGAGCTGCCAATTCATGGTCCTATTCATTAGAAATGGAGATAGTGCAGACGGTAGTGCATGTGGGAACGCTGTGCTAGCATTAAATGGTTGAGGGACTACATGTGGGTTCCTAGTCGCTATAGGCATCCGAGTACATACATAACAATCTGACCGATTCTGTTAAAGCAGTTTAAGCGTGGCTGTTGGGACCACAACCTTGTTCTTCAGCTAGAGTTGAAAGCCGATGAACCCCTCGACTTTGCTGAGTTCTTACTGCAGCTGAGAACTGAAGAGGACAAGAGAGCTACTAAACTCGACCGTATGAGCCGCCATTTTGGGACCTGCAAGGGGAAACCCTCAATGAATGTTCAGACTGCAGCAAACTTCCCCTGCCTTACTGATCCCAATGCCAGTGTGTTACAAGCATACATATCTGAGACTGAAAGCCTGAGGAAGCAAGTTGCTGAGCTGAAAATGCAGCTCAACACTAAGAAGTCCAAGAAAGAGAGGAAACGTGAGGCTGCAGTTCTTGAGTCTGGCCACCATCCACCCCCACTCCGAGTTGAAGCTCAAGCCCACCAAGCGACTCCCCAGTTAGCACCTAGAGCACAGCCCAAAGCCTGGTTCTGTTTTAGATGTGGGGATGACGGCCACATTGCCAGAATATGTGAGAATCCCATGAACAAGGCTGCAGTTGACCTGAAATATAAAGAACTGAAGCTAAAGCAGGACGAGTGGAAAGCAAAGCAGGACTCTCCTTTAAACTGGGCGAGGCTCCAGTAGAGGGACGTCCTGGAGCCAATGACCAAGACAGCAGTCCTAAAAACAGATGGGAAAAACAAAAGGCCAAGTGTCTCCCTATTGGACCCACTAGAGATGATCTCATGAACGGATTAGTTGGATCGAGATCATTGGTTAACGTCACCATCGGAGGAATTCAACATGATTGCCTCATTGATTCAGGCTCACAAGTGACCACAATCTCCAAGTCGTTTCATGACTCCCACTTAGCTTCTCACCCAATTTGTCCTTTGGATAACCTCATTGAAGTAGAGGGAGCAGCAGGCCAGCGTGTGCCATATATTGGCTATGTTGAGATTGATATACTCTTTCCAGAGACCTTCACGGGTAACCCCAAGACTGTTAGCACACTGGCCCTCGTTGTTCCCGACTCAGGTGCCTCTGTTCATGTTCCCGTTCTCATTGGAACCAATGCCCTGGACATTTTGTATGAAGGGTTCAGTAAGGAAACTGGTGGGCCTGTCCCTGAAAACTGTGCGTATGCTGCCCTTATCCAACATTTACGCAGCCTGTATGAGAACAAAAAACAAGACAAAAACAGAGTAAATAAAGTCAAACTTCTTCACAAGAAGGCCGTAATCATCCCAGCAGGCCAGAAGATGGCAGTAGATGGCTATACAAGGAATGTAAACAGTCTCCCCGGCGCTCCCTTATTGGTAGACCTCCCATCCCATTCATATCTACCGAGCGGGTTGACCTTTTGCAGTTATGTCATGTCAAGCCCCGGACGGACATCATTTAAAGTGCCTGTTTTGCTCAAGAATGAAACCACCCACAGTGTTACAGTGCCAGCACGCTGTGTCTTGGCAGAGCTCACAGCTCCGTTATCGGTTTCCCCACTTACCTCTTTGACGGGCGAAGACCTAACCAAGAGTGAACAATCATCTTCTGCTAGTACCCCAACAGGGTGCTACGCATTGCATTCAGCGGCTCCAGAAAACCCAATCACTTTCGATTTTGGTGACTCACCACTTTCCAAGGAGTGGAAGGAAAGGATTACAAAGAGGCTGAATTCAATTCCTGAAGTCTTTGCGAATGGCGACCTTGACTATGGACATACGACAGCAGTCAAGCATAAGATCCATCTTTCTGATCCAACACCCTTTAAGCAGAGAGTGAGACCCATTCACCCATCTGATTACGAAGCTGTCCGGATCCACTTAAAAGAACTGTATGACGCAAACATCATAAGAGAGTCTGAGAGTACATTTGCATCACCAGTTGTAATTGTGAAAAAGAAGAATGGGAAAATTAGACTGTGCATTGATTACAGAAAATTGAATGCTCGGACCATCAAGGATGCATACGCTTTGCCAAACATTGAGGAGACTTTCGCAGCTCTGACGGGATCAAGATGGTTCTCTGTCATGGACTTGAAGTCAGGCTTTTATCAAGTGGAAATGACAGAGGAGGACAAGTCTAAAACAGCCTTCGTCACCCCAATGGGATTTTGGGAATTTAATAGGATGCCGCAAGGAGTAACCAACGCTCCAAGCACATTCCAAAGAGTTATGGAGAAATGCATGGGCTCCTTGAACCAAAAGGAAGTTCTTGTTTTTCTTGATGACCTAATTGTGAAGACTTATGCGAGTTTTGAACAGGCTGAAGGAGTTTGGGCTCAAGTTATCGCCAGAGAAGTGTCATTTTTTCCGTAAGTCAGTAAAATACTTGGGACATGTCGTCTCAGAGAATGGAGTAGAAACTGACCCTGAAAAGATTTCTGCACTTACGACTTGGCCCAGACCTAACAATATTAAAGAGCTCAAGTCCTTTCTCCGATTTACAGGATACTACAGGAGGTTCATCAAGGACTTTTCAAAAATTGCAAAACCTCTCAATGACCTCACTGCTGGTTACATCCCAGCAAGGCGGAAGTGCAAAACCAAGTCCTTTTCTAACGCTGAACTCAAGTCTCCCTTTGCCGAGAAATGGACCACTAAGTGCGAACAAGCATTCAGGACTCTGATTGGGAAGTTAACAACTGCTCCAATTTTAGGCTTCGCCAATCCTCGACTGCCATATGTTCTCTATACTGATGCTAGTCTTCATGGTCTTGGGGCAGCTCTGTATCAACAGCAAGATGGACAGATGAAAGTTATTGCCTACGCCAGTAGAGGGTTGTCAAACTGTGAGAGGAGATACCCCATGCATAAGCTAGAGTTTCTTGCCCTTAAGTGGGCAATAACTGACAAATTATCTGACTACCTCTATGGCTCTGAGTTCACCGTTGTCACCGACAACAATCCTTTGACTTATGTATTGACATCTGCCAAACTGGACGCTGCTGGTCATCGGTGGCTAGCAGCCCTGTCAAACTTCAACTTCAGTATCCAATATCGGGCCGGCAAGAGAAACCAAGACGCCGACGGCTTATCCAGACGTCCACATGACCATGATGAGACAGATCTGAGTGCCGAAGCTGAAGACGATAGAGTGTTGCAGTTCCTGTCAAAGTTTCTAAAAGGGCAGAGTGACGCCACCTTTCCAAAAGAAGCAATCAAAGCTGTATGCCAGAAACATGAGCTAGATGAAGCTTCCAGTGCAGCAGGAGAGAGTAATGCAAGCGCTATCCCGGCTGAGTTTGTTAATGCTGATTTGCTTCCAGGATCCAGTACCCTTCCCAGAATGTCACAGCTGGAATGGGCTGCGGAACAGAGAGCCAATCCAGGAATCAGCAGGGTTATAGACATACTCACCACAGGAAGACGCCTCTCCTATCGCGTCAGACAGAAATAGGATAAAGAAGTTCAGCTCATGCTTCGAGTGCAGGATCATCTAGTCATTGACAATGCGGTCCTTTACCGTAAGAGAATGAACAATGGTGAACCATTTTTCCAGCTAGTACTTCCCACAAAGTATCACGAAACAGCTCTAGAAGGGCTCCACGATTCAGTCGGACACATGGGATTTGAGAGGACGATAGACCTCGTCCGCACCCATTTTTATTGGCCAAAAATGTCTACGGATGTAGATAAGAAGCTGCGAACCTGTGAGAGATGCATCCGTCGTAAAGCAAAAGCTGAGAGGACAGCCTGTCTTGTAAACATTAGGACAAGCAGACCGCTTGAACTAGTCTGCATGGATTATCTGTCCTTGGAACCTGATGCCCGTGGGACAAAGGACATTCTAGTAATTACTGACCATTTCACAAAATATGCTGTCGCAGTACCCACCACAGACCAGAAGGCCAAGACAGTAGCCAAGACGATGTGGAACAGTTTCTTCGTTCACTATGGCATACCTGAGCGTCTACATAGCGACCAAGGTTGGGACTTCGAATCTGCAGTAATCAAAGAACTTTGCCTGCTGTTGGGGATCAAGAAAACAAGAACCACCCCTTATCACCCACGTGGCAATCCTGTGGAACGCTTCAATAGAACGCTTTTGGAAATGCTCGGGACTCTAGAGGAAGAAAGTAAGGCCAGGTGGCGTGACTATGTGCAGCCTTTGGTTCACGCATATAATTGCACCAAAAACGACACAACAGGCTTTTCTCCTTACCAGCTAATGTTTGGGAGACAGCCAAACCTCCTTATTGATGTGGCGTTCAGACTACACCCAGAGGGGAAGAACAGAACCACTCACACTGATTATGTGAAAAGGCTCAAAGAAAATCTGCAGGAGAGCTACAAACTTGCAGTGGAACACAGTGAGAAAGTCGCTCAGAAAAATAAACAGCGATATGACATGAAAGTAAGAGAAACCATCTTGGAGGTAGGAGACCATGTCCTCGTCAAGAATGTTGGAGTGCGGGGGAAGCACAAGATAGCTGACCGCTGGAGTCGAACTGTGTATAAGGTGGTGAACCGCATAAATGATTCCCCTGTCTATGTCGTGGCACCTGCTAACTGTGATGGCCCTGAAAGGACGCTGCATCGTGACTTGCTCTTACCTTGTGGCTTCTTGGCTCCATCTACCGAAGCAGAAGTGAACCAGCACAAGCAAAAGAAAGGTACAGTGCGACCTGCCCAGAGTCCAGTGTCTGAAGAGGGAGAACAGCTGAGATCATATGAGAGTGAGGAGGAAGTTGATTACGACTACCCTGAGGAATTGCTGGTGACAACGTACCCGCCTGTCGCTGTTATCCACGAAATCCCTCAGACTTACCGTAGGCCTTCTACAGGAGAGAGAAATCCCAACGCAAATCCTGAGGAATCAAGCCTGAACCCCGAAGCTGAAGTGTTTCAGCCAACAGAGGACTGGAAAGGAGAACTTAATGAAGTGGAAGGAGGTAACGACTTGCCTAATGACATAGGAAGGGAAGATGATGAGATGCATCATGGAATCGAAAAAAGGATGATGTGGTGCAAACCATACCTGAGCAAGAACACGGGGACAAAGACAGACCTGTAATCAAAGAAAACCACGGACCATCAGAACGACATGTACCTGAGGATTTCAGTGTGAATAATGTCCAACAACAAGAAGGCCCAGGAGTGCGAAGATCAGTTAGACATAGGGTAGAGCCTGATCGGCTCACTTACCAGACGTTAGGAAACCCCTTGACTTTAGTTATGCACTCCTTGCTAAATGGTCTTGATCAAGCTTTTACAAAAGCTTTGGACTTACATCCTACACTGAAGTTTACAGCTCTAAGAGCAGATCAAATGACTATGATCTAAGCAAGTACGGGTACATGCAGGGACGCATGCACATTCAGGGGGGGAGGATGTAGCCCATCTAAAATGCACAGGGCCAAAATACTGTTATTGTTGTGATCCTCCATTCCCCTAGATGGCGCTGCTCCATGCTTATAGGCTTAACCGCTCTATGTTGCGCGGCTGAAGAAGATCAACGTCTTCTTCTTTTTCTCTCTTCTTGCCAAGCAGATTGCCAGATGAAGGAAAAAGAGTGAAATAGACTACCTAACATACGAGAGAAACAGATTGCCGTTTTTGATATTGAGCTAGTAAAAGTGGCAAGAAGCCTTAGATATTGTGAACTGCCGTTCACACTTTTGTTTCCTTCGGAAAGAAGTTTTAGAATCTCCGATTGTTTTTTTTTGTGTGCATATTCTGCCACTGAGAGAGAACGAGAGAGATATTCTACGGCGAGCCAGCGACCCAGTGATTCAGTGATTCTGGACCCGGTGATTCAGTGATTCTGGAGTGTGAACCAGCAACCATCAACCCTGGTGGACTACACGCTTTTGGATAATCACACAGATAAGATTTTTGGGATATCCAACCCTATCACACACTGCCAGAGTAGTGATTTGGACCAAGGCCTAACCGAACTGAACTGCATTGAACTAACTGACTGACTGATTTTCTTTTGTGCTGACTGACTATTTTTTTTGTTTGTTGGGGGGAATCTTTTCTTTGTTTTTTTTGTTATTTTCCATGTGTGATTTTATATCTGTGTATTATCGAAATAAATGTTTTGATACTGTTTTGCTACTCAAACCGTGGTCGTAGCCCATTTCACTTCGAGTGCCGAACCTAATCCTGATTGCTAGTGCTTAAATATCAATAATATAGTTATTGTGATATTTTCGTTAATGCCTTAAGTCACAAGAGTTACAATTACCTTTTTTACAGATTACAGATAATACAACTTCTACAAAATATTTTTGAAAAATTTGTAAAGTTATATGTGTGAAAGTGTTTGTTTACTATGTCTACCATCCCCGAGTTGAGACATGGCAACGCCCATGACTCAATTGAGCTGCTATTTTATGTAGACTTTGTGGGAGAATAGATTTCCCTTCTTTTCTTTACGGTCCATCGTCTGTTTTAGTTGCTCCGTTAGTAATCCATTTCTTTTGTTCTGCGTCTGGTGCGTTGTTTTGCATATCTTTTAATACTTCACATGGTATTGTTTGTTGTGTCGTTATGGCTAATATGTGTAGGCCAAACTGTCCCGTAGCTGCTGCTTTAGCTGTTTTATCTGCAAGTGCATTTCCTAGCGACACTTCGTCCTTTTTCCCTGTGTGTGCTGCACATTTGCATATGGCTAATTTTGCTGGTAACTGAATTGCATTCAAAAGATTAGTTAGCAGCTGTGCATGTTCTACTGGCTTTCCAGTAGATGTCATCATTTCACGCCTTTTCCATTGAGCTGCAAATACATGGGTTGTCGCAAATGCGTTCTGTTTCTTCTTTACAACTATGAGTCTCACCATCTTCCATAGTGGGCAGCAATGTGGCTGGATTTAGAGTGGTACATCTCTTTAACGTCAAATGAGGCTGTGATAACAGTGTTGCCGTTAGAGAGAGATACCTAGCTGGTGAAAGAAAACTCATTTTTGTCTCTGTCAGTAGTAAGTGTACAGCATGTGGCACCAACAGTGTCAGGGGGTGAAACAGCACAATTTCTGCTGTGCTGTGCACTGCCATGGCTGCGGCGCAAACTGCTTGTACACATGTGGGTAAGGCCATGGCGACAGGATCTAACCTTTTTGAGAAAAATCCAATCGGCCTTTGTTTATTTCCATGTGTTTGTAAAAGGACTGATGTCATAAATCCGTCTTTGCAATCTACAGTTTGAGTGAACGATTTACTGTAGTCTGGTAGCGCCAACACTGACGACCCTGTGAGCACCTGTTTTACCTGTATGAATGCTTTCTCTGCTTTATCAGTCCATTCTAACCTAGTAGTCATGGTTATGTCTTTTTCATACATTATGTTCACCAACGGCTGAGTTATCTGTGCATAGTCTGGCACCCATGCCCTGCAGTACTTTATGAGTCCTTGAAACTGCATCATCTGTTTTTTTGTCTGTGGCTTGGGTGCTTGTAGGACAGCCTGTTTTCTCTCATCTTGTATTCCTTCTCTATTTATCACGTGACCTAGAAATTTCACTTCCTCTTTGGCAAGCTGTAATTTCTCTCTTGACACTTTGTTTCCTGTGTAAGCGAGATGTTTGAGTAATAAAACTGTCACCTCTTTACACTCTTCCTTTGTTGGTGATGCCACTAGTATATCATCTACGTATACCAATATTTGAGACGTGGGTGGGATCTGTAGAGTAGATAAGCAATTTTGGATCTCTCTGGAGAATACGGTAGGGCTGTCAGCATAGCCCTGAGGCAATCGAGTGTAGGTGTATTTGGTCCCTTTAAGAGTGAACCCAAACCACCTTTGTGATTCTTCCTCCACAGGAATAGAGAAAAATGCATTGCTTAAATCTACTACAGAGAACCACCCTTTGTTAGGCCGCAGTGAATTTAGGAGTGTGTGTGGATCGGGTACCGACGGGGCGGCGCTTTCTACAGCAGCATTTACTGCCCTTAAATCTTGTATCATACGCCAGGACTTTCCGTCGGCCTTTTTGACTGGAAAAATGGGTGTATTACACTGTGCATCAGGACTCTCCTTTAATATCCCTGCTTTTAACATGTCTTGAATAACTGGCATTATCCTATCCTCTGCATCTGGTTTTAACGGATATTGTTTTACTTTTGGCCTGTAGTTGGTTTTTGGTTTAACTACTACTGGTTGGGCAGTTGTCATTTTTCCTACATCAGACTTTCCTTTTGACCACACGTGAGAAGGAACCTCTTTCAGGCAGTCTAGTTCCTCTTTAGACTGTATGTATCATTCAGTAGTATGACCTTCGTGTGGGGAGTCAAGATGTGTGTGTGGAGTCATATGGACTGTCCATCCTAAGTTCTTTTTAATCAGATTTCCGCTTTTTGACCACCCATCTCCGCGTGGCACCCACCCACTGGTGTGTCTCTCTCCCCTCCTTACTAGGCCTCCTAAATCTTCCCATTTTGTTCCTTCAGTTTTGGCTAGTGAAACGTGTGGTGTTATCTGCAGGTCTCTTATTCTGTTAACTGCTTCAGGTAACAACACTGAAAGTGCTGTGTTCCCTAAGTCATCTTGGTACAGGGTTTTAAATGTTACTCTTTGCGCTCCTAGCTTCTGCACTAGCTGGTCATAGTTAAATTCTGGCCCTGGGCTATGTTTGTATCTGATGGTGACATGCAAGTCAGCTGTTGGCCTCACTTTGATGTCAGAGAACAGAGTGAACTGCTTCATCAACTGTTGTCCTGTGCTAGCTGGATCTGATTGGGGGAGGTCTAGAGTCCAATAATAATTTGGTTTTTCTACACTTTGCTGCACATAAATTTGATCTTCTGCTCTTTCCCCTGGGCCCACTGATCTCATGCCTCCTGTCACGGGTACTAACGAGATTCTTAATTTTTCCATTGCATCGCCTCCTAGTAAATTATTTTCATCATTAAATTCAAATGGTTTTGATATCTTTCTCATATTAATGTGTCCCTTTGCTGATCCTGGCCACATTCCAGGAAGTTCCTTTCTTATCACTGTGGTATCTGCTCCGCTATCACACAGAAACTCTAATCTGCTTCCCTGTATAGTCAATGTGCGAAGGGGTTTAATGCTGGATGTGGACCAGCTCAGCAGCATCTGAGCAAAATCAAGTGGTTCTGATTCAGTTGCTGCTTGTTCCACGTCTCATTCACTCTTGTGGTGGGGGTGGTAATTTCCCTTATAATTTTGTTCATATGGAGGGTACTCATCTCTGTGATTCGGGTTGTGTGGGGGTGGTCTTTCTACGTGTTCCCTCCCTGGTCTATCTTCCTTGCAGTCTCGCGCTATATGGCCTCTTTTACCGCAGCGATGACACTATGTCTCTTCTGTCTCTCTTATTGTGTCCGCGACCTCTTCCCCTGCCTTTTGCTCCTCCTATGTAAAACACTTCCCCTTTACCAGATTCCTCAATCATGAATACAGCTGCCTTTTTCTTTTTCTTGGATATCACGTCTTGGGCATGAACAGCCCAGATTATGCATGCTGTGACATCATCTGTTCTGTGATTCACATTATGTTTCCTGACAAAATCTAAAATGTGTGGGAGGAAACCGTTCATTAACGCTATTTTTAACTGCTGCTGATATGGTGACTGCTGGTTGTTGTCTTCCACTATGCCACTATTGGCTTTAAAACATGCTTCTAGACGCATTCTGTATGCATGTATTTCTTCACCTTCCGTCTGCCTACATCGCCCTATTTTTACAAAGTCTGATCTGACGGCAAAAGTAATTCGCACTCGTTCGTACACTCCATCAGTTTGCAACACCAAGGCATTGTCGCCGGGAGGTAGCGGTTCCCCATTTGCGTTTCTCCCTGTGAAATTGCCCTGAACTCGGCCCCATTCATGTCCAAATAGTCTTATAAACGTTCGGTAAATTTCAATTCCATTTAGACAAAACGACCGCACCAAATCTCTGTGTTCCTGGCAGAATGTGTCTGGGTTTACTTTATAATTTGTCAGACCTTTGCATGCTTCTGTGAAATCAGCCTCTGTCCATGGTCTAAAGACAGAAATTGTCACACGATTATCTTGATTTACTCCAAAATGTGGGTTTGCTACTTCGACTAGCGGGTACATTCCAGCCACCCCTACTTGTGCATTTATTCGTGTTATTGTTGGGTAATTTGACGCACCGGTGCTCTGATTTTCATCCTTTCCATACTGAGCTCCCTTTCGTGTATGTGACGGGCTAGTTGGTGGACTTTCATCTGAATCTTCCTCACTCTTATTCTTTTCCTCTACTTCTCTTTTCTTTCTGTCCCTTTCACGCTGAGCTCTCTCTCTTGCTCTTTCTCTTGCTCTCTCTCTTGCTCTCTCTCTCTCTCTCTCTCTCTCTCTCTCTTTCTACACTGCCAGATTGGCCAGTCTCTTCATCCTCCTTAATCATTGCTGCTGCAAGACTTGCCTTTTGCCTTCTTGTTGTTGCTTGCTTTAACCACATAATAGCCATTTCAACTTGCTTGTCCTTACTCATTCTTCTTTTCCCTGTTTTCCCTACCGTGCTTGCCCTGAGTATGGTCACTAAATCCATTATGTCCTTCTCAACTAATTTACCTGAAAATCCATATTTTGCTATCCATTTATCCAAAAACATTGTGCTGCCTGGGGAATGCTGTTCCATGAACTTAGCATCTCCCACCAATGCAGGCTTACTGTTTCCTGCTCCCATTATGGCAATGCAAGTTCCTTTGGACGTATTGTCTCCCGAAACTTTTCAGTCTTAATTCACTACTGTGTTAACTTCAACAGACAGAGTTTATGTTAACACCGTAAGGTTTCGGCTCTGTGCTGCTGCTTTCACTAGTGACAGGCACACACACATTCGTTCACTCACTCACTTGCTCACTCACTGCGCAGTCCTCCTTTCTCTTGTGGTGGAGTAACCACGTTACCTCCTTCTAGGCGGAGTAGCCTTTTTCTCCTTCTGGCGGAGTAGCCTTTCCTCCTTAATAACCTCCTTCTGGTGGAGAAACCAATTCACTCACCTATCGTCTGCATGCAGGTTGACAATGCTAATGTGTAGTTAAAAAGCAAGTACATCTCCTCGGGGGTGCTTAGCTATCTCAGTTGGTAGAGTGTGAGCCCATATGAAGAGGTCTTGTGAATACACAAGTAGTCAGTGTGTGACACACCGTACCTCCATTTGGACCCTGTGGCCAAAATGGAGAAAATGACTGTTTTTGGACTGTTGGACTATTGTAATTGGTACAGGTTGCTCTCTCTGACAACTCTCCTTTTGCCAAAAACTTAAATTCAACACTTTATTGCTATACAATCTAGTGTTGCTATACCTTTTCCCACCTACAGTATGTGTATATTCAGAGCCTTTGCTGGCCAGCTGCTCGGTTCCCCTGTGATGTGGCCTCAAGACTGTGCTGTGCAGTGGGTCTCAGTCTAAGGGGACCCACCTTCCAGAGACTCAGCGGACCTGCAGCCTTTCAGAACCCCAGCTGATGACTGTTGATGAGTCTTCAATGACTGGTCTCCCAGAGTCTTTGACCAGCCTCTCTGAGCCTTTGCTGACCGGCTTCCCAGAGCCTTTGCTGACCGGCGACCCAAAATATTTGCAGTTACCCGCCACATCAGAGTCTGTACTGGTACTCGGCCCCTCAGAAACATTGCCATTGTCTGGCATCCCAGAGACTTTTCCTTTTCCTGTGTTATGTCACCGGGTAAGCCGACTCCACACCCCGTGTCCTGGGTTTGGCCAACTCTTGCCCTTGTGTGTGCACTGCAACCATGCACTGCAACCATGATGAGGAAAACATAAGTGTGAGTTATTTGAAGACAAGATCCTAATACGTAATATTAACTTACCTGGAGGAACGTCAAGTAGTTTCTGCCAACTGTCTCTGAAAAATTTGACAATGTTGCGTTTCACAGAATGACGGACCCAAAAGCAGAGAAGATAGGCAGTGGAGTTCATATAAAGATTTTAATACCAACCAAAAATTTTACATATAAAGGAGACCTGGAAAAAAGCAGGCAAAAAGAAGTCAAAGAAGTCAAAACTAAAAAATAACTGCAACCAGTTACACCAAGAACAAAACACAGAGAGAACTATTGGTCCAGCAGGACGGCAGAGGCTGTACCCCTCTGGAGGATGAGCCGAACGGTGAAGACAGAATCCTTCTGGCGGCCATTGACAAAGGCAATAATCACTGGCAGCCGTCTGCGCAGGAGATATCCCTGTGGCGGCCGAGCACGAAGGCAATATCCCTATAGCAGCTCAGTGGGATGAGCATAGTATTTTAACATAGTATTCCTCAGGTGGCTGGCGGTGTGTCACTGAACAAAGGCAAAGTCTCTGAAGTGCCGGGCAACCGCACAGTCTCTGAGCTGCCCAACCAAGGCAAAGTCTCTGGGGTACCCGACCAAGACAAAGTCTGGGAGAACGGTCAGCTGAGACTCAGCTGACAAGCAGCTGTTCAGAGAGTCTGGAAGACTGCAAGTTAGGTGAGACTGTGGAAGGTGGCTCAGCTCGGGCTCGGGAACTGCTGCACAGCTTGGGGCCGCTGGACAGCATGGTCCGGTACACTGGACAACACTGAGGGCTCGGGTCCACTGTTGTGGACAGTGAAGAGCAGGGCATGGCAACAAGAGCCATGACGACCTTTTCCCTGTCTTTGGCCTCCACGGGTCCCAGAGAATATGGCCAGACAAGTCCACTCAAAAGACTGCTTGTAGTTGAGGGAATCTGCTGCAGGTAGCTGTTGAGCTGACAGACTGGAGGTCTGGGGAGCAGCTAGTTGCTGTACAGGACTTTTCCCTTCCAACTGAAAGTTTTTCTAGCCAACATTGCAAAATACTGGAACAAAGTAATTTCAATCTCTGGCTCTCCTCCAGGTAAAGAAACATTCTGACTGGGACGAGCAGGCAAAGGGGCAGGCTGGGTGTTGGACGAAAAACCTCAAAATGGCAGCAGGCAGGGTCATGGTTGTTGAGGTAGGCCGGGAATGTGAAGAGGAGAATTGGTGTAGCTAATAGCCTGGGAAGAACATAGTCTCTTAGCAGATGAATGGAAATTAAGCGGTTATCCCAGTCAGGAATAGAGTCCTTAAACCAGGGCTTTTCTGACACCTTATCTTGAGCAAACGACAAGATTGCCTCCCTCTGGCAATCACTGTCAAACTCCTTCCACATGGTCTTCAGCTCAATCAGGTCACAAACTAACTCACATAGTTCATCCGACATAGACTCTGCTTCTCCTTTAGGTTGATAAATGCCATGAGTTGGTGAAGCAGGCAAAGAGGCAGACCGGGAAACCGGCAGGCTGGTGGATGAGTCATTAAGTAAGCAGTCTAACCTCTCCTTGACTACTAGAGGATGGATACCCGACCCGAGCCCGACGGGACCCGACGGTACCCGACGGGTCGGGCCGGGTTCGGACAGATTTTTAGAAAGGATGCTCGGGTTCGGGTCGGGCTCGGTCACATCAGCGCGATAAGGCATTGAACATTTTGAATTTAAAACAGCTTAAAATAAATGCCAAATATTACCCTAACATCCGTCTTCCTGTGTGCTGTGACAACAAAAGACGTGCGTATTAAGCTCCATGTGGCAGCACAAC
Organism: Etheostoma perlongum; assembly: GCA_026937815.1. NCBI lineage: Eukaryota > Metazoa > Chordata > Actinopteri > Perciformes > Percidae > Etheostoma > Etheostoma perlongum. The sequence goes on from CM049381.1 coordinate 1,990,821, forward strand.
GATGGAAGATGTTAAAAAGAAGTTGGCCGCAGGAGATTTTAAAACTATTGAAAACGAAGGAAAGTCAGCTGTGCATTGATGCGCTCATCTGTTGACATTTCCCAATGCCTTCCTACAATTGCTTAATAAAAGCGGCTTTCCACACAAACAAACGTACATGTGTCATTAGTATGAGAAACAAATGCGATTTTAACTGTGTCGGGCTCGGGTCGGGCTCGGACAGAAATATCCTAATGACTGTCGGGCTCGGGTCGGGTTCGGTTACTGCTCTGTCGGACGCGGGCCGGGCTCGGACAGAAAAATCCGGCCCGATCCGCACTCTATTGACTACATCCAGGTGGGGTACAAAATGGCTTACCCAAGGTCTCTCTTTAAACCATTTCTGCTGTATGGCTATCCTTCCCAGGAATAGAGAATGCTGGCTTGGTTCAGAGTTAAAGAGACTCTCCATGGTGTGGTCAAACTCTGACACCTTCTCTTTGAACAAAGACTCAATACAGAAGGTAACAAGAGGCTGGGAAACAGGTGAAAATATCAGGTAATCACAAGAGCGGGAAAACACAGGAAGTAAAACTAGACAAGACAACACAGGAAACAGAACAAAGACAAGACCCAAGATTACACACTCACAAGAAATGACAGAAAACCAGGCTACCAAATTAAGACAAGAAACCACAACCATAACAGACAAGGCTTCTTCACCATCATCCTGTGGATGAACAGCGGTTGGTATTCATTCTGGAGAGGGCTGGGACTGTTGGACTATTGTAATTGGTACAGGTTGCTCTCTCTGACGACTCTCCTTTTGCCCAAAACTTAAATTCAACACTTGATTGCTATACAATCTAGTGTTGCTATACCATCTAGTTTTGCGGCCCGGGTTCAAGGCCCTTTGGTGCCTGTCATCCCTCATCTCTCTCCCCCATCTCTCTCCTCCCTCTCTCTCCTCCATCTCTCTCCCCATCTCTCGCTCCTTTCATGTCTATGCACTATAATAAAGGGAAAAAAATAATCTGCATGGGCTGTTTATTTCTTGTTAATGGTTAATAAAGTCCAATAAAGCCGTAGTAAAGCGGTACACACACACACACACACACACACACGGTTAATAAAGTCCAATAAAGCCATAGTGGATTGGAGTCATATTGGCTTCATCTGGGTCATTAAGGTGCAGATACTGTATCCATCTGGTATTTAGTGTTCCCATCGGAGGTCACTCACACACACACACTCGCACACAGACACACACATACAGAAGAAACTGACATACACACAACCTCACACACACATAATGTCCGTATTCATAACTGACACACACTCACACACACAGAAACTGACATATACACACACACACACAAAGAAAGGGACATACACACAGTGCCTCCAATTAGTATGATGCAATCTATTTCAACAACACCAATATAGCGTCCACAGAAGCCCACGGCTGATGTAAGGAGGCTGTAATGAGTGTCATTAGCGTAGATGGACACCATGCCAGGCCTCGGGGGGATAATTATCACCCAGTGGTCACAGTGTTCGTCCTCAGGGGACAACTGGGAAACAACAGTTATCACAACCACAGCCAGCACTGGGACTGGAAGGGCTTTAACAAGTAGCTATGTTGGCTGAAGTCATTATCAGAGTAATTGGTCAACAGGTCATTATTTCATCTTCTGAGAACAATTAAACACATCAGCTGATTACTCTTTAACAACAACCTGCAATCTGCAAAAATAACACTGAAGCAACACTACGGAACTTCAGAAATGATAAATAACAAGTACTTTTTCTCCTACCAATGGAAAGTTGAATTAAAGTGACATTACTGAGTCATTTTGCTGACTTTAATAATAAACTGTTAAACTACGCCACACACAAGTACAGAAGGAAGAAGTACTCAGAACTTTTACTTTAATAAAAGTACCACAGTGCAGAAATACTCTGTTACAAGTCCTGCATTCAACATATGCTCGATTATGGAAAGAAATATTTTGGTTAATACTGAAATCATTATTAGTAACCATGGTTACTCGTTGACTTTTGAGAAGCATGTTGCATTTATTGAAACAGTGAAACAAATCAACAGTAAAAAAAACTTTGAACTGTTAAATTTACCTTTGTACTTTTCCCCTTTTAACTGTTTAATATAAAGAAGTACATGGGTGCCTGGATGGCCTAGTGGTGGAGCGCACATCCATGTGTAGAGGCTCAGTCCTCGACTCAGAGGTCCCCCCACCGCCCCCGTTCATGTCTTAAGCTGTAACAATAAAGGCCCGAATGCCACAAGAAAAAGTGATTTAGCCTTCTGGAGGTAATCAGACAAAATAAGAGTTTAAAGCAAGACGTAATGTGCAAATACATTTATTATAATAATAATAATAATAGTTTTTCTAGATAACATTGATTTTGGGATCGTTATTACCCGGAATCAAAATCAAAATCCACATTTGATTAATTGCACAGCCCTAATTTCAAATGTTCCTCAAGTCAAAGTACAAAAGAATCATCAACATCAACATGCACTTAATCTACCAATATTACTCATTGTTATTTCTTGTATATTGTATGTATGTATATTGTATCCTAGTATTTCATCTATATTTATATTCTGAGCTGTGTGACTGATTTTGCTGCTGGTACACTATCATTTCCCATTTTATTGGGATCAATATCTATCTATCTATCTATCTATCTATCTATCTATCTATCTATCTATCTATCTATCTATCTATCTATCTATCTATCTATCTATCTATCTATCTAATAAACCCTTTCTCATGTTCTCAAGGTTGCGAGTTTAAAGTGGTCTTATGCTGCCACACATGATGGCAATCATGTTCCTTTCAGCTGCAATAAGCAAGTAGGAAATCAACTTTATTTATAAAGCACCTTAGTGTAAGCCCCCTGAGATCTATCATCTCGTTTTACATATACAGTATATATACACAGTACAGATATATATATATATATATATAGACACACAGTATATATACACACACTTGTACTGTATAGGTATATATATACTGTAAAGGCCAAAAGTTTGTGTCAGTTGTTGTGCAGAAGCCAGGTTGATACCCAACCGACAGCCTATTGGACAACTGTTAGAATTCATATTATGGCGAGAACCAATGAGCTAAGTGAAGAGAAACAAGTGGACACCATTACTTTAAGAAATGAAGGTCAGTCGGTCCGAAAAATTGCCAAAACTTTGAATGTGTCCCCAAGTGCAGTCGCAAAAACCATCAAGCGCTACAACGAAACTGGCTCATATGAGGCCCGCCCCAAGAAAGGAAGACCAAGAGTCCCCTCTCCTTCTGAGGATAAGTTCATCTGAGTCAAGCCTCAGAAATCACAAGTTACCAGCAGCCCAGATTAGAGACCAGATGAATACCACACAGAGTTTTAGCAGCTCCTGTTAAGAGGAGACTGTGCGAATCAGGCCTTAATGGTCAAATAGCAGCTAGGAAACCACTGCTAAGGAGAGGCCAAGAAACACAAGGTATAGACATTAGACCGGTAGAAATCTGGGCTTTGGTCTGATGAGTCCAAGTTTAAGATCTTTGGTTCCAACCGCCGTGTCTTTGTGCTACGGAGAAAAGGTGATGGATGGATTCTACATGGCTGGTTCCTACAGTGAAGCATGGAGGAGGAGGTGTGATGGTGTGGGGGAGGCTTTGCTGGTGACCATGTTGGGGATTTATTCCAAATTGAAGGCATACTGAACCATCATGGCTACCACAGCATCCTGCAGCGACATCCCATCCAGTTTGCGTTTAGTTGGACCATCATTTATGTTTCAACAGGAAAATGACCCCAAACACACCTCCAGGCTGTCGAAGGGCTATTTGACCAAGAAGGAGAGTGATGGAGGCTGTGCCTCCACAGTAACAGGACCTGAACCCAATCCAGATGGTTTGGGGAGAGCTGGACCACAGAGTCAAGGCAAAAGGGCCGACAAGTGTGAGAATTCTGGGAACTCCTTCAAGACTGTTGGGAAACCATTTCAGGTGACGACCTCTTGAAGCTCAGCAAGAGAATGCCAAGAGTGTGCAAAGCAGTAATCAGAGTAAAGGGGGGTTGGGGGGGAATTTGAAGAAACTAGAATATAAGACATGTTTTCAGTTATTTCACACATTTTTGTTAAGTACATAATTCCACATGTGTTCATTCATAGTTTGATGCCTTCAGTGATAATCTACTATGTAAATAGTCATGAAAATAAAGAAAACGCATTGAATGAGAAGGTGTAACCAAACGTTTGGCTTATATATGTGGACATGCACCTACGATGACAATTTCAGACCCCTCCATGATTTCTAAGTGGGAGAACTTGCAAAATAGCAAGGTGTTCAAATACTTATTTTCCTCACTGTATATATATTTGACAGTGTTGTCAGCATGAAGTTGAATCAAAACTATGAATGAACACATATGGAATTATGAACTTAAAAAAAGGAAGAAGGAGTTCCCAGAATGCTCAGCACCTGTCGGCCCTTTTGGCTTCACTCTGCAGTCCAGCTCACCCCAAACCATCTCGATTGGGTTCAGGTCTGGTAACTGTGGAGGCGCAGCACTCCATCACTCTCCTTCTTGGTCAAATAGCCCTTACACAGTGGATGTGTGTTTGTATGGAGGACCAGGTCTTTCATATTTAAAAATAAATACAGAAATAAATAAATGCTCAATTAATAAATAAGCACACAATTAATTGCCCCAAAAAATACAATGAAGAAATAAATGTAGGTAGAAATTAAATTATACAGTGAGACATAAATGTATATATCTCTTTTAATTAGCTTCTTTATTTATTCACCTTTGTAATAATAACCTTATTTATTTATTGTTATAATCTTCAACTTTTTTTATTCATTACTTATTTTTTAAATGTATTTATTTCTGTGTGTGTTTAATTTTTTTGTCTGTTTTATTCTTCCGTTGCATTTTCTACCCTATTTATTTTCACCCCTGGTATTTATTTCTGCCTGTCACTTTTACATTTCTGCCTGTCACTTTTACATTTCTTCATGCATTTCTGCCTCATTATGCAAATGAGGAGGGGCGGGTCTTAAGGGGTTAACTTCTGCCCATTGGTTGGTTAGCATTTTACTCCCTCGGTCAATCTACATGCCACCGGCCACAGACACAACACAGATGGCTAGCTACGGTGAAGTTGTCAGTGAGCTGAGGCATTTAGCAACTGTTTTTGAAAACAATGCTAACGTTATAAGTATTGACTTTATAATTTTTCGTTTAGACGCTCTGACAGAACGTGTGTTTCAGTCAGCGGTGTCGTGCCAATGTACTCGTGTATCCCCTGGCCGCGGGAGCGCGCATGCACTCAGAGCGGAGCTTCTGCTGCCCTTCAAATTGTTTAACTGCTGCACTTTGAATTAAATGGAACAAATAGCGACGTGGAAGACTCGACAGGGTTTCCATAGTAACAGGGGTCTCAGTTAACTACATAAATACGTGTATTTGTCTGTTACATTAAGGCGACAAGTCAATACTTATAACGTTAGTATTGTTTTGCAGGATGCTGTGGTAGCCATGCTGGTTCAGTATGCCTTCAATGTTGAATAATTCCCCAACAAACCCCCCCCCCCCACACACACACACACACACACACACACACACACACACACCATCACATCTCCTCCTCCATGCTTCACGGAGGGAACCAAGCATGTAGAACACATCCGGTCACCTTTTCTCCGTCGCACAAAGACACAGTGGTTGGAACCAAAGATCTCAAACTTGGACTCACCTGGTTCAATTAACAGACGAGATTTACTTCCGGTAGCTTTTATTTTCAAACAAGACACGCACCCCAGTCTCCTGTGTGAAAGTCTTGCCAGGACTAAGACTATTCTAAATTGGAAAGATTATGTAATGAGCACATAGTTAAGAAAAGCCTGCAACTTCAGGCCTCCAGAGTCTGATGAAGTTCTTCATGTATCAGTAACTATTGGTGGAGAGTTTAACGAGATCCTTGTGGGGGCAAAGCAATTTCATAAAACTTTCCACAGACTCAAACAGTTCACTTTCTTAATTTTGTAAAAGAACCAACACCAGGTGACTTCCAAGGTCAGGTATCTATGAATGGGTAAGACACAACAGTACAGGTTGGATGTTGGTGTTATCATGTAAGTGAGAGCTCTTTTTAGGAATGAATGCACTCTTGTTATAAAATGACTTGTTTTATTACTCAACATCTAAACATTTAGTTTAAGACGACATTAATGGATGATGATGCAAATGTAACTTATTTAACTCTGGATGGGCATGTGGAAGTTAAATACAGATATGTTTATTTTTTTATTATGTTCATAGCATATATTCTAATAATTTGCAGTAATTCTATTATTGTGTACCTTGTCTGGTTTCACAATAACCTCCATGAGCCTATGTACATTTTCATTGCAGCTTTGTCACTAAACTGTCTACTCTACAGCACTAATATCTACCCAAAGCTTTTGGTTGACTTTTTATCTGAAAAACAAACCATATCTTATTCAGCTTGTCTCTTTCAATTTCAAATATTTTATACTTTAGGCAGTTCAGAGTTCTTACTGTTGTCAGCCATGGCCTATGACAGATATGTTTCTATATGTAAACCTCTGCAATATCACACTATCATGACAAAAACCACAGTGAGAATTTTCCTGTTCTTTGCTTGGTTTGTGTCTGCTTGTCATATTTTAGTCCTAACAATATTAAGTTCTGGAGCAAAACTGTGTGACTTAACTCTAAAAGGAATATTTTGTAACAATTCGATTTACAAACTTCAATGTGTAACATCAAGAGTAATTACTATATTTGGTATAGTCTGTTTAATAGATCTCTCAATACTGCCCATGCTTTTCATAGTTTTTACATACACCAGGATATTTATAATAACCTATCGAAGTAGTAGAGAAGTCAGGAGAAAAGCTGCACAGACCTGTTTACCCCACCTGTTGGTTTTAATCAGTATCTTCATTTTGTTTGCATATGATGTCAGCATAGCACGAGTAGAATCCAATTTTCCTGAAATTGCACGCTTAATAATGACGTTACAAATAATTTTGTATCATCCTTTGTTTAACCCACTCATATACGGGCTCAAAATGAAAGAAATCTCTAAACACCTCAAAAGATTGTTCTGTTCAGCCAAAATGATTTGATGTAATAACACTGATTACTAATGTACAGGCACTTCTTCTGAAATAACTATGTTGAGATGTGAGTTGATGAAATACTATTGATAACAATACTGTGTACAGTAAATACACAGTATTGTGTATTTACTGTACACAGTATTTACTTTAACAGTAAATACTGTGTATTTACTGTTAAAGAGACTGTTATGAGAATAGCAAGGTGCCTTAGCTTTATAATGGTTAATATTTCTATGAATACAAACAACAACTCTATTCTTCATTATCAAGTCAACTTAAATGTATTTTTTCTGTATTTTTTCAATAACAAACATCAAAGACATTTTTATTGTTGAACTGTGTATTTACTGTTAAAGAAACTTTTGTTATGGGAACAGCAAAGTGTTGAACATTTTAATGGCTAATATCTGTAATTATACATTATGATGTCATCACAACTGGCATGTCGACAGTTTTTTTGTATTTTACTTTACTGTCATGAATGTAATTAGCAACCTAAGTCATTTTGAGTAACATTGACATTTGTTCTTCACGGCTGTTGTTTTTTGTCTTCAATGTAACACATTCTGACTCAGCAGTAAATTAAGGTGACCAGATGTCTCAGACTAAATCCGGGGACATTTTCAGCTCAGAAGCGTAAATACCTCCAAAACACGTCATGTTTTTAATTTTTGTAAAACTTAAAACGGGGACACTAGACCTAGAGCTGAGTATCGGATACAATATAAACTATTGAGGAAAGATGTTCCTTTGACATTGATGCAGTATGAAACGAGATCGCTGCAGTCGGCAGCAGAGAAACAAGCTACAATGGAAGTTAATGGGAGAATTGTCCAGCTTGTATTTATGTTCATAAAGTGCTCGTTTTGCTGCTGACAGACTCAGATTAATATTCTATGTGTCTGATAACATTATGGAAAGGATTTCTAAGGAGGTCGACCTTTCTGTTAAAGATTAAGATCATTTTTTAAATTTTTTTACATAAAAGTCAGCGAAATTGTGTTCGCTAAACCCACCAGACTCCATGTAAATAATCAGTGATTTTAGCGTGTATAGAGCAGCATATCTCCACCAGACTCCATGTAAATAATCAGTGATTTTAGCGTGTATAGAGCAGCATATCTCCACCAGACTCCATGTAAATAATCAGTGATTTTAGCGTGTATAGAGCAGTATATCTCCACCAGACTCCATGTAAATAATCAGTGATTTTAGCATGGTAAAATACGGCTTTCTAAAACATCTCTGAGCTCTGAGCAGCGCTGCTCGATCGGCTCCGTTTGGTCAGAGTTTTCTTTCTTTCATTCAAATTTCGGGTCTGTCAGTCACAGTGAAAACCGGGGACATTTCCGGGGACAGATCCAGCCGGGAACAGGTCACCAAAATCGGGGACTGTCCCCGGCAACCGGGGACGTCTGGTCACCCTACAGTAAATCCTTACTTTTCACTTCAAGCTATTAAAAAAAAGGTTTTTAATGTTCAAATATATCTGCATTAGCTGGTACTCGGGAAGGGCTGTGGGTATTGTTTATCCTGATGTGTTAGCAACAAAATGGGATGAAGTGGTGAGAGAAAAGTATTTGAGCTTCTTTCTAGTGATACTCAACTTTTGGAGGTGTTGGGTGGCTGTTTTCTTATTCACAATGAAAATAAATTGATCCACACTCGTAATTTATTTTGTACTTGAAATGTAAATAAGTTATCAGAGTGCATAAAAAGCCTCAAAGTAGAGTTTCTTGATTAAAAAAACAAACACATGATTGGACAGGATCCAGCAACAGAGGTCCAGGGTAAACCCCAAATACTATTATCAGAGTCAATACATACTAGTGTCATTTCTAACCGTAACACAAAAAAAAAAAAAAAAAGTATGAGGCAGTTACAAGATTTATGTAAATTTTTAATTCCAGTGTTCACTTACTGTAACCACATGTTTAATGTGATTTGAATGATAGTTTGGAATAAAGCCATTCACGAATCTAGCCTAGATTTCACTGACTTCGTGTTGAGTAATGCCATCTTAATTGGGATGGTTTGCAAAATCTGATAATGGTTGTAGGTAATCTGGACCAGGTTGCTACCATTTATTGTCTAATGAGGGCACATTTCTTAGGCCTGAACTTTGTGATGACAACAACTTCTCCCTCCCAGCTTGTGAAATTATGGGGTTAGGGTTAGATGACAATACTGTTGTGGCGTGGTCCTTGCTACTGAATACAACATCTTCTGGCAAGGTGGCCCAAAACATGCATGCACATTCCTAGTAGATTAATTTGTAATTGGAACCAAATATGTCCAATGTACTTGTGCAGTGTTTTAATATACCTTCAAACTGGATGGATCTCTTACTCAAACTTGACTTTCTAGATTGCATTTCATACATTCATTTACACCGCTAGAGACAACAACATGCCCCTCACCAATTCACCTCCTTGCTCTGATTAAATGCTGAATATTCCACTTTCTCCTTCTTTAGCCACATTCCCACTTTCCTAACTGTCCACCAGATGCCCGGTTACATTTTCTCCAGCTTTCCTCATTTACTTGCTGAGCTGTTCAGACTTCCTTTATCTGTCACTTATTTCTTTTTTTATGTATTTTTATTGAAAACCAGAGATGCACAAATACAAATCCACAGAAAAGATACAGGTTCTAGTTTTAGTTTTTTGTTCATATCCTATGATAACCTACCATATCATATCTCCCGTTTTCCAGTGTAACAGAATACGTCTACGGGCAATGAGTGACGCAAAAGCAATAACATCTGTTTATCGGAGATACTGACCAATACGGGAGGAACCCCAAAGATAGATGTCAAAGGGCTGTAGTCATGGGTGATGTTTATTTAATATGTTGAAAAAAAGAGGACCAGAACTCTACCAATTTGGTATAGAGGAGAAATGTATGAATATGATTGGCTTGCGATAAACTGCATTGGTCCCAAAGCTCTCCTTGCAGTATCAACACAGGAACTAACGTTCATTTATTTCTGTCACATCTCGAGCAGTCAGATTCACTGTGTTCATTTAGAAGGAATCACTGCACATGGGGAGGCACTTCTAATGACATTTTGAACATATTTAAAGGCTAAAAACACGTTTAAAATGTGCCCTGCCTGTTGGGTGCTAACTCTAGCAGGAGGATAACTTGGTGTAGGCAGCACTGATTGGTTAGTTTCTACTGACAGACCTCCCTATTTACAAACAACAGAGATACGTGTTGCAATCGACCAGAATTCTCCTTTAACGTTACACCTTGATTACACATTCTCATATCTCAACAGAGGAGAAGAGGGGGCAAGAAAAGAAAACCAAACCTGGCTGTTCAGTTTTTGCATAGTTACAGTGGGGGGATGTCTGACCTGCAGCAGGTTCAACAGAAGAGAGAAAAATAAAAAAGTAGTAATATATATACAGTTCACCACTGCTTAAATTGCAAGTGCGCAAATGCACACACGTGAAAATAATAGAGACATTTATGACAAATCAGATCAGACCGCTTGCTCAGACCCTTTCTTCATCAGTCGGGAAAGTGTTTCTGATAGCACAGTTCAGCCTGCGTGTCAAAGCGATGATCCTCGCCGTTAAGGGTGATACGAAGGCGGGCGGGCTAGATCGTCCTGAATCGTACACCTTTACATTAGAGCAGGGACTTCCCCTTGTTGAAAGCCACTGCTGCGCTGTAATTCTAATACAACTTGATGCCGTGACCCTGATACTCAATTCTGCAGTGCACCTTTGCCCACAGCAACAGTTTCCCTTTTTTGATGTAGTGGTGAAAGCACACTATGACAGGGCAGGATCCCTGGCGGTAAATGCCACGGATTTTTGCCTTCAACTCCCTCATTGAGACCAACCACACGCAAGTTATGACATTTAGAACGGCAGATCAGGTCCTCCACCAAGGCCTGGAGCCGGCTATTGTCATCTGTCATGGTGGTCAGCTTCGACTGTAGTTCCACAACTTCTTGCTCCAGGCTGGTGATGTTACGCGAGTGATTCGAGAGCCGTTTCCATCTTGGAGATAGTAGAAGTATGTTTGGCCACCGTGGTAGTGACAGCTCGGCAGCCGTGCTTTTCCGGGATTTTTCAAGCTCAATGAAAAGCGTCTCCAATGCTAGAGAGAGGGAGAAGTCGCCACCTTGCTAGTCTCAACTGCAGCAGCGAAGGTGAGTGATGGCCAAATGAAGCTTCATGAACCAGTGTCTTTATTTTCGGCCCACTTGATGTTGCTCTCTGTTCAACAAAGTGTTGAGAATACAATGAATTGCAATGCCTTTAGGTCTTGGTCTTAAAACCAAGAGCCATCTAGTGGGCTCAGAAAATAAAGACACTGTTTCATGAAGCTTCATTTGGCCATCACTACCGATTGTCTTGACTTTCTCATATTAGTAGATAAATCAAAAACTCATATAAAGAAAAAATAGGACACAAAAAATATCAAAATAGAAGACGAACAAAGCAAGAATTTCCGAAATATTATAAGGCAACCACCACACGTCTTTTCCACGAGATAGTTAAACCGGAAGCCGTCTCTTATTTCTAATAACTCAGATCCTTTGTTCCTATGCCAGCTTATCCTAGATGTGTCTAGATTTATTTCATAAATTATAGTTGTGTTTGTTGTCTTTTATCATGGTGTGTCTCCTTTTTGTTGCCTAAGAACCTGGTCATAAAAATTGGGGGCTAGTCCAGGTGCCCAGTTGTAAGATAAAAAAAAAAATAAAGATACTGTAAGTTTGGTTATTATATACAGTGTGATGTGCGGTGTCATACCCCATGCTTTTGGTTAATTTCTTTTTCTGAAAAACATATATAAAAATATAGTGTACCTGTATAAGTTCTGGCCTCCATGACAACAGAACAAATCACACATCACCAGCTTTGGGTCCCTAGAAGCATGGAGTACCTACTGTACAGTGCTCCTGTCTACAGGCCTCCAGAGTTTTATGATGTTGTTAACATGTTAAAAATTTTAATGAGATCTTTGGAGGGCAAAGAAATCTGATAAAAACAGTTGACGGAGCTAAACAGTTCACTTTCTGAATTCTGAAGGTCAACACACACTAAGTGCAGGTAACTATACAATCAAACCTTAACAGGTTGTATGAAACCGTTTAATTCATGTATGTTACAATATCTGCCTGGTTTATACACTAACAGAGATTTCATTTTATATTATATGATATGGAGAGTGAATTTAATGTAACATATATAACTCTTGGTGGGCATGTTGAAGTAGACAAATACAGATATGTTTATTTTTTGATAATGTTCACAGCATATATTCTAATAATCTGCAGTAATTCTATTATTGTGTACTTTATCTGGTTTCAACAAAACCTCCATGAGCCTATGTACATTTTCATTGCAGCTTTGTTAGTGAACTCTGTTTTTTACAGCACTAATATCTACCCAAAGCTTTTGGTTGACTTTTTATCTGAAAAACAAACCATATCTTATTCAGCCTGTCTCTTTCAGTGTTTTCTATATTACTCTTTAAATAGTTCAGAGTTCTTACTGTTGGCAGCCATGTCGTATGACAGATATGTTTCTATATGTAAACCTCTGCAATATCACACTATCATGACAAAAACAACGGTCCGCATCTTTCTGGGTGTAGCTTGGTTTGCACCTGCTTGTCAGATTGCAGTTACCGTATCATTTGGGGCCTTTGCTAAACTCTGTAACTTTACTTTGAAAGGAATCTTTTGCAATAACTTAATTTACAAACTTCACTGTGTGAGCTCAATAGGACTCACTGTGTACGGTTTGAGTATCTTTTTCAACGTTACAATTCTCCCTTTGGCTTTCATAATCTTTACATACACAAAGATATTCATTGTAATGTACCACAGTTGTAGAGAAGTGAGGATAAAAGCTGCACAGACCTGCATACCTCATCTGTTGGTTTTAATCAGCTTTTCTTTTCTGTTTACCTACGATATCGTTATAGTTAAACTGGAAATTGACTTTCCAAAAACTATACATTTAATAATGACTTTACAAGTGATTTTGTATCATCCTCTGTTAAATCCAATCATTTACGGACTAAAAATGAAAGAGATTTATACACACATAAAGAGGTTGTTCTGTCTAAGAAAACTGAAATTATGTATCAACATATGATCTGTTCTGTCTTCTGTAATAATATTGTAGATGTGAGGTTTCTGTGACTATTGGAAAATATTTAATCCAATTCATAGTTGCTATACAGTAAATGAGCGTCATCTTTACCAATTGTAATAATTGATCACTTTCTGCTTGAATTAAAAAGGCAAACAACAAATTGTATTCTTTATGATCAGGTTTTATTAAAAAAAATGTTAAGTTTCAGATATGCCATTCACTTTTATGTCAAAGTCGAGGCAGCAACCTACGTCGGACGTGTAACATTTCCTTGACAAGTACTAATTAAATGCGATGACATTAAAGGCCTGCAGCACTATGTTATGAATATGATTAATAGATATCATAGGTTATCTACTCAGCTGTCATAGTCATGTGTTTCCTCTTTCTTTTAACAATGACTATTTTAATACTTGTAGAAAACGTATAATTCAGACAACTGTTATTATATTTTACATACAATGTTTAGTTTTTGCCCCAGAAGAAAAAGAAGGAAATCATAAAAAAATAAAATGTTCCTAGTTGATAGTAGAAAACAAAACTAATAACTAATGTACAGTCATTTATTCATTTACATAGTAATGTAGAGATGTGGTTTCTATGATTCTTGGAAGGGGTTTAATCCAAAAGAAATAATGTGTTTATGGAATAACTTGTTTATGACTACTACACAATAAAAGGTGTCATCAGCTTCAACAATCTGTTTCTTTAAATTACCAGAAATGCAATTATTTATAGCTTATCTTTGTCTTTTTGCATAGAGGAGGTGTGTTATTGTTGCTTGAAGATCACTTTTCACCCCCCCCCCCAACAGTAACCCATCCATCTGAGGGCATCAGTGATCATGACATCAAACACTCTTTCAGATATAATAATTATTTAAAAATTTCTACTTTATTACAATTAATTACAAATTAATTTCTGCTGTTGTTAGAACACACTGGCCTGAAATACACACAGGCTCAGGTCATCATGCTCAAGTGGAGAGATGAATGTGTGTGTGTGTGTGTGTGTGTGTGTGTGGTGCCGTGAGCAGTTGGGGGATTTGGTGCCTTGTTCAAGAGCACCTTGGAGGTGCCCAGGAGGGAATAAATACTTGTGATATTAGATTTTATTGTCATTCACCTGATATACAGAGTGCACATATGAACAAAATGTTGTACTAGCTCATAAGTAATGTATTTTCACTAAAACTTTAAAAATAAATAAATAAAAATGCTACTGTTCAATATAAATATGACATAGCCTAAAAAAGGAGTTTGAAAGCAGCATTAATATTGTGAACTGGCACCTCTCCAGCTACCAGTCCACACAGGCATTGGAACCAGCAACCCTCCTGTTCCCAACCCAACTCCCCACAGACTGTGGTACTGCCCCCCAACTATATGAAGACATTCTCGTTGTTATATAACGGTGAAGTCAAATTCACATGTTGGGCTCATGTCTGAATAAACTCCTGAGTCACTTTCATGAAAAAGAAAGTCATGACAGGCAAACCCACGGCCTCGAGGAGGAAACCCAATGCATGGGCATGTGCTCCGCCAGGTGAGCTACCCAGGCACCCCCCCTCAACATTTTAACATGTCTGGATTAAATGCCATTATACATACACCAATGTTTGAAGGTTTTCAGTCAGCGGTTATATTAATGCTTTTCTACTTTCCTTCAAAAATTACTATTTTAACACTAATAAAAACCATGTTTTTCAAACCAAAAACGGAAATGGGGGGGGGTAATAAAGGTCTAATTTATAAGTATTTTATCATAGGTTTGAAAGTGTTATGTGAAACTAGGTTCAACCCAAATGCAAACAATACAGAGACAAAAAATATGGTTTAACAGGTTTATTCTAATGTCCATGCAACAGGGAAATGCCAAGTCCAAAATCCCATAGGAATCCAGGGTACAGAGCGTGTCTGGTACCGTGTTTCTGAGGGTCTGTGTCCAATGATCCAGAGATCCAGTATGGAGAGCAGGAGTGAAGTGGCAGCAGGAGTCAGGTTCACAGAACTGTGGCAGACAAAGAATAATACAAGCAAGTACCACAAAGAACTAGAACAACTGGGTAGCATCAGCAACGAGACTAACGTGGTCGTATGACTATGATCTGATGAAGAGTGGTAGGTTGACCGGGTATTTGAAGCAGAGGTGATTAGAGTAGATGAGCTGCAGCTGGAACCCTGACTCCCGCACACAAGGCTTCACTCCTGCAATTAAGGACAGACGGCAAAAGGGCAATCAGTGCAAGCCATGGTTAGAGTGTAGGCACCTCCAATTCATCAGAACACAAAAATAGCACCACTTACAGAATTGTAATGAATATGACAGTAATTAACCAAATATGATGACTATGTAGAAATTGTCACAACACAAAGAATAAATAGCAAGTAGTGGATAGAGTTGAATATAACAGAATATGAAAATACTATTGATATGAACAACTTATCAGAATGCAATGAATATGAGCAATTGTCACAAATCATTACCTACAGTATGTAACAATTATGAATCTTAATATGGGAGCAGTTAACAGGATAGAAAGGATATGATGCCACCTACCAATAGGTTGGCGCTTTGGACCTACGGTGATCTGCAGACTTTGTATACTGAGAAGACCTCTGAAGCAGGACTTGAGGTGGCCTGGTCCACATCCGCCGACAACACCAAACTAACACCTGGGCAGAAAGCACTCCCACCTCCTGCTGCAGAGCCACAAAGAGAGATGGTTGGTATCTGTACACATACTGGAATGGAGTGAGGCCGGTGGAGGAGTATTATGGGCATATTCAATCCAGATGAGCTGCTTGCTCCAGTTATCAGGATTTCTGGAGGCAGTGGAGACCCACCTCCAACTCCTGTTGTAGACGTTCAGTCTGGCCATTGGATTGCAGATGATACCCCGAGGATAGGCTCACAGTGGCTCCGAGAAGATTGCAGAATGCCCTCCAAAAGCAAGATATGAACTGGTGTCCACGATCCGAAACCACTTCACTGATAAGTCCATGAAATCAAGTCCACCACATTATAGAACATAACTTAGTAACTTGGGTAGAGGAACAAAGTGGACCATTTTAGAGAACCTATCAACAATGGCTAGTGTTCCCCTTAGAAGGAGGCAAACCTGTGACACAGTCCAGAGACATATCAGACCAGGGTTGATTAGAAGACTTGTTTGGAGCACATACAGGACAGGCTGCCACATACTCCTGCCCCTATTCCAGGCGACCAGAACCATTGCTGCACCACACAAACCATCCTCTTTACTCCTGGATGACACAACAGAACACTGGAGTGGGCCCAATGGATGACTTGACATCTCAGCTCCGGCGATTTGGCAGCCGGCCGGGACAGGTAAGTCAACAGTAGCTTGTTTGACTCTTTCCTCCACCTCCCATGAAACAGCACCAACAACACAAAATACTGTGATAATGGTCTCGTCTGACTCAGAGGGAGAACCAGAGTCAAACTGTTTAGATAAAGCATCTGGTTTTACATTCTTGGAGCCTGGACAGTGTGAAGTTGGTTGACAAGCAGGGCCTACCTTGCTTGATGAGAGTAAGTACTCCAAGTTCTTGTGATCCATCCAAACCAAGAATGGGGGCTCCACCCCCTCCAACGAGTGTCTCCACTCTTCCAACGGCTCCTAACTGCCAGCAGCTCCCGGTTGACAACATCGTAGTTTCTCTCAGCAGAGGACAGTTTACGGGAGGGAAAAGCACAAGGGTGAAGCTTACCATCCGTGTGAAGACGTTAAGAGAGAACCGCACCCAGGCCACCATTGGAGGCAGAACACTAAAAATTATCCACTTGTCCTGAAAATGAAATACTTTAGAGTACAAACTTTGCATGCATCCTGTAGCCACTTTTGTGAGCAGCTGAATGGGAAATGGATGACCAGAGTATTTATATCCATGGTCACCTAGACACAGACACCATTCATTTGCATTCAGGGTCCCCAGGCCAATGGGAATCACAGTTCTTGAAGGTGACGTGTCGGTGTAAACTACAATTTTGTACTTTTTAGACCTGCAGCCAATTTGAAACATCCTTACTCATGGGGGTTTCCACTTTCAGGCTTCAGGGTTGCGATGTAAGGCAAGGTAGCTTTATTTGTAGAGCACATGTCACCAACAGGGCAATTCAAAGTGCTTTATATAAAAAGATTAAAATAGGAAAAGTTACAGTGCAGTACAAGAAATTAAACAATAAAGAGACGTTAAAACAGTAAACATATAGGCCGCACTCTTTGTTTTAGAGGGCCACATGTTGGCCGTGTGACTCCTTTGTCTCAGATCGCTCGCTCTCAATTACATAGCCAAGAAAATTGTACGGACTGGACATGGAATTCACATTTCTCCGCTTTGACGAAAAGCCTGTTGTCCAGAAGTCGGACTAAAGGACGTGCTCGGTGTGTTAGACCGGGTCACGGGAGAAGATCCCAATGTCGTCTAAATGAAAATAAAACAATGCAAAACATCACAGAGAATGTCATTTATGAGGGCTTGGAAAACGGTGGGGGCATTTATGAGGCCGAAGGTAATTACCAAATATTAGTAGTGTCCCAGCCGGGTGATAAATGCTGTTTTCCGTTCTTCCTCCTCCCGGATCCGCACTAGATGGCAAGCATGTTGAAGATCTAACTTCGTAAATATGATGGGGAGCAGGTATTTAAAGTGGAGCAAGATGAATTATCGAAAGGGGGTGCGTGTCAAGGCGACGGGGCTGAGCTCAGCTGGAATGGAGAGATTTCCTTCTTTATAGAGCTGTGTAGATTTAATTATTACTTTATGTTATCACTATTATTATTACATGGATGGTAGTTCACATTTTATTTGTGTTTTTCAATTATTGGGGTATCACACTGCTTAACTTCCCTAGGACATGCAGGCAATAGTCACAGGTGTGCACATATATGTGCGCCTGCTTTACCCACTGAGCACTTTTCATACATGTGAAATGCAACAAAGTGCTTCAGAGAAACCACACAAAGCGACGAGCAGCATAACTAATAAACAAATAAGCATTTTCTTTAACCCTCGTGTTGTCTTCCCGTCAAAACTGAAAAACAACACTTGTTGAGGCTGCTTTTAATCAACGTTTTTAAGTTTTTCTTCAGTTTTTGTCCCTTTTTTCAACACTTTTGAGGCTGTTTTTCAATGTTTGCCACTTCTGACGTTTTCAACACTACGTAAAACTAACTTATTAACTTCAGGTTTACAGTTATTTTAGGAATATATGGTCAATAAACCTAATTTTTAGGAAATTATACCTAATGTTTGAGTTAGAAAAGCAGAAATTAGGAATTATTGAGACTAAAATTAAAGGAATGGATGTTGATGATAATCACAGACTGGAATATGTCAACTTTTACTCAATACTATTTCAAAAACACTCCAATTAGTTTTTTCCAAATGCTATAAAATTGAATAAGACGCCCCAAAATTAATGAAAGTAGAGATTTGTACTTGCCAAAGAGCGTTGTGTGGAATCAATCATGTTATTTTGGGGAATTAAAAAGAACATTGATATAAGAAAACAGGTCAATTTGACCCGAGGACAACATGAGGGTTAAAAAAACAGGATATGAGGAAATGCTATCATAAATATTATCATCTTACAGTGAGGAAACACCACAAGCAGGATTAGAAATAGGGATAAGGTTATTGCAGTCATCTGTTTCCAGTTTTGAGAAATGCGCTTTCCTACATGTTTAATTGACTTGTCGCAATAGTGTTCCTGGAAAATTAAACATTTATTTAGCGTTAAGATTTCTGACAATTCATCATGATATAGCCTGATTTGTAAAGCCTTTGACAGTAAAAAGACAAAAATGAGTAGGCCTGTTCCTATGCTAAACATGGTTGTCAACAATACAAACTAGTAGAAGACTTATTCCAGAATAAATGCTGGTATAATGTGGGCTAGTGTGAGTTATGGTCATATTAAGAGAAAATGGGATCTGAGATATACATTGAAGCATGTATGTATCTGGAAGTGTTCATTTATTATCTGTCAAGCTGAATAGTTCACAGTAGTAACAGAGTTTATTCTGGTCCAAATGCATGAAATAGTCTTTGAGAGAAAGGACACTATATCCAGGAATTTAATTATAAAACATGAAGCTTTCATTGCAAATAAAACAAACTGTTAAAAATGAACAAGCCACTGTATACACCCATGTCACATTGCTGTGACATGGGTGTACCAAGGGACCTCCCTACAATGTTTTCATTGCTGTTTCTGGCCAGCATCGTAACACTTATGCATCTTCATTCATTTCAACCCCAATGTTAATGTTGTTTAAAAACGTAAAGGAAACACTGATATAGTTTTTGTTTATTTATTTTTCAAAACAATTTGAATCCTCTTTGCCACTCATGGCACAAAATAACAGTTTGAAACACATGCTCTTGCTTTCAAGACTATTGATTAAAAAATGTTGTCACTTGATGACAATTATACACTTTAACAATACACCCAGAAACAATGATTCCAATATGAAAGTGATGACAGAGTTCTCTTTTTCTGCAGTTTATTGAAAAACAAATTGAAAACAGAGTGACAATTAACTGGAAATGTTGGTTGATAAAGTGTTATTTTAAAAGGAAAGCCTTATCCTATCCTTATCTTATGCCGGGATTTCCAGCCAATTGCTCAGCCGTTAGTTACATTGTTGAAGCTCATGACACGCTTTACTGTGCATTAGTGTTACAGAAACAAATCCTCACATTAAATACCTTTCCAGGATAAGAGAAATCACATCTTAAATCGATAATTATTATGATACTAAACACTTTACATTAGCTTATTTTGCAGAACAACCTCTTCAAGTGTTTATAAATTTCTTTCATTTTCAGTCCATATATGATTGGATTAAAGAGAGGATGATACAAAATAACCTGTAAAGACATGATTAAACGTACAGTTTTGGGGAAATCAGTTTCCAGTCGAGGCAGAAGTACATCATATGCACTCAAACAGGAAAAGTTCAATTAGAACCAACAGGTGGGGTAAACAGGTCTGTACAGCTTTTCTCCTGACTTCTCTACTACTTCGATAGGTTACTATAAATATTCTGGTGTATGTAAAGAGTATGAAGAGTACAGGGAGAGGTACAGCCATTACAAAAAGAGTCAAGCCATATATGTTCAGTACTGCTGACGGAACACAGTGAAGTTTCTGAACTGTGCTGTTGCAAATTATTCCTTTCAAAATAAAGTAACAGAGTTTTTTATAAGCACCCAGTAATATTGCTACTGTAACTGGACAAGCAGGCAGAATCCAAGCTAAAATTAGGAAAATATTAACAGTTTTATTTCTCATTATAGTGTGATATTGCAGAGGTTTACATATAGACACATATCTGTCATAGGCCATGACTGCCAACAGGAAGAATTCTGAACAGGCTAGAGTGTAATATATAAACCACTGAAAGAGACAGGCTGAATATGATATGATCTGTTGTTCAGATAAAAAGTCAATCAAAAGCTTTGGATAAATAGCAGTGCTGAAAAGAACAGAGTTGATTAACAAAGCTGCAATGAAAATGTACATAGGCTCATGGAGGGATTTATTAATCACTATGATGCACACAATGGTAGAATTACTGCAAATTATAAGAATATATGCTGAAAATATGATCACAAAATAAAAATATCTGTATTTCTGCACTTCCACATGTCCATCGAAAGTTATATATGTTACATTAAAGTCATTATCCATTAAGATTGTCTGAAACAAAATGTTAGTGAATAAAACAGGTAGATTAGTAGAAGTCTGATATAACCTGAGATTGTCTTATTCAGTCATCAGTACCTGACCTTGATACATGCTGGTGTGGTCCGACAAACACAGAACTGGATCTGTGACCTGTTTCAGTTTGTGGGCAGTTTTTATCAGACTGCTTCATCCTTCATGGATGTCATTAACCTCTCTAAAGGAAGATCTTCTAACATGTAAACAACTTTAAACTCCTGAGACACTGAGACCACTGACCTCATGGATGTTGTTAGACTTTGTTTACCCAGGTTATTTGAGTCTGTCATATTTTTCTGCACCATATAATTAAAGTTGCAAAATAATTGTCTAGATGTCAGACGGCAAAAGATTATTTTTCTGATGTTATTACAACAGAGATAAAAACATTTTAAAATCAACACAAACTTAAAAGAATACGCCTTTGGGCCCTTGGACGAATTCTGTGAAATGAACACGGCCCCTTACATTAAGGAAAAGGTTGTGGGTGGGGGGGATAGTCAAGTAAGTTTAGGAAAAGAACAACGGGACAGTTGGGTTTAAGAATCGTGACACGCGGGACGCAATCCCCGGTCTCCTTGGTGAGTTCTGTGATGTTTGACCCATCCACCCCCCCAACCAACCTCCAAACGTAGATTTTCAGCCTTTTATACTACTATTCACTACCATAGTTGCTCTTAACGCTACGACATCTCATTGACTATTCTGTCAATTTGAGTACATAGTGCACTCACATTGTCAAAGTTAGGTCTAATGCAGTGCACTTAGAGTACCCGGAGGGTGCACTCAAAAAGTTGAGTGTGGATCAATGGACATTTTCCCCCGTTAATGGTCGCCAACTTAGCTACTTACTAATCTACCTACTAATTTACTAATCGTACTGGAAAGGCGGGGCTAACAAAAGTTAAAACACTTTCACTAAAGGCGGCCGAGGAGGAGGCAATAGCAAAACCGACGGAGCAATACAAATGTAAGTTGAACATGAGTCTTTTTGCTATAGTTGTATACCATATGTTTTATATAACATATTATGTTATAGTGCTGTATAGTACCAGCTGGTGAGACGCAGGAGAACTCCAGGCAAGAAGCACCACACAGCACTGAAGATCTCTCAGCACCTGTGTCACCTCAAGACCTCAGGAGGTGCTCCGGAATCGCCTCTGCAGACTCCGAAGAGCAGAAAGCATTCAGAACAAGAAGAAGGCTAGGGAGAACAAAAGATCCCAGTTCACCAAAGACCCCATGTGGAGGCAAGGTGGGTGCTAACTGCTCTGGACCACATGACAATGTGGGCCAGATTGAAGTTTAAGACAAAGAAATCCAGGAATGGAGGAATGGTTGAGGGGGATTGAAAAAATCAGGGTTCCCTGGGAAGTTTAAAGCTTGGCTCTATCAACACGGACTGTTGCCAAGACTCATGTGGCTGCTGACTGTGTGAAGTCCCAATGACATGTGTTGAAGGAGTGGAAAGGAAGATCAATAAGTACCTTCGAAAGTGGTTGGGAATCCCTTCACTGCAGTAGGACTTAACATAGGATCAGGGCAGCTTCAACTTCCCCTGTCATCCTTGGTAGAGGAATTCAAAGTTGCAAAGTGCAGAGTCGTAATGACATACACAGACTTCCAGGATGAACAAGTCAGATCTGCAGGTGTTATCACAAGATCAGGACGCAAGTGGGCAGCTGATTAATCTGTTGCTGAGTTGTGGCTGAGAGCATGTTGAAGCTGGTTGCCCACCGACACTTGATGTCCCCCTGAAGTAGCATCAGAAGCCTTCTTCCACTGCTTTCTCAGCTGCCTTCTCTCTCTGACCAGCCTTTTCGATCTCTTGCTGCCTCTTGGATTTGGTTGGTGCTGGTGCTACTTTGACATTTCTCCTTGTGTTTACTACAAAGCGCTCCAGTTTATAGGTTATTATGTTTTATATTTTATAGTTATAGTCAATAATTTATCATGATCTACTGCACTGTTCTATCCCTGCACTGTTCACTTTTTCCCTATTTTCATTACACACAATTGTCACCTTATCATGGTCATTGCATTTTTGTGAGTGATTTTAATTTTTAATTTTAATTTTTTAATTTGGTTCTTATTCTTATTCTTAGATATGTGTGTATATGTGTTTGTTGTGTTATGGTTGTCTTGCTACTGTATGCCCAAAAATTCCTTTGGAATGAACAGAGTATCTATCTATCTATCTATCTATCTATCTAAACAAAATATATAAAGTGGAACCTGTATCTTTTCTGTAGAATTGTATTGTTGCATCTCTGGTTTTCAATAAAAATACATACAAAAAGAAATAAGTAACAGATAAGGGAAGTCTTAACAGCTCAGCAAGTAAATGAGGAACGCTGGTGAAAACGTATCCGGGCATCTAACCCTAACCCCATAATTTCATAAGCTGGGAGGGAGAAGTTGTTGTCATCATCACAAAGTTCAGGCCTAAGAAATGTGCCCTCATTAGACAATAAATGGTAGCAAC
The DNA here is from genome assembly GCA_026937815.1 of Etheostoma perlongum. NCBI lineage: Eukaryota > Metazoa > Chordata > Actinopteri > Perciformes > Percidae > Etheostoma > Etheostoma perlongum. The sequence goes on from CM049381.1 coordinate 2,014,346, forward strand.
CTGGTCCAGATTACCTACAACCATTATCAGACTTTGCAAACCATCCCAATTAAGATGGCATTACTCAACACGAAGTCAGTGAAATCTAGGCTAGATTCGTGAATGGCTTTATTCCAAACTATCATTCAAATCACATTAAACATGTGTTACAGTAAGTGAACACTGGAATTAAAAATTTACATAAATCTTGTAACTGCCTCACACTCTTTTTTTTTGTGTTAGGGTTAGAAATGACACTAGTATGTATTGACTCTGATAATAGTATTTGGGGTTTACCCTGGACCTCTGTTGCTGGATCCTGTCCAATCATGTGTTTGTTTTTTTAATCAAGAAACTCTACTTTGAGGGTTTTTATGCACTCTGATAACTTATTTACATTTCAAGTACAAAATAAATTACGAGTGTGGATCAATTTATTTTCATTGTGAATAAGAAAACAGCCACCCAACACCTCCAAAAGTTCAGTATCACTTGTTAGCCACTAAAATGTTTAACGCCTTGCTGTTCCCATAACAAAAACTAAAAAAGTTTCTTTAACAGTAAAATACACAGTACAGCAATAAAAATGTCTTTGATGTTTGTTATTGAAAAAATACAGAAAAACTACATTTAAGTTGACTTGATAGTGTAGAATAGAGTTGTTATTTTTGTATTCATACAAATATTAGCCATTATAAAGTTCAAAATCAAGACACATTGCTATTCCCATAACAAACAGTCTCTTTAACAGTAGATACACAGTATTGTGTATATACACAGTATTGTGTATTTACTGAACCTTTCAACATTTCACATCTCAGCATGGTTATTTCAGAAGAAGTGCCTGTACATTAGTAATCAGTGTTATTACATCAAATCATTTTGGCTGAACAGAACAATCTTTTGAGGTGTTTAGAGATTTCTTTCATTTTGAGCCCGTATATGAGTGGGTTAAACAAAGGATGATACAAAATTATTTGTAACGTCATTATTAAGCGTGCAGTTTTAGGAAAATTGGATTATATTCGTGCTATGCTGAGATCATATACCAACAAACAGTAGAAACTGATTAAAACCAACAGGTGGGGTATACAGGTCTGTGCAGCTTTTCTCCTGACTTCTCTACTACTTCGATAGGTTATTATAAATATCCTGGTGTATGTAAAAACTATGAAAAGCATGGGCAGTATTAAGATATCTATTAAACAGATAACACCAAATATAGTAATTACTCTTGATGTTACACATTGAAGTTTGTAAATTGAATTGTTACAAAATATTCCTTTTAGAGTTAAGTCACACAGTTTTGCTCCAGAACTTAATATTGCTAGGACTAAAATATGACAAGCAGGCACAAGCCAAGCAAACAACAGGAACATTCTCACTGTGGTTTTTGTCATGATAGTGTGATATTGCAGAGGTTTACATATAGAAACATATCTGTCATAGGCCATGGCTGACAACAGTAAGAATTCTGATAAGCCTAAAGTGTAAAATATATAAAATTGAAAGAGACAAGCTGAATAAGATATGATCTGTTTTTCAGATAAAAAGTCAACCAAGAGCTTTGGGTAGATATTAGTGCTATAAAGAACAGAGTTCAGTAATAAAGCTGCAATGAAAATGTACATAGGCTCATGGAGGTTACTGTGAAACCAGATAAGGTACACAATAATAGAATTACTGCAGATTATTAGAATATATGCTATGAACATAAAAAAATAAACATATCTGAACCTATCAACTTCCACATGCCCATCCAGGGTTAAATAAGTTACATTTGCATCATCATCCATTAATGTTGTCTTAAACTAAATGTTTAGATGTTGAGTAATAAAACAAGCAATTTTATAACAAGAGTGCATTCATTCCTAAAAAGAGCTCTCACTTACATGATAACACCAACATCCAACCTGTACTGTTGTGTCTTACCCATTCATAGATACCTGACCTTGGAAGTCACCTGGTGTTGGTTCTTTTACAAAATTAAGAAAGTGAACTGTTTGAGTCTGTGGAAAGTTTTTATGAAATTGCTTTGCCCCCCAAGGATCTCATTAAACTCTCCACCAATAGTTACTGATACATGAAGAACTTCATCAGACTCTGGAGGCCTGAAGTTGCATGCTTTTCTTGACCATGTGCTCCAGTAAATAATCTTTCCAATTTAGAATAGTCTTAGTCCTGGCAAGACTTTCCCCCAGGAGACTGGGGTGCGTGTCTTGTTTGAAAAAAAACTAAAATTTTAAGTGGAAGTAAATCTCATCTTTAATTGAACCAGGTGAGTCCAAGTTTGAGATCTTTGGTTCCAACCGCCATGTCTTTGTGCGACGGAGAAAAGGTGACTGGATGGATTCTTCATGCCTGGTTCCCTCCGTGAAGCATGGAGGAGGAGATGTGATGGTGTGGGGGGTCTTTGCTGGTGAGACTGTTGGGGATTTATTCAAATTTGAAGGCATACTGAACCAGCATGGCTACCACAGCATCCTGCAGCAACATGCCATCCCATCCAGTTTGCGTTTAGTTGGATCATGATTTATTTTTCAACAGGACAATGACCCCAAACACACCTCCAGGCTGTGTAAGAGCTATTTGACCAAGAAGGAGAGTGATGGAGTGCTGAATAAATAGTTTAAAAATCATACATTGTGATTTCTGGATATTTTTTTAGATTATGTCTCTCACAGTGGACATGCACCTACGATGAAAATTTCAGACCTCTCCATGGTTTCCAAGTGGGAGAACTTGCAAAATAGCAGCGTGTTCAAATACTTATTTTCCTCACTGTGTATATATATATATATTAAACGCCAAAGGTTTGGTTACACTTTCTCATTCAATGCGTTTTCTTTATTTTCATGACTATTTACATTGTAGATTATCACTGAAAGCATCAAACTATGAATGAACACATGTGATTACTGCTTTGCACACTCTTGGCATTCTCTTGATGAGCTTCAAGAGGTAGTCACCTGAAATGGTTTTAAAGGAGTTCCCAGAATGCTCAGCACTTGTTGGCCCTTTTGCCTTCACTCTCCGGTCCAGCTCTCCCCAAACCATCTGGATTGGGTTCAGATCCGGTGACTGTGGAGGTGCAGCACTCCATAACTCTCCTTCTTAGTCAAATAGCCCTTACACAGCCTGGAGGTGTGTTTGATGCAATTGTCCTATTGAGAAATAAATGATGGTCCAACTTATCGCAAACTGGATAGGATGGCATGCTGCAGGATGCTGTGGTAGCCATCACACCTCCTCCACCATACTTCACGGGGGAACCAGGCATGTAGAATCCATCTGGTCACTTTTTCTCCATCGCACAAAGACACGGTGGTTGGAACCACAGATCTTAAACTTGGACTCATCAGACCAAAGCAAAGATTTCTACTAGTCTAATGTATATTCTTTGTGTTTCTTGGCCCAAACAAATCTAATCTACTTGTTGCCTCTCCTTAGCAGTGGTTTCCTAGCTGCTATTTGATCATGAAGGCCTGATTCGTGCAGTCTCCTCTTAACAGTTGTTCTAGAGATGTGTCTGCTGCTAGAACTCTGTGTGGTATTCATCTGGTCTCTAATCTGAGCTGCTGTTAACTTTCTGAGGGTGGTGACTCAGATGAACTTATCCTCAGCAGCAGAGGGACTCTTGGTCTTCCTTTCCTGGGGTGGTCCTCATGTGAGCCAATTTCATTGTAGCGCTTGATCGTTTTTGCAACTGTACTTGGGGACACATTCAAAGTTTTTGCAATTTTCTGGTCTGACTGACCTTCATTTCTTAAAGTAATGATGTCCACTTGTTTCTTGTTTCTTTACTTAGCTCATTGGTTCTTGCCATAATATGAATTCTAACATTTGTCCAATAGGCAATTGGCTGTGTATCAACCTGACTTCTGCACAACACAACACTGACACACAAACTTTTGGCCAGTACTGTATATTTATACCTATACAGTAATAGTCAAGAAAATCAGTTTGAACATGTGTCTAAACTTTTGGCCTGCACTTTATATGTAAAACAAGATGATACATCTCAAGGGGGTTATACTAAGGTGCTTAATAAATAAAGTTGATTTCCTACTTGTTGCTTATTGCAGCTGAAAGGAACATGCTTACCATCATGTGTGGCAGCATAAGACCACTTTAAACTCTTACCTTCCTTTTATTTTGCATTACTACCAGGTGGGAACCCTGCACTGAGACTAGCAGATTTTGACTTGTGATGGTGCTTGATATTAGCACCCTGATGACATTCAGGGCTTAGCCCAGACCTCTGCTGGGGGGTCCTGCCCAGACAAGTGTACTCACTGCTGTGTTTTGGTGTCATATTACAGGATATATAGTGAATACAAAATATAATCAGAAAATGTAAATATATTGGCACCCATATAAAGATTCTTTTTAACTTTTACTAATGAATTGTCTTGTTCTTGTTTTTGTTTTTTCTTTTCTTTTCCTTTCCTTTCCTTTCCTTTTTTGTTTTCTTCTTGTTTTATACTAAATGTTACTATCCTATGTCTTTTTTTACTGTAACTCCAACCTGCCTAATGGACTGCAGATGGAAACGTGTACTGCTGTACTTGTTCATCGGTGTGCATTGTCCTGAATTAATAAATTAAATTAAATTAAAGAAGTTTAGTCCTCCACACAGAGGCCCAGGGTTCAAATCCCACCTGCAGCAGGTTTCCTGCATGTCTTTCCCCTTTCTCTTCCCTTTCATGTTGTAGCTGTCCTGGTGATTAAAGGCAGAAATGCCCAAAAAATAAACTTTAAAAGACAGTATATATTTTGTATTTTCTTAGATGAAACTACCCAGCAGTATATAAAACCATTACAATGAGCTCTACCTTTAACAGTTTAATTAGTTTACATTAACATTAATGCGTCCTGCCTAGGGATGAGCCGAGTACTCGGCTGAAACGAGTATCCGGTACGGATAAAGCACTTTTGCCGAGTACAAGCATAGACATATAAAGAGTAGACGCCGCATTGGCAGGCTTATCGCGAGAAATCCAGCCGCCATCTTGGACTGGTCATACTCGTTACTTGGCAGCAGAAGATACAAGATGCCAGAGCACTGTGCAACATATTCCTGCTCAGATCGGCGGATTTTTTTTATCTTATCTCTTTCACTCTGGGTTCTGTGAAGCATTTTGTAGGCCTATCTGTGTTTTGAAAATTGCTAATATCATAAATTAAGTTCCAAAAAAGCAGCACTAATGTATGCTTGTGTTGTTATTACATTGGGATTGTCTCTGGTTTTAGTTGGGATTTGTTTGATAAGACTTGCACGTTACTCTTATAAGATAGATAGATAGATAGATAGAGATATATATATAATTATATATAGCCTTTTCAATAGCAATGTGCTTGAGTACAGAGTCAACACAACATAAAAGAGGTGTATCTGTCCAAATACTTATGTAATAAGAGCTGAGACAGCTGGTCATTTATCAAATATATTGAAAGTTGCAATAAATATGCAATATTTAGTTTATTTTGTGGAGCTGTCCTGTTAACTTTATTTATGTATTTTATACTGTCCAACCAGTAGAACCCGTCCTGTTCTGTAGACATGGTCCTTAGTTATTTATATTATAACTTTATTTATGTATTTTATACTGTCCAACCAGTAGAACCCGTCCTGTTCTGTAGACATGGTCCTTAGTTATTTATATTATAACTTTATTTATATATTTTATACTGTCCAACCAGTAGAACCCGTCCTGTTCTGTAGACATGGTCCTTAGTTATTTTATTATAACTTTATTTATGTATTTTATACTGTCCAACCAGTAGAACCCGTCCTGTTCTGTAGACATGGTCCTTAGTTCTTCATTTACCAGTCCAATATAACTTTCAGTTGAAAGTAAACCTTTTGTTCTGTAAGAAAATTGGTCCTTTGTTATTTATTTTTAATTTTACATATGTTTAAAAATTTTATATCTGTCCAACCAATGTTGTGAACCCTAGTGTCCTGTTCTGTGTAGACATGGGTCTGCTAAATTATTTATATTATAAACTTTATTTATATATTTTGTGTACTGTCCAACCAGTAGAACCCGTGTGTTCTGTAGACATGGTCAAATATTTAATTATAAATTTAATTTAATATATTTTTCTTGTACTTCCAACCAGTAGAACCTGTCCTGTTCTGTAGACATGGTCCTTAGTTATTTATATTATAAAATTTATTTATATATTTTATACTGTCCAACCAGTAGAACCTGTCCTGTTCTGTAGACATGGTCCTTAGTTATTTATATTATAACTTCATTTATATATATTTATACTGTCCAACCAGTAGAACCCGTCCTGTTCTGTAGACATGGTCCTTAGTTATTTATATTTATAACTTTATTTATGTATTTTATACTGTCCAACCAGTAGAACCCGTCCTGTTCTGTAGACATGGTCGTTAGTTATTTATATTATAACTTTATTTATGTATTTTATACTGTCCAACCAGTAGAACCCGTCCTGTTCTGTAGACATGGTCCTTAGTTATTTATATTATAACTTTATTTATATATTTTATACTGTCCAACCAGTAGAACCCGTCCTGTTCTGTAGACATGGTCCTTAGTTATTTATATTATAACTTGATTTATATATTTTATACTGTCCAACCAGTAGAACCCGTCCTGTTCTGTAGACATGGTCCTTAGTTATTCATGTTGGACCAGTCCAATATAACTTTCAGTTAAAATAAACCTTGTGTTGTAAGAAAACTTGTTTAATTTGTTATGAATCTATTTTGTAATTTTACATATGTTTAAAAATATCGGAATTCATATCGATGTTGCAATATCACATTTTGTCAATGTTGTGCAACCCTAGTGTGTGTGTGTGTGTGTGTGTGTGTGTGTGTGTGTGTTTAGGGAGGGGGCTGCTAAATGTCAAGGTCCGGGAGGCAATTGATGCAGAATAACGTGGTAGTACTGTGTGTGTGTGTGCTTGTGTGTGTGTGTGTGTGTGTGACAGAGAGAGAGACAAATATAAAAAGCTTCAAGTAGACTCTAATAATATAATCATATTGTTTCTTGTACTTAAATACCTGACTTTACGGTCACTATCTGTTTCTTCTTCCCTATCATATTTATAATGTGTGTGCAAAATACCTATTATAGCCTGCATCATATATGTGATGTAGGGGTATTTATACCTATTATAGCCTGCATCATATATGTGATGTAGGGGTATTTATACCTATTATAGCCTGCATCATATATGTGATGTAGGGGTATTTATACCTATTATAGCATACATCATATATGTGATGTAGGGGTATTTATACCTATTATAGCCTGCATCATATATGTGATGTAGGGGTATTTATACCTATTATAGCTACATCATATATGTGATGTAGGGGTATTTATACCTATTATAGCCTACATCATATATGTGATGTAGGGGTATTTATACCTATTATAGCCTACATCATATATGTGATGTAGGGGTATTTATACCTATTATAGCCTGCATCATATATGTGATGTAGGGGTATTTATACCTATTATAGCCTGCATCATATATGTGATGTAGGGGTATTTATACCTATTATAGCCTACATCATATATGTGATGTAGGGGTATTTATACCTATTATAGCCTACATCATATATGTGATGTAGGGGTATTTATACCTATTATAGCCTACATCATATATGTGATGTAGGGGTATTTATACCTATTATAGCCTGCATCATATATGTGATGTAGGGGTATTTATACCTATTATAGCCTACATCATATGTATGTGATGTGGGGTATTTATGTATTATAGCCTATTCATATATGTTATGTAGGGGGGTATTTATACCTATTATAGCCTGCATCATATATGTGATGTAGGGGTTTTATACTATTATAGCTACATCATATATGTGATGTAGGGGTATTTATACCTATTATAGCCTGCATCATATATGTGATGTAGGGGTATTTATACCTATTATAGCCTGCATCATATATGTGATGTAGGGGTTTTATACCTATTATAGCCTGCATCATATATGTGATGTAGGGGTTTTATACCTATTATAGCCTGCATCATATATGTGATGGGGGGTTTTAGCCTATTATAGCCTGCATCATATATGTGATGTAGGGTATTTATACCTATTATAACATACATCATATAGGGTATTTATACCTATTATAGCCTGCATCATATATGTGATGTAGGGGTATTTATACCTATTATAGCCTACATCATATATGTGATGTAGGGGGTATTTATACCTATTATAGCCTACATCATATATGTGATGTAGGGGTATTTATACCTATTATAGCCTACATCATATATGTGATGTAGGGGTATTTATACCTATTATAGCCTGCATCATATATGTGATGTAGGGGTATTTATACTATTATAGCCTACATCAATATGTGATGTAGGGGTATTTATACCTATTATAGCCTACATCATATATGTGATGTAGGGGTATTTTATACCTATTATAGCCTACATCATATATGTTATGTAGGGCATTTTATACCTGTTATAGCCTGCATCATATATGTGATGTAGGGGTATTTATACCTATTATAGCCTACATCATATATGTGATGTAGGGGTATTTATACCTATTATAGCCTGCATCATATATGTGATGTAGGGGTATTTATACCTATTATAGCCTACATCATATATGTTATGTAGAATACCTATTTTGCAAATACCTATCATTTACAAATGATAGATACACCGAGGATGTCTGGTCTAGGGTGACAAGACGTCCTCGGATTTAGAAGACAGTCCCCGTTTTTGGTTGTCTGTCCCTGACTAAATACAGAAGAAAAAACTACCTCTGTCATTTTTCTGTTTTTAAAGACACAACATTAGGTTTTTCAATCAGATTTATAGTCAAACTGGAAATATCCCCGTTGCTCTCCCTTTTCGGGGATAATGTTTCCAGTTTTGATCTCGGATGTCTGGTGAATTTATATCATATCAGAATATTCTATTACTGTTAAGCACACTATGAATATTAAAATATGCCTAATCATGTGTCCTGTATCATAGCTACATGTATGACCTTTGTAGCAAAAAAAAAACATGAAAATCAGTTGGGTATTCAGTGAGATTGATTAATTAAACGCGCTGACAGCTCATTGCACCTGCCAAACACATTACACTGAGTGGAGCGGGTGACCGGTCCAAGATGGCGGCCCCAAATCTCGTCAGCGCCAATAGGCAGTAGCGGTCGATGCGGCGTCTACTCTTTATGTCTATGAGTACAAGTATTATACGAGTAATACGAGTCAATATCTGTGCTCGGATTGAATAAAAGTCCTCAGCTGACCATGCTAGTCACAGCGCCCCCCCCGTACACACACACACACACACACTCTACTCATTCACACACAGAACACGCAGAACAGCGCCCCCCTCTCCCTCTCTCTCTCTCTAACCAGTAGATCTCCCTCAGACACTTGGGGTCGCGGGTCTTTTCCGTTAACGTTTAGGGTTTCTTCAGCTTCAGGTTTGTTTTTAACTTCGGTTTGTAGTACTTCCATAGTAACCAGTAGATTTCTGGTGAACGTGGGGTTTGTAGTACTTCCATAGTAACCAGTAGATTTCTGGTGAACGTGGGGTTTGTAGTACTTCCATAGTAACCAGTAGATTTCTGGTGAACGTGGGGTTTGTAGTACTTCCATAGTAACCAGTAGATTTCTGGTGAACGTGGGGTTTGTAGTACTTCCATAGTAACCAGTAGATTTCTGGTGAACGTGGGGTTTGTAGTACTTCCATAGTAACCAGTAGATTTCTGGTGAACGTGGGGTTTGTAGTACTTCCATAGTAACCAGTAGATTTCTGGTGAACGTGGGGTTTGTAGTACTTCCATAGTAACCAGTAGATTTCTGGTGAACGTGGGGTTTGTAGTACTTACATAGTAACCAGTAGATTTCTGGTGAACGTGGGGTTTGTAGTACTTACATAGTAACCAGTAGATTTCTGGTGAACGTGGGGATTCAGACATACTGCTTGCCGTTGAGTCTCTGCCGTCAGAAATGTTTTTTTTTTAACTGTCAGCTGCCCCCCTCCGCCCCCTCTCTCTTTCTCTCTCTCTCTCTCTGTGTGTCTACTACTCACACACACACACAACAGTAGACACACACACACTCACACATACCTGGTGTGGAAATAAAAAATAAAAAAGAACCAAAACAAAAAAAAATCACACTGATGATAAAAAAATTAAAAGTTAAAAAAAAAGTTATATTGAGTATGGAACTCTTGTTCATTACATTTTACTTCATAATTGCAACCGCATGTGCTGTATTCATTGTTGCAAAACGTTCTGTTTATAGTTTTTTTGTTACCATGACAACACCATTGATCTGAAGCTCGATGCTGTCATGTAAATAGTTTTCTAATCAGCAATAAATATAACAATTTCTGATCAACTCATATCAATTGCATGCTTAAAATAACATACTGGTTAAAGCCCCGCCCATTTCAAGACAACCCGACCCACTTCTGGGTTAAATTCTGTCCACTTCCTGGTTAGGCCCCGCCTAGTCCGAGTACAGATACAGATAAAGATAATTCATGTGGTAAACAGATACAGATACAGATACAGATAATGCTGTACTCGCTCATCCCTAGTCCTGCCAGGACAAGTTTTTTATGCGCTCATCTACCTTATTTAGATGTATGATGAAATTCCCAGTGTGAATCTATTTATTTTCATTGTGAATAAGAAAATAGCAACGCACACCCCGGTAAGTTGAGTAAAGTCATAGCTTGAAGTGAAAAATAAGGATTTACTACTATGTCAGAATGTGTTGCTGTGGAAGAACTAAAATCCAGCGGTGAACAACAAATATCATTATTACTCAAAACAACTTCAATTATCTGTAAAGTGAAAGGCATGTTCACACTTTAAGTGTGGTCTTAACACATTATGCATCTGCAATAATACAACTTATATTGCTGAATGTCAATATTTAATTTATCACGGTACCCAGAGCCAATGCGATGAATGTAAATGTCATCTCAGGTGAACAGGGTTCAGGTTTGCTAATTACATTTATGAAAGTAGAGTTAAATACAGAAAACAGTCTACATGAGAACGTGTTGCAGTGAAAGTAAAAAAGATACAGCGGTGAACAACAAATATTGTTAATTCAAAGAACTTAGCTTGCTAATTACATTCATGACAGTAAATAAAATACAGAAAAACTACATTTAAGTTGACTTGATAGTGTAGAAAAGAGTTGTTATTTGTATTCATAGAAATATTACTATTATAAAGTTAAAAATCAAGACATTGCTATTCCCATACCTAACAGTCTCTTTAACAGTAAATACACAGTATTGTGTACATACACAGTATTGTGTACATACACAGTATTGTGTACATACACAGTATTGTGTATTTACTGAACCTTTCATCAATTCACATCTCAACATAGTTATTTCAGAAGAAGTGCCTGTACATTAGTAATCAGTGTTATTACATCAAATCATTTTGGCTGAACAGAACAATCTTTTGAGGTATTTAGAGATTTCTTTCATTTTGAGCCAGTATATGAGTGGGTTAAACAAAGGATGATACAACATTATTTGTAACGTCATTATTAAGCGTGCAGTTTTAGGAAAATTGGATTCTACTCGTGCTATGCTGACATCATAAACACTCAAAATGGAGAAACTGATTAAAACCAACAGGTGGGGTAAACAGGTCTGTGCAGCTTTTCTCCTGACTTCTCTACTACTTCGATAGGTTATTATAAATATCCTGGTGTATGTAAAAAGTATGAAAAGCATGGGCAGAACTGAGAGATCTATTAAACAGACTATACCAAATATAGTAATTACTCTTGATGTTACACATTGAAGTTTGTAAATTGAATTGTTACAAAAAACAGCCCTTTTTAGAGTTAAGTCACACAGTTTTGCTCCAGAACTTAATATTGCTAGGACTAAAATATGACAAGCAGGCACAAGCCAAGCAAACAACAGGAACATTCTCACTGTGGTTTTTGTCATGATAGTGTGATATTGCAGAGGTTTACATATAGAAACATATCTGTCATAGGCCATGGCTGACAACAGTAAGAATTCTGATAAGCCTAAAGTGTAAAATATATAAAATTGAAAGAGACAAGCTGAATAAGATATGATCTGTTTTTCAGATAAAAAGTCAACCAAAAGCTTTGGGTAGATATTAGTGCTATAAAGAACAGAGTTCACTAACAAAGCTGCAATGAAAATGTACATAGGCTCATGGAGGTTTTGGTAAAACCAGATAAGGTACACAATAATAGAATTACTGCAGATTATTAGAATATATGCTATGAACATAATAAAAAAATAAACATATCTGTATTTGTTAACTTCCACATGCCCATCCAGAGTTATATAAGTTACATTTGCATCATCATCCATTAATGTTGTCTTAAACTAAATGTCTAGATGTTGAGTAAAAAAACAAGCAATTTTATAACAAGAGTGCATTAATTCCTAAAAAGAGCTCTCACTTACATGATAACACCAACATCCAACCTGTACTGTTGTGTCTTACCCATTTATAGATACCTGACCTTGGAAGTCACCTGGTGTTGGTTCTTTTACAAAATTAAGAAAGTGAACTGTTTGAGTCTGTGGAAAGTTTTTATGAAATTACTTTGCCCCCCCAAGGATCTCATTAAACTCTCCACCAATAGTTACTGATACATGAAGAACTTCATCAGACTCTGGAGGCCTGAAGTTGCAGGCTTTTCTTAACTATGTGCTCCATTATATAACATTTCCAATTTAGAATAGTCTTAGCCCTGGCAAGACTTTCACACAGGAGACTGGGGTGTGTGTCTTGATTGAAAATAAAAGCTTAAATCCTAAACAGAAGTAGATCTCATATGTTAACTGAACTAGATGAGTCCAAGTTTGAGATCTTTGGTTCCAACCGCCATGTCTTTGTGTGACGGTGAAAAGGTGACCGGATGTGTTCTACATGCCTGGTTCCCTCCGTGAAGCATGGAGAAGGAGGTGTGATGGTGCGGGGTTGCTTTGCTGGTGACAATGTTGGGGATTTATTCAAAATTGAAGGCATACTGAACCATCATGGCTCCCACAGCATCCTGCAGCAACATGCCATCCCATCCGGTCTGCGTTTAGTTGGACCATCATTTATTTTCCAACAGGACAATGACCCCAAACACACTTCCAGGCTGTGTAAGAGCTATTTGACCAAGAAGGAGAGTGATGGAGTGCTGCGTGCATCGCCTCCACAGTCACCGAACCTGAACCCAATCGAGATGGTTTGGGGTGAGCTGGACCGCAGAGTAAAGGAAAAAGGGCCAACAAGTGCTGAGCATCTCTGGGAATTCCTTCTTCCTTTTTTCCTTTTTTGAGTACATAATTCCATATGTGTTCATTCATAGTTTTGATTCAACTTCATGCTGATAACACAGTATAGGCCAACAGTTTGGTTACACCTTCTCATTCAATGCGTTTCCTTTATTTTCATGACTATTTACATTGTAGACTCTCACTGAAGGCATCAAACTATGAATGAACACATGTGGAATTATGTACTTAACAAAAAAGTGGAAATAACTGAAAACATGTCTTATATTCTAGTTTCTTCAAAGTACTCTCCCCCTTTTCTCTGATTACTGCTTTGCACACTCTTGGCATTCTCTTGATGAACTTCAAGAGGTAGTCACTTGAAATGGTTTCCCAACAGTCTTGAAGGAGTTCCCAGAATGATCAGCACTAGTCGGCCCATTTGCCTTCACTCTGCGGTCCAGCTCTCCCCAAACCATCTTGATTGGGTTCAGGTCCGGGGACTGTGGAGGCGATGCACGCAGCACTCCATCACTCTCCCTCTTGGTCAAATAGCCTTACACAGCCTGGAGGTGTGTTTGGGGTCATTGTCCTGTTGGAAAACAAATGATGGTCCAACTAAACGCAAACTTGATGGGATGGGGCATGCCGCTGGAGGTGTGTTTCTCCCATGCTGCTTCAGTATGACTTCAATTGGAATAAATTTTGTACCAGCAAAGCAACCCCGCACCATCACACTTCCTCCTTCATGCTTCACGGTGGGAACCAGGCATGTAGAATCCATCCGGTCACCTTTTTCCCGTCGCACAAAGACACGGCGGTTGGAACCACAGATCTCAAACTTGGACTCATCAGACCAAAGCAAGATTTCCACTGGTCTAATGTCCATTCCTTTGTGTTTCTTGGCCCAAACAAATCTCTTCTGCATTGTTGCCTCCTAAGCAGTGGTTTCCTAGCTGCTATTTGATCATGAAGGCCTGATTTGTGCAGTCTCCTCTTAACAGTTGTTCTAGAGATGTGTCTGCTGCTAGAACTCTGTGTGGTATTCATCTGGTCTCTAATCTGAGCTGCTTTTAACTTGCGATTTCTGAGGCTGGTGACTCAGATGAACTTATTCTCAGCAGCAGAGGTGACTCTTGGTCTTCCTTTCCTGGGGGGGTCCTTATGTGAGCCAGTTTCGTTGTAGCGCTTGATGTTTTTGCGACTGCACTTGGGGACACATTCAAAGTTTTCATAATGTTTGGTCTGACTGACCTTCATTTCTTAAAGTAATGATGGCCACTCGTTTCTCTTGACTTAGCTGATTGGTTCTCGCCATAATATGAATTCTAACAGTTGTCCAATAGGCTGTCGGCTGTGTAACAACCTGACTTCTGCACAACACAACTGATGGTCCCAACCCCATTAATAAGGCAAGAAATTCCCCTAATTAACCCTGACAAGGCCCACCTGTGAAGTGAAACCATTTCAGGTGACTCCCTCATGAAGCTCATTGAGAAAACACCAAGGGTTTGCAGCATTATCAAAAAAGCAAAGGGGGGGTACTTTGATGAAACTATAATATAAGACATGGTTTCAGTTATTTAACACTTATCTAACAATTATGTACTAAATACATAATTCCACATGTGTTCATTCATAGTTTTGATGCCTTCAGTGATAATCTACAATGTTAATAGTCATGAAAATCAGTTTGAACATGTGTCTAAACTTTTGGCCTGCACTTTATATGTAAAACGAGATGATACATCTCAAGGGGGTTATACTAAGGTCCTTTATAAATAAAGTTGATTTCCTACTTGTTGCTTATTGCAGCTGAAAGGAACATGATTACCATCATGTGTGGCAGCATAAGACCACTTTAAACTCTTACCTTCCTTTTATTTTGCATTACTACCAGGTGGGAACCCTGCACTGAGACTAGCAGATTTTGACTTGTGATGGTGCTTGATATTAGCACCCTGATGACATTCAGGGCTTAGCCCAGACCTCTGCTGGGGGGTCCTGCCCAGAAAAGTGCACTCACTGCTGTGTTTTGGTGTTATATTACAGGATATACACTCACCGGCCACTTTATTAGGTACACCTGTCCAACTGCTCGTTAACACTTAATTTCTAAGCAGCCAATCACATGGCGGCAACTCAGTGCATTTAGGCATGTAGACATGGTCAAGACAATCTCCTGCAGTTAAAACCGAGCATCAGTATGGGGAAGAAAGGTGATTTGAGTGACTTTGAACGTGGCATGATTGTTGGTGCCAGAAGGGCTGGTCTGAGTATTTCAGAAACTGCTAATCTACTGGGATTTTCACGCACAACCATCTCTAGGGTTTACAGAGAATGGTCCGAAAAAGAAAAAACATCCAGTGAGCGGTGGGCGGAAATGCCTTGTTGATGCCAGAGGTCAGAGGAGAATGGCCAGACTGGTTCGAGCTGATAGAAGGGCAACAGTGACTCAAATTACCACCCGTTACAACCAAGGTGGGCAGAAGAGCATCTCTGAACGCACAGTACGTCGAACTTTGAGGCAGATGGGCTACAGCAGCAGAAGACCACACCGGGTGCCACTCCTTTCAGCTAAGAACAGGAAACTGAGGCTACAATTTGCACAAGCTCATCGAAATTGGACAATAGAAGATTGGAAAAACGTTGCCTGGTCTGATGAGTCTCGATTTCTGCTGCGACATTCGGATGGTAGGGTCAGAATTTGGCGTCTACAACATGAAAGCATGGATCCATCCTGCCTTGTATCAACGGTTCAGGCTGGTGGTGGTGGTGTCATGGTGTGGGGAATATTTTCTTGGCACTCTTTGGGCCCCTTGGTACCAATTGACCATCGTTGCAACGCCACAGCCTACCTGAGTATTGTTGCTGACCATGTCCATCCCTTTATGACCACAATGTACCCAACTTCTGATGGCTACTTTCAGCAGGATAATGCGCCATGTCCTCTGGCACCAGTCTTTCGTGCAGGTATCATCACATCTCGTGCAGGTCTTCTTAAAAGAGAAGAAGGCGGTCGGTGTTGTAGGGGCCAATCTCACATTTATGCAGGAGTGCATCATTGTTGGAGATTTCGGCGCACATGGTAATGTTGGCTCTTCTCTGGCCAACTGTGGCCCTTTTGCCAATTATGTTTCTCCCACAGCGACGCCTTTTCGCCAAGTTGAAGCCAGCCTCGTCAACATAGATAATTTCATGTGAGACTTGATTGGCCTCCAACTCCATGACTCTCTGAAAGTAATTAGATACAGTGTATGTAACTGCTGTGCTGTACTGTATATCTACTGTATGTCCTAATGTACTCCAGGTTTATAGAGTAATTTACTGCAAAATGCACTGTGAATAGTACAGTAACGACTGTACTGCATAACCTTACCTGGACGTATTGGTGACGAAAGGAACTTTGTATAGTTTCATTCGGACTCTGTGTTTAGCTAGAATCCGAGAAATGGATGTTATGCTGATTGCTGCAATGTTCCCAGAGACAAGGTTGTCCTCTACAACTCTGGACTGAATGTCCAGGCATAAAGTCACTCTAATACTGTAAATGGTAATTTTACAGTATTTACACTTTGCTGTAGGAGAAGCAATATCCTACCTGTTGGTATCTCTGAAAATACGGACAATAGATGCAACTGTGTGCTGATATTTGCCTGTACTCGTTCACCAGCCTCTCTGTATGATAGCCCGTGGTTTATGACATGGTCTATGATAGTAGCTCTTATTTGATCAGTTACCCTAGCTCAGGTCCTTCTTTGAGCGCCACCACGCATTCTAACTCCTCTCCCTCTACCTTGCTCAAAACAACTTCAATTATCTGTAAAGTGAAAGGCATGTTCACACTTTAAGTGTGGTCTTAACACATTATGCATCTGCAATAATACAACTTATATTGCTGAATGTCAATATTTAATTTATCACGGTACCCAGAGCCAATGCGATGAATGTAAATGTCATCTCAGGTGAACAGGGTTCAGGTTTGCTAATTACATTTATGAAAGTAGAGTTAAATACAGAAAACAGTCTACATGAGAACGTGTTACAGTGAAAGTAAAAATTATACAGCGGTAAACAACAAATATTGTTAATTCAAAGAACTTAGCTTGCTAATTACATTTATGACAGTCAATAAAATACAGAAAAACTACATTTAAGTTGACTTGATAATTTAGAATAGAGTTGTTATTTGTATTCGTACAAATATTAGCCATTATAAAGTTCAAAATCAAGACACATTGCTATTCCCATAACAAACAGTCTCTTTAACAGTAGATACACAGTATTGTGTATATACACAGTATTGTGTATTTACTGAACCTTTCATCAATTCACATCTCAGCATGGTTATTTCAGAAGAAGTGCCTGTACATTAGTAATCAGTGTTATTACATCAAATCATTTTGGCTGAACAGAACAATCTTTTGAGGTGTTTAGAGATTTCTTTCATTTTGAGCCCGTATATGAGTGGGTTAAACAAAGGATGATACAAAATTATTTGTAACGTCATTATTAAGCGTGCAGTTTTAGGAAAATTGGATTCTACTCGAGCTATAGTTATATCATATACAAGCAAAATGGAGAAACTAATTAAAACCAACAGGTGGGGTATACAGGTCTGTACAGCTTTTCTCCTGACTTCTCTACTACTTCGATAGGTTATTATAAATATCCTGGTGTATGTAAAAACTATGAAAAGCATGGGCAGAACTGAGAGATCTAATAAAAGAACAATACCAAATATAGTAATTACTCTTGATGTTACACATTGAAGTTTGTAAATTGAATTGTTACAAAATATTCCTTTTAGAGTTAAGTCACACAGTTTTGCTTCAGAACTTAATATTGTTTGGACTAAAATATGACAAGCAGGCACAAACCAAGCAAAGAACAGGAAAATTCTCACTGTGGTTTTTGTCATGATAGTGTGATATTGCAGAGGTTTACATATAGAAACATATCTGTCATAGGCCATGGCTGACAACAGTAAGAACTCTGTAAAGCCTAAACTATAAAATATTTGAAATTGAAAGAGACAGGCTGAATAAGATATGATCTGTTTTTCAGATAAAAAGTCAACCAAAAGCTTTGGGTAGATATTAGTGCTGTAGAGTAGACAGTTTAGTGACAATGCTGCAATGAAAATGTACATAGGCTCATGGAGGTTTTGGTGAAACCAGATAAGGTACACAATAATAGAATTACTGCAGATTATTAGAATATATGCTATGAACATAATAAAAAAATAAACATATCTGTATTTGTCCACTTCAACATGCCCATCCAGAGTTATATAAGTTACATTTAAGTCATCCATTAATGCTGAGATGTTCAGTAATAAATCAGGCTTTATACACAGCGTCTATGAATTAAACATTGAAAAGATCTCTCACTTCCACTCTTTCTAGGTCTCTGACCATGATAGTCACTTGGTGTGTGTTCATCTCCAAAATTCAGAAAGTTAACTGTTTGACACTGTGGAACTTTTTTATAAGATTACTTCACCCTCCAAGGATCTCATTAATATTTCCACCAACATAGTCACTAATACATGAAGAACCTAATCAAACTCTTGAGACCTGAAGTCGCAGCGTTGTTTGACCTCTTTTCTTGAGCATGTGCTCCATTACGTAATCTTTCCATTTCAAAATATTTGCTGTTGTAGTCCTGTCAGGACTTTCACACAGGAGACCGGTGGTTATTATATAATATAAGTTTGTTATTTGTATAAGTAAACGCAAACTTTCTTTTTTACTTTAAGTAACCTAACATATGTACAGATTTTAACCTGAAACACAATCTTTTACTAAGCTTAAGTAGAGTTTTTTTTCCTAAACCGAACCAAGTAGTTTGGTATAAGCCAGATCTTGGTATGGACCTAAAATGCATACTTTAAATGTGGCAGATGGCGATGTATTTTCTACTGATTTAAACACATTTTATGCCGCTTTGATGAGGTTGATTATTCTGAACAGCAGACAAAACACTTTAAAGAATAAAAGATTTAACTGGCAGGTTAAGGAAAAGGTTATTGGAGGAGCTTATGTTTCAATGACACACGGGAAGAACGGGGCATTTGGGTTTAGGAGAAGAAGAATGGGACGGTTGGGTTTAGGAGAAGGAGAACAAGAGAGTTGGGTTTAGGAGAAGACAACTCTTTTTTGAGACATGTCTCTCTGTCTGAGCGCCTTCCATTGACTCCACAGGACGTCCCACATCTCGTCCTACCCTTTGTCGGCCATTTCCTTCACGAGTTCCTGATAAATTAAATTCAGAAAGTCTCTCGTCTCCTCGTCCGTCCACATCCATCTGTCTTTGTTCACCCCCCCCCATGTGTGCAGACAGAGAGGAAATACTTGGGGAAATGAACTACAACTTCTTCTTCTGCGTTTTGTGCGGGTTGCAACCATAAAATGACCTAAACCAAAATCGCAATTCATTATTTATTCGGCAAATAAGGTTTCCACCAGCGATTTATCGCATAAGCCGAATATCATCAAGAGAAAATCTGATGAGACGAACGGATTTCCTTTGAGTCGATATTCATGGAATTACATTGAATTTTACTTTTTCCAGAAGGCATTTTTTTATTTATTCAATATCAGTTAATTCAGATAAAACTGTGTGGATATAAACAGAGTTACTGTTTCAATAAATGCAACATGTTTCTCAAAAGTCAACAAGTAACCTTGGTTACTAATAATGATTTCAGTATTGACCAAAATAATTCTTTCCATAATCAAGCAGTCCTACTTTGAATGCAAGACTTGTAACAGAGTATTTCTACACTGTGGTACTTTTATTAAAGTAAAAGTTTTGAGGTTTGGAAGAGCCGGGACGATTGAAACGCAGGACGGATGAAAACATTCCAGTTTTCTCCGAGTGCGATGATGATAGGTGGAAACCTAAAGCATGTTAACCTCCTCCTATCAGACCACAGAGCATGTTAACCTCCTCCTATCAGACCATAGAGCATGTTAACCTCCTCCTATCAGACCATAGAGCATGTAAACCTCCTCCTATCAGAACATAGAGCATGTTAACCTCCTCCTATCAGACAATAGAGCATGTTAACCTCCTCCTATCAGACCACAGAGCATGTTAACCTCCTCCTATCAGACCATAGAGCATGTAAACCTCCTCCTATCAGAACATAGAGCAGGTTAACCTCCTCCTATCAGACCATAGAGCATGTTAACCTCCTCCTATCAGACCACAGAGCATGTTAACCTCCTATCAGACCATAGAGCATGTTAACCTCCTCCTATCAGACCATAGAGCATGTAAACCTCCTCCTATCAGAACATAGAGCATGTTAACCTCCTCCTATCAGACCATGGAGCATGTTAACCTCCTATCAGACCACAGCGCATGTTAACCTCCTCCTATCAGACCATAGAGCATGTAAACCTCCTCCTATCAGAACATAGAGCATGTAAACCTCCTCCTATCAGAACATAGAGCAGGTTAACCTCCTCCTATCAGACCATAGAGCATGTTAACCTCCTATCAGACCACAGAGCATGTTAACCTCCTCCTATCAGACCATAGAGCATGTTAACCTCCTCCTATCAGACCATAGAGCATGTTAAACCTCCTATCAGACCATAGAGCATGTAAACCTCCTCCTATCAGAACATAGAGCATGTTAACCTCCTCCTATCAGACCATAGAGCATGTTAACCTCCTCCTATCAGACCACAGAGCATGTTAACCTCCTCCTATCAGACCATAGAGCATGTAAACCTCCTCCTATCAGAACATAGAGCATGTTAACCTCCTCCTATCAGACCATAGAGCATGTTAACTTCCTATCAGACCACAGAGCATGTTAACCTCCTATCAGACCATAGAGCATGTTAACCTCCTCCTATCAGACCATAGAGCATGTAAACCTCCTCCTATCAGAACATAGAGCATGTTAACCTCCTCCTATCAGACCATGGAGCATGTTAACCTCCTCCTATCAGACCATAGAGCATGTTAACCTCCTCCTATCAGACCATAGAGCATGTAAACCTCCTCCTATCAGAACATAGAGCATGTAAACCTCCTCCTATCAGAACATAGAGCAGGTTAACCTCCTCCTATCAGACCATAGAGCATGTTAACTTCCTATCAGACCACAGAGCATGTTAACCTCCTATCAGACCATAGAGCATGTTAACCTCCTCCTATCAGACCATAGAGCATGTAAACCTCCTCCTATCAGAACATAGAGCATGTTAACCTCCTCCTATCAGACCATAGCGCATGTTAACCTCCTATCAGACCACAGCGCATGTTAACCTCCTCCTATCAGACCATAGAGCATGTAAACCTCCTCCTATCAGAACATAGAGCATGTAAACCTCCTCCTATCAGAACATAGAGCATGTTAACCTCCTCCTATCAGACCATAGAGCATGTTAACTTCCTATCAGACCATAGAGCATGTTAACCTCCTCCTATCAGACCATAGAGCATGTTAACCTCCTCTTATCAGACCATAGAACATGGTAACCTCCTCCTATCAGACCATAGAGCATGTTAACTTCCTATCAGACCACAGAGCATGTTAACCTCCTATCAGACCATAGAGCATGTTAACCTCCTCCTATCAGAACATAGAGCATGTTAACCTCCTCCTATCAGACCATAGAGCATGTTAACCTCCTCCTATCAGACCATAGAGCATGTTAACCTCCTCCTATCAGACCATAGAGCATGGTAACCTCCTCCTATCAGACCATAGAGCATGTTAACCTCCTCCTATCAGACCATAGAGCATGCTAACCTCGTCCTATCAGACCATAGAGCATGTAAACCTCCTCCTATCAGACCATAGAGCATGTTAACCTCCTCCTATCAGACCATAGAGCATGTTAACCTCCTCCTATCAGACCATAGAGCATGTTAACCTCCTCCTATCAGCCAAATATCTCCCTGTTAGTTCCTTTTATCACAGAGTTACAGCCAATAAATGAGTTTTGATGGTCAGAAGGAAACTTTATTAGCGGTTAGATTTTGTGTTTTTTATTTAAAGGTTTGACTGCATGCTTATTCATTAGACCAGTTAGTGTTCTCCACAATCCCAGACTTTCATATTTCATGCTTGCATGGAAAGCCAAACAGGCTCCATGGACTTTAACTAAATGCACAACTATCTGTGTTTATACAATTATTTATGGAGGTGAGACATGGAAAAGCAGTTTTAGAAAGATGAAAATACATTTGGGCCCACCAGGTGGTGGGGGGGCGGTCAAGTTTTCCCATGTTATCCTATGGAGACTGACGGGCTGTGGGGGTTATTGGGATGTCCAGTGGTCTAAACCACATAAAAACCTAGTGAAACGACATTTTGCACAATAGAAACATGATATAAATGGATAAATGCACTGTTATAGCTATAAAAATGGGCGAATCATCCACAGTGCAGATGATATTTCAATAACCGCTTCATACGCGCTTCATGATGACAACAATGAGTTGTTAACAGACATTCACAAAGATGTAATATAACACCTTTTGGAAGTACCATTCATGATATATAGTAAAAAATTAATGTTATGGGAAGTTTATATGGCTTAAACTGTATGCTTCATTCCCCCCCATGCTGGTTCCTTCGTCCTGTCCAGGACGGACAGATGAAACATTACGTTCATCCCACTTTTTCTTTAATAACTCCTGAACGGTTTTGTTCAAAGTTGAAAATGTAACTGTATTTGACAGATGACACGTGTAGGTTGCTAGTGACAAAATATTAGCTTTCAGTGAGATACAACGGCTTTGTAAATTACGTTTAATTAAAAAGTGTTTCAACTGTCTTCCTCCTGTGTGGCGTAGTTTAACAGTTTCTTATTAAAGTCAGCAAAATGACTCAGTAATGTCACTTTAATTCAACTTGTCATTGGTAGTAGAAAAGGTTTGTGTGTTTGTGATAACTGTTGTCTCTCAGTTGTCCGCTGAGGACAAACACTGTGACACCCCCCGAGGCCAAGGCCTGGAATGATGGTGTCCAGTCACTCTAACGACACTCATTACAGTCTCCTTACATCAGCCGTGGGCTTCTGTGGACACCATATTTGTGTTGTTGAAATAGATTGCATCATACTAATTGGAGGCACACACACACGCACACACACACACACAAAACAAACAATCCCAACTTTACTTTATAGATTCACTTTATGAGGACTTTGTTATACTTTGACCTCCTATAACATTACAGAGGTTTATTAAGACCATTGTAAATTAAAAAGTAAATCTAAAAAGGTGGAGGGGAGGGGGGGGTAACATTTAGAGAAAAATCCCAGAATTTCCAAGATTAAAGACCTAAATTAACAGGCTTTCTATAAATATGTGAACTGAGCCCTGCAAACCTATTACAGATGTGTGGGTCATGTCAAGACTCCATCATTTCCAACTGTCGTTTTTTTTTTTCTTTTTAAGATTATTTTTGGGTCTTTCAACTTTACTTGTAGTGATAGACAGGAACAGTGGAAGAGAGACTGGGGATGCAGCAAAGGACCGCAGGTCAGAGTCAGCCTACATGGTGAGCGCGCTCCTACTGGGTGAGCCACAGCCCCCCCCGGCAGTCACTTTTCAAAACTCTTTTTGAATTACTAAAGGAGCCAATTGATCCATCCCCTCTTACTGCTATGTTTTGGTGTGATGTCACATTATGTCAGGATATCTATTGAATGCAAAATATAATCAGAAAAAATAAATGTAATGGCGCCCATATGAAAAGGTTTAGTCCTCCACACAGAGGCCCAGGGTTCAAATCCGACTTTCCCCTTTCTCTCCCCTTTCATGTCCTAGCTGTCCTGGGAATTAAAGGCAGAAATGTATATATGTATAATATATTATGTATTTTCTTAGATGAAACTACCCAGCAGTATATAAAACCATTAAAATGAGCTCTACCTTTAACAGCTGCAACATTAATGCGTCCTCCATTGATGTGTTTTTTATGCACTCTTCTACCTTATTTAGATGTATGATGAAATTCCCAGTGTGAATCTATTTATTTTCATTGTGAATAAGAAAATAGTATTGGACACCCCCATAAGTTGAGTAAAGTCATAGCTTGAAGTGAAAAATAAGGATTTACTACTATGTCAGAATGTGTTGCTATGGAAGAACTAAAATCCAGCGGTGAACAACAAATATCATTATTACTCAAAACAACTTCAATTATCTGTAAAGTGAAAGGCATGTTCACACTTTAAGTGTGGTCTTAACACATTATGCATCTGCAATAATACAACTTATATTGCTGAATGTCAATATTTAATTTATCACGGTACCCAGAGCCAATGCTATGAATGTAAATGTCATCTCAGGTGAACAGGGTTCAGGTTTGCTAATTACATTTATGAAAGTAGAGTTAAATACAGAAAACAGTCTACATGAGAATGTGTTACAGTGAAAGTAAAAAAGATACAGCGAAAAACAACAAATATTGTTAATTCAAAGAACTTAGCTTGCTAATTACATTTATGACAGTAAATAAAATACAGAAAAACTATATTTAAGTTGACTTGATAATTTAGAATAGAGTTGTTATTTGTGTTCATACAAATATTAGCCATTATAAAGTTCAAAATCAAGACACATTGCTATTCCCATACCTAACAGTCTCTTTAACAGTAGATACACAGTATTGTGTATATACACAGTATTGTGTATTTACTGAACCTTTCATCAACTCACATCTCAACATAGTTATTTCAGAAGAAGTGCCTGTACATTAGTAATCAGTGTTATTACATCAAATCATTTTGGCTGAACAGAACAATCTTTTGAGGTGTTTAGAGATTTCTTTCATTTTGAGCCCGTATATGAGTGGGTTAAACAAAGGATGATACAAATTATTTGTAACGTCATTATTAACCGTGCAGTTTTAGGAAAATTGGATTCTACGAGCTATAGTGACATCATAACCAAGCAAAATGGAGAAACTGATTAAAACCAACAGGTGGGGTAAACAGGTCTGTGCAGCTTTTCTCCTGACTTCTCTACTACTTCGATAGGTTATTATAAATATCCTGGTGTATGTAAAAACTATGAAAAGCATGGGCAGTATTGAGAGATCTATTAAACAGACTATACCAAATATAGTAATTACTCTTGATGTTACACATTGAAGTTTGTAAATCGAATTGTTACAAAATATTCCTTTTAGAGTTAAGTCACACAGTTTTGATTCATAACTAAATATTGCTAGGACTAAAACATGACAAGCAGACACAAACCAAGCAAAGAACAGGAAAATTCTCACTGTGGTTTTTGTCATGATAGTGTGATATTGCAGAGGTTTACATATAGAAACATATCTGTCATAGGCCATGGCTGACAACAGTAAGGATTCTGAACCGCTTAAAGTATAAAATATATAAAATTGAAAGAGACAAGCTGAATAAGATATGGTCTGCTTTTCAGATAAAAAGTCAACCAAAAGCTTTGGGTAGATATTAATGCTGTAAATAAAAGAGTTCACTAACAAAGCTGCAATGAAAATGTACATAGGCTCATGGAGGTTTTGGTGAAACCAGATAAGGTACACCATAATAGAATTACTGCAGATTATTAGAATAGATGCTATGAACATAATAAAAAAATAAACATATCTGTATTTGTTAACTTCCACATGCCCATCCAGAGTTAAATAAGTTACATTTAAGTCATCCATTAATGCTGAGATGTTCAGTAATAAATCAGGCAGATTTATACACAGCGTCTATGAATTAAACATTGAAAAGATCTCTCAATTCCACTCTTTCTAGGTCTCTGACCATGATAGTCACTTGGTGTGTGTTCATCTCCAAAATTCAGAAAGTGAACTGTTTGACACTGTGGAACTTTTTTATAAGATTACTTCACCCTCCAAGGATCTCATTAATATTTCCACCAACATAGTCTAATACATGAAGAACCTAATCAAACTCTTGAGACCTGAAGTCACAGCGTTGTTTGACCTCTTTTCTTGAGCATGTGCTCCATTATGTAATCTTTCCATTTCAAAATATTTAATGTTGTAGTCCTGTCAGGACTTTCACCCAGGAGACCGGTGGTTATTATATAATATAAGTTTGTTATATCTATAAGTAAATGCAGATTTTCTTACAGTACAGTACAGTTCACATAGTACAGGCCCAAAGTTTGGTTAAACCTTCTCATTCAATGCATTTCCTATATTTTTATGATTATTTACTTTGCATGTTCTCACTGAAGGCATCAAACATGTACTTAACAAAAAAGTGTGAAATAACTGAAAACATGTCTTATATTCTAGTTTCTTCAAAGTACACCCCCCTCCCTTTGCTTTGATTACTGCTTTGCACACTCTTGGCATTCTCTTGCTTAGCATCAAAAGGTAGTTACCTGTACCAGGCATGTAGAATCCATCCGGTCACCTTTTCTCTCATAGACACGGTAGTTGGAACCAAAGAACTCTGGACTAATGTCTAATGTCCATTCCTTGTGTTTCTTAGCCCCAACAAATCTCTTCTGCTTGTTGCCTCTCCTTTAGCAGTGGTTTCTAGCTGCTATTTGACCAATAAGGCCTGATTCGTGCAGTCTCCTCTTAATAGTTGCTCAAGAGATGTGTCTGCTGCTACAACTCTGTGTGGTGTTCATCTGGTCTCTAATCTGAGCTGCTGTTAACTTGTGATTTCTGAGGCTGGTGACTCAGAGGAACTTATCCTCAGCAGCAGAGGTGACTCTTGGTCTTCCTTTCCTGGGGCGATCTTCATGTGAGCCAGTTTCGTTGTAGGGCTTGATGGTTTTTGCGACTGCACTTGGGGACACAGTCAAAGTTTTCGCAATTTTCCTGACGGACTGACCTTCACTTCTTAAAGTAATGATGGACACTCATTTCTCTTTACTTAGCTGATTGGTTCTTGCCATAATATGAATTCTAACAGTTGTCCAACAGGGCTGTCGGCTGTGTATCAACCTGACGTCTGCACAACACAAATGATGGTCAAAACCCCATTAATAAGGCAAGAAATTACACTAATTAACCCTGACAAGGCCCACCTGTGAAATGAAACCATTTCAGGTGACTCCCTTATGAAGCTCATTGAGAAAACACCAAGGGTTTGCAGCACTATCAAAAAAGCAAAGGGGGGGTACTTTGAAGTAACTAGAATATAAGACATGTTTTCAGTTATTTCTACTTTTTTGTTAAGTACATAATTCCACATGTGTTCATTCATAGTTTTGATGCCTTCAGTTAAAATCTACAATGTAAATAGTCATGAAAACAAAGGAAACGCATTGAATGAGAAGGTGTGTCCAAACGTTTGGCCTGTACTGTTTTGAGTTGTGACTTGAAATGGTGGGGGGGGATGAATCAATGTTACTGAGTTGAGGTGGTAATGAGTTCTAGTTTTGAGACGGGCGGAGGGGACAGAGAGGTGTATGGAGGAAGAGGACCTTAGGGAGCGGGAGGGAGTGGGACACTGGATGAGATCAGACAATTATGGGGGAAGGGGTTGTGGATGGTCTTGAATGCAAACAGGAGGACTTTGAATTGGATAAGGAATTGGACCAGGAGCTAGTGGAGCTGTTGGAAGACAGGAGTGATGTGGTGGATGGAGGGGTTCGAGTTATGATGCGGGCAGCTGAATTCTGGACCAATTGAAGTGTATGGAGGGATTTGTGTGCGAGACCGAAGAGGAGAGAGTTGCAGTAATCCAGATGCTAAGTGACAAGACTGTGGACCAGGATGGAAACAGTGAGGGGGGTAAGGGAGGGGTGGAGGCGATTGATGTTGCGTAGGTTGAAGCAGGCAAACCGGTAATGTTATTGATATAGGGTTGAAAGGATAGTGTGCTGTCAAGGATGACACCCAGACTCTTAAACTTGGAGAGGGTGAGGAGGAGCAGTTGTCAATAATGAAAATAAACTTTCTGTTATGGAAAGAGTGGATTTGGTGCAAATGAGGAGAACCTCGGTTTTTCTACTGTTCAACTTGAGGAAGTTTTGGGTGAGCCAGGTTTTTATTTCAGAGATGCAATCTGTAAGGGAGGTGGGCGGGAGTGTGAACAAGGGTTTGGTGGAGAGGTAGAGCTGGGTGTCATCGGTGTAACAGTGGAAGTGAATGTTAAATTTGCAGAAGATATTGCAGAGGGGAAGCAGGTAAATGCAGAAGAGTAGGGGCCCCAGGACAGAGCCTTGGGGCACACCTGAGGTGACGGAGGAGGGAATGGATTTACAAGACTTGAGTTGAATGAACTGGGTGCGGCCAGAGAGGTAAGATGTGAACCAGTCTAACGGAGTGTGGCTGATGCTGATGGAAGGTAGCCTGTTGAGGAGGGTGGTGTGACAGATGGTGTCAGAGGCTGCACTCAGGTCGAGGAGGTCGAGGAGGATGAGGATGGTGAGGAGTCCAGAATCAGCTGCCATGAGGAAGTTGTTGGTGATTTTGAACGAGTGCTGTTTCAGTGCTATGGAGGGGGAGGAAATCAGACTGGAACTGTTCATACAGGTTATTGTGGGATAGGTGAGAATGGAGTTGAGAGGCAACTGTTTTTTTCAAGAATTTTGGAGATGAAGGGTAGATTGGATATAAGACGGAAGTTGTTGAAGTTGGATGGGTCGGCACCATCCATCTATCCATCTTCGACGTCTTATCCGGTATCAGGTCGCGGGGGCAGCAGCTCCAGTAAGGGACCTGAGATAAAATCTCTCCACCTAGACCTGGGTCTTCCCTGAGGCCTCCTCCCAGCTGGAAGTGCCTGGAACACCTCCCTAGGGAGGCGCCCAGGAGGCATAGGTGTTTTTAATAAGCTTGTATTTGTATTTTTACTATTTATTCTTGTGATTTATATGTGTGTTATTCCAATTATTTAGACGGTACGATGACAAATGTAGCACTTACGCATAATCAAATAGAAAAAATGGTAGAATAAGCTGTGCCTTTACTGTCCATTCAAGCGATAAACCAATGTTGCACATGCGCACTTCGATCCTGTATTCTTTAACATGTACGGCAAAAAACACAACTCTGCTGTGCCTTTGCACGTAAATGTGTTATGCCAGTAATCACCTCAAAACATGAACCAACATCAAACATGGACCAATTAAAATCCAGATATTACTGGCCCTTTGCGTAGCTGACGTCATTACACCAGCTACGTTGTAAGCACAATCCCCGCGAAATTCAAGTTAAAATGACAGCAGCGGTGTCCGCCGATATCACAGCGGTGAGGAACTCCTCTAAACTCGATTTTAATTAAAAAAAAAGAACTAATAGCAAGATGGAGGTCTACGCCAGCCTTAGATGGAGGTCTACGCCAGCCTTGGATGGACTACTGCAGCAAAAGGGACAAAAACTCGTCAGATCGTTTCAAACTGACTGGTTTGGAAGAAAAGATGTGGCTACGTGGCTGTGCTAACAGTCAGCGGCGGGACCTCTACGGGTCCTGGGATCTGAACAGTCAGCGGCTGGACCTCTACAGGGTTGTGGGATCTGAACAGTCAGCGGCGGGACCTCTACAGGGTCGTGGGATCTGAACAGTCAGCGGCTGGACCTCTACGGGTCCTGGGATCTGAACAGTCAGCGGCGGGACCTCTACGGGGTCCTGGGATCTGAACAACCTGCCTGCAGCTTTAACCAAGCATGAAAATCGTCAGCTCATATAATACCGGAGCTTCGCACATCCTCCACCCTGAAACGGATCCAAACATCCAGTCGGAACCGGACCGGGCCAGCACGTCTTTCAGCCCTCGCCCTTCTGTCAGAGAGTCAGAGACTATGCAAACTGAAGGCCTGTAAAGACGAGTTTTACAACGCAATGATCGACGTCTTCACAAGAGCGTCGGATGGATTTTATGTACAGATAATCTACCGATTGGTGAGTCAGAAACTATTTGGGCTTAGTGAAGCCATTTGCCTTCAGGTTCAGAGCAGTGTGTGTTTTCATTGTTGCTGACTGGGACTGACAAACATGCAATAATTAAAACAAAGATGGTTTCATAACTTGCATTCTGATGCTGGACATTAACTTGTGAGTATGTGTGTGAGAGAGAGAGAGAGAGAGAGAGAGAGAGAGAGAGAGAGAATATATGTCACCCAGAGTATTTATCTGAAATCCTTGCGGTCTTCAAATCAGCGAGTTTTAGAAGTCCTGGTCCAGGTATAAACGGTGTGGTGATCAGGCTTTTGCGGTTGCTGCCCCGAGACTCAGGAACAAGTTACCCCCCCACAGATGTCGCTCTTTTTAGGTCCAAACTCAAAACATATCTGTTCAGTCTGGCTTTTAATCCGTAGCAGCGGTGTGACGACTTCATTCTTTTGTTTCTTTGTGACCTTTTCTGATTTGACTGTTTTCTATGTTTCAATATCAATTTCAATTTCAATTTCAATTTATTTATAGTATCAATTCACAACAAGAGTTATCTCAAGACACTTTACAGATAGAGTAGGTCTAGACCACACTCCAGAATTCACAAGGACCCAACAGTGTCCTCCAGAGCAAGCAACAGTGCGACAGTGGCGAGGAAAAACTTCCTTTTAGGCAGAAACCTCAGTCAGACCCAGGCTCTTGGTAGGCGGTGTCTGACGGGCCGGTTGGGGTTAGAATGAAAAGTGGCAATTACAATCCCAAAAAAAATAGTAGTTGTTAGTAGTCCTTTGTAGTCGGCATAGCAGAGTGTAGCAGGAGGAACATGGCATCGCAGAGCGTGTAGCGGGACCATGGCGACAGCTGCAACCTTGATTTTGGAGCCTCCTGATCCGAGGAAATATGCTGGGGAAAAAGAACATGAGGACTCCGGGAATGACTCCCAGAGCTAGGTTAGTAACAAGCATTTCTGGGACATGGATGCACATAATTGGAAAGATAGAAAAATAGAGGAGAGAGGAACTAGGTGTGTCACAGGAAGTCCCAGCTGTCTAAAACTATTACAGCATAACCAGGAGAGACAGTGTAAAGAGGAGCCTGGCCAGGCCACAACTCTCCCAAACCCTCCCCTGGCTAGGGTAGGGGGAGACACCCAGGGCCAAGGTCATGAGGGTCAGGGCTAAGGGCAGGAAGGTCAAAGTAGGGAAAGGATACAGACCCGGGTTAGGGTAGGGGAGAGAAAGATAGAGTTAAGATCAAGACGGTCAAAGTGGGGGATGGGATACAAACCCTGGTTAGGTAGGGGGAGAAAATGGGGTTAGAGTCAGGAAGGTCGGAGAGGGGGATAAGATGCAAACCCTGAAGTTAAGGTAGGGCATATTACTATATATGCCCTAACTATAAACTTTATCAAAAAGGATAGTCTTAAGCCTACTCTTAAATGTGGAGACTGGAACCTGATTCCACAGGAGAGGAGCCTGATAGCTGAACGCCCTGGCTCCTATTCTACTTTTAGAGACTCTAGGAACCTCAAGTAATCCTGCATTCTGGGAGCGTAGTGCTCTTGTAGGGTTGTGGTACTATGAGCTCTTTTTTAAGATAAGATGGTGCCTGACCATGAAGAGCTTTGTAGGTGAGAAGAAGGATTTTAAACTCTATTCTGGATTTTACAGGAAGCCAATGCAGAGAAGCTAAAACAGGAGAGATGTGATCTCTCTTCCTGGTTCCTGTCAGAACGCGCTGCAGCATTCTGGATCAGCTGAAGAGTCTTTATGGACTTTTTCGAGCAGCCTGATAATAAAGAATTGCAGTAATCCAGCCTAGAAGTAACAAATGCATGGACTAGTTTTTCTGCATCATTTTTAGATAGGATATTCCTGATTTTTGCAATATTACGTAGGTGAAAAAAGGAGATCCTTGAAATTTGCTTTATGTGGAAATTAAAGGACATGTCCTGATCAAAGATAACTCCAAGATTCCTCACAGTGGTGCTGGAGGCCAGGGAGATGCCATCTAGAGTAACTATCTCTTTGGATAGTGCGTCACGGAGGTGCTTGGACCCCAGAACAATAACTTCAGTTTTATCTGAGTTTAACATTAGAAAATTACAGCTCATCCAGGTTTTAATATCCTGAAGGCACATTTGAAGTTTAGCTAACTGATTAGTTTCATCCGGTTTGATTGATAGATATAATTGAGTATCATCTGCATAACAATGAAAATGTATGGAGTGCTTCCTGATAATATTGCCTAAAGGAAGCATATATAAAGTGAACAGGATTGGACCTAGAACAGATCCTTGTGGGACTCCATAACTAACTTTGGCGTGCACAGAGGATTCATCGTTAACATGAACAAACTGAGATCGATCTGATAAATAAGACTTAAAACCAGCTCAGAGCAGTCCCTTTAATACCAATGAAATGTTCCAATCTCTGTAATAAGATATGATGGTCAATGGTATCAAATGCAGCACTAAGATCTAATAACACCAGTACAGAGATAAGTCCTTTGTCTGATGCAATCAGGAGGTCATTAGTAATTTTCACAAGTGCTGTCTCTGTGCTATGATGAGCTCTAAATCCTGACTGAAAATCCTCAAATAAGCTGTTGCTATGCAGAAAATCACATAGCTGTTTAGTGACTGCTTTCTCAAGAATCTTAGAGAGAAATGGAAGATTGGATATAGGTCTATAGTTGGCTAGAACTTCTGGATCAAGGTTGGGCTTTTTCAGAAGAGATTTAATAACAGCTACTTTAAAGTGCTGTGGTACATAGCCTGTTAATAAAGATAGATTGGTTATATCTAATAGAGAAGTGTTGACTAAGGGTAAAACCTCTTTAAGTAGCCTAGTTGGGATGGGGTCTAAGAGGCAGGTTGATGGTTTAGATGAAGAAATAATTGAATTAAATTGATAAAGATCAAGTGAAGCAACGCAGTCTAAATATATATCTGGTTTTACAGCTGTTTCTAAGGTTCCTGAGTTTAGAGATAAGTCAGTGCCAGTTAAAGGCAGGTCTTGTGATTTTGCTTCTAATAGTTATAATTTTATCATTGAAGAATCTCATGAAGTCGTTACTACTAAGAGCTATGGGAATACTTGGCTCAGTAGAGCTGTGACCTTCCGCTAGCCTGGCTACAGTACTGAAAAGAAACCTGGGGTTGTTCCTATTTTCCTCTATTAATGACGAGTAGTACGCAGTTCTGGCATTACGGAGGGCCTTCCTATACGTTTTAAGACTATCTTGCCAGATTAAACAAGAATTTTCCAATTTAGTGGAACGCCAAATCTTCTCAAGTTTCC
Source organism: Etheostoma perlongum (assembly GCA_026937815.1). Taxonomy (NCBI): domain Eukaryota; kingdom Metazoa; phylum Chordata; class Actinopteri; order Perciformes; family Percidae; genus Etheostoma; species Etheostoma perlongum. The sequence goes on from CM049381.1 coordinate 2,047,761, forward strand.
GCGATATTTGCTTTAATTTGCGAGTTTCAGTGTTATACCATGGAGCTAACCGTCTTTGTTTTATTATCTTCTTTTTTAGAGGGGCAACAGAGTTGAGTGTCATTCGCAGCGAGCCTGCTGCACTATCAACAAAATGATCTATTTGGGAGGGACTGAAATTAGCATAGGAGTCCTCCGTTACTTTGTGACTTAGTAATGAATTAAAAGCTGATGGAATCACATTCTTAAATTTAGCTACAGCACTATCAGATAGACATCTTGTAAAGCAGGTTTTGCCTAATGGCGTGTAGTTCAGCAGTATAAACTCAAAAGTTATCAAACAGTGGTCAGATAAAAAGGGATTCTGTGGGAACACTATTAAATGTTCAATTTCAACAGCATATACCAGAACAAGATCGAGGGTGTGGCCAAAACGGTGAGTCGGTTTATGAACACTTTGAGAGAAGCCAATAGAATCTAATAGAGAGATAAACGCAGTACTAAGGCTGTCATTCTCATCGTCCACATGAATATTAAAATCCCCTACAATAAGAACTTTGTCCGTTTTTAGCACTAAATTTGACAAGAACTCTGCAAATTCAGATAAGAATTCAGAGTATGGACCAGGTGCTCGGTACACTATAACAAATAGAACTGGTTGCAGTGATTTCCAACTTGGGTGTGAATGACTAAGAACAAGACTTTCAAATGAGTTATAATTTAGTTTAGGTTTAGAGCTGATTATTAGACTAGAATCAAAGATGGCTGCAACTCCACCTCCTCGGCCTGTGCCTCGAGGAATGTGAGTATTAATATGACTGGGGGGGGGTGGATTCATTTAGACTAACATATTCTCCATCACCCAGGCAGGTTTCAGTAAGACAAAATAAATCAATATTAGAATCTGATATTAATTAATTTACTAGTACACCTTTAGAAGAGAGAGATCTGATGTTTAAGAGTCCACATTTAATTCTCCTATTCTTTTGCACTATTGCACTTGTGGTTTTAATTGTTATGAGGTTTTCATGCACAGCTCCTCTTCTATGGAGGACCGTGTCTTTCATATTTAAAAATAAATACAGAAATAAATAAATGCTCAATAAATAAATAAGCACACAATTAATTGCCCCAAAAATACAATGAAAAATAAATGTAGGTAGAAATTAAATTATACAGTGAGACATAAATGTATATATCTCTTTTAATTAGCTTCTTTATTTATTCACCTTTGTAATAATTACCTTATTTATTTATTGTCCGTTATAATCTTCAACTTTATTTATTCCTTACTTATTTTTTAAATGTATTTATTTCTGTGTGTTTAATTTTTTTTGTCTGTTTTATTCTTCCGTTGCATTTTCTACCCTATTTATTTTCACCCCTGGTATTTATTTCTGCCTGTCACTTTTACATTTCTGCCTGTCACTTTTACATTTCTACATGCATTTCTGCTTCATTATGCAAATGAGGAGGGGCTGGTCTTAAGGGGTTAACTTCTGCCCATTGGTTGGTTAGCATTTTACTCCTCGGTCGAATCTACATGCCACCGGCCACAGACACAACACAGATGGCTAGCTACGGTGAAGTTGTCAGTGAGCTGAGGCATTTAGCAACTGTTTTTGAAAACAATGCTAACGTTATAAGTATTGACTTTATAATTTTTCGTTTAGACGCTCTGACAGAACGTGTGTTTCAGTCAGCGGTGTCGTGCCATGTACTTCCCTGTATCCCCTGGCCGCTGGAGCGCATGCACACAGAGCGGAGCTTCTGCTGCCTTCAATTGTTTAACTGCTGCACTTTGAATTAAACGGAACAAACAGCGACGTGAAGACTCGGCAGGGTTACCATAGTAACAGGGGTCTCAGTTAACTACATAAATACGTGTATTTGTCTGTTACATTAAGGCGGCGTGTCAAATGTTTATAGCGTGGTTTAATATCGAGTGATAGGCGTATCCTCCCTGTCCCTGTCTACCATATGAGTTACATAGGAGGTACTCAAATATCAGGCCGTTTTTCACCTGATATTTGGGTATCCCCTATGTAACTTTTGATAAACAACAGCAAACCTCTCCAAATTGTGTCAGGTTGTTTATTGTGACCTATTAAACACACAAAATAACACCCATGATGACAGGACAGACCCTTTGCATGTTAGGGATGGGATACATAAAATATCAGGTGAAAAAGTATATTGATATTGATATTGATGATAGTCCTTCATGCAGTGCCATCACATAGGTTACACACACACACACACACACACACACACACACACACACACACACACACACACACCGCCGTGAGAAATACTAATCAACCTGTTCGCCGTTAGAAGCGGCGCACAACTTAGGACTTCTCCATCGGATTTATTCTAAACATCCACCTGCTAAATTTCATCGGGTTTTTGTAGTGCAACCTTCTTTGAACGAACTGCGGCTGTTATCATTCTGTCTCTTCTTCTGATGTGCGACAGGAAGCCAGAGAGAGGAGTGGATTTGGAGACAGACAACCCACTCCCGGGCCGCTTCTAGCAAGATGGGAAAACCCCCCACGCGTTGCGCGCCTGGATCGCCAGTAGAAATTCGGCCGCGGAGTGCGTGTGCATGCGTCAGGCACTAAATGTGTGTGTTCGTGCACGGCAAAGCCCCGGCTCCGTCCTCAACAGTTGCTACCGGAGCGACGGAGAGGAGAGGTGGAGAGCGAGAGAGATAAGACACTGAGGACAGACGGACGCGGAGCCCCACGTCGCTCAGCCCGGCTGCAGTCATGTCAGGTGAAAAATGATATTGATATTTTATGTATTCCATCCCTAACATGCAAAGGGTCTGTCCTGTCATCATGGGTGTTATTTTGTGTGTTTAATAGGTCACAATAAACAACCTGACACAATTTGGAGAGGTTTGCTGTTGTTTATCAAAAGTTACATAGGGGATACCCAAATATCAGGTGAAAAAACGGCCTGATATTTGAGTACCTCCTATGTAACTCATATGGTAGACAGGGACAGGGAGGATACGCCTATCACTCGATATTAAACCACGCTATAAACATTTGACACGCCGCCTTAATGTAACAGACAAATACACGTATTTATGTAGTTAACTGAGACCCCTGTTACTATGGTAACCCTGCCGAGTCTTCCACGTCGCTGTTTGTTCCGTTTAATTCAAAGTGCAGCAGTTAAACAATTCGAAGGGCAGCAGAAGCTCCGCTCTGTGTGCATGCGCGCTCCCGCGGCCAGGGGATACACGAGTACATTGGCACGACACCGCTGACTGAAACACACGTTCTGTCAGAGCGTCTAAACGAAAAAAAAAATTATAAAGTCAATACTTATAACGTTAGCATTGTTTTCAAAAACAGTTGCTAAATGCCTGAGCTCACTGACAACTTCACCGTAGCTAGCCATCTGTGTTGTGTCTGTGGCCGGTGGCATGTAGATTGACCGAGGGAGTAAAATGCTAACCAACCAATGGGCAGAAGTTAACCTCTTAAGACCCGCCCCTCCTCATTTGCATAATGAGGCAGAAATGCATGAAGAAATGTAAAAGTGACAGGCAGAAATGTAAAAGTGACAGGCAGAAATAAATACCAGGGGTGAAAATAAATAGGGTAGAAAATGCAACGGAAGAATAAAACAGACAAAAAAATTAAACACACACAGAAATAAATACATTTAAAAAAATAAGTAAGGAATAAATAAAGTTGAAGATTATAACGGACAATAAATAAATAAGGTAATTATTACAAAGGTGAATAAATAAAGAAGCTAATTAAAAGAGATATATACATTTATGTCTCACTGTATAATTTAATTTCTACCTACATTTATTTCTTCATTGTATTTTTTGGGGCAATTAATTGTGTGCTTATTTATTTATTGAGCATTTATTTATTTCTGTATTTATTTTTAAATATGAAAGACACGGTCCTCCATACTCTTCTGTTTACCTTTGATTTAAATAATTTCAATGGTCGGGGGGCAGACACCGTCACTATGGGGTTTTGACTAGGTAACCCCTGGAATGGAGGAGCAGAGAAGTGTGTCAGACTGCGACTCTGCCTCCTGGTCCCAACTCTGGATTGTCAGGGATTAGGTCCACTAATAAACTCGTCAAGATTTCTAGAAATGAGAGCTGCTCCATCCCAAGTGGGATGAATGCCGTCCCTCCGAATCAGACCAGGTCTTCCCCAGAAAGACTGCCAGTGATCCACAAAGCCCACATCATTATCTGGACACCACCTCGATAGCCAGCGGCGAAATGACGACATGCGGCTATACATGTCATCACTAGTTAGATTTGGCAGGGGTCCAGAGAAAACTACGGTGTCCGACATTGACTTTGCGTATGTACACACCGATTCAACATTGATCTTGGTGACCTCCGTTTGGCGTAACCGGGAGTCATTAACGCCAACGTGAATAACAATCTTACTGTATTTACGTCCATCCTTAGCCAGCAGTTTCAAATAAGACTCAACGTCGCCCGCTCTAGCCCCCGGGATGCACTTAACTATGGCTGCTGGCTTCGCTAACTTCACGTTTCTTAGAATGGAGCTGCCGATAACCAGAGTTGGTTACTCAGCGGGTGTGTCGCTGAGTGGGGAAAATCTGTTAGAAACGCTAACAGGCTGCTGGTGGTCCGTGGCCCTTGAAAGCTTACGACTACTTTTGCCACGAACAGTAACCCAGGAACCTTTTCCTGGCTGCTCAGGAGCTACCGGGGGACGGCTACCAGAGGCTAACTCAGGCTCAGGCCGGCCCGCACGGCTACCGGGGGGTGGCTAGCTACAGTAGCTAACGACAGATCTATCATGGTGCACATCTGGACTTCTAACTCACTAAGCCTCGCCTCCACGTCCATAAATAAACTACACTTGTTACACATACCATTGTCGCTAAAGGATACAGAGGAGTAACTAAACATCGCACACACCGAGCAAGAGAAAGTAGGAAAGGGAGACAACATGGCTAAACAACAACTGCTAAGTTAAAGTTGCTAGCAGCTAAGCTAAAGTACGGTAGCGTTAGCTACCAAGCGTTAAAAACAGCTGTTATTTAACGAAAGTCGCTTAAAAATGAAAATATCTGTGAGTGCTTAGGCAGAACTACTATAAGAATAACTGTTTAGTGGAAAGTTAGCCGCTGTAATAGCAAATCTAACAAACAGAACTGGTATTTAGTGAGCAGCAACACACAAGCACTGGAAACGGAAATGAGTCAGGTACGCTTACCGTAATCACCGGATGCAGTTTGCAGAATGTTCACTCTTTCTATTGGATGATGTAATTTTACTCATTCTGTTAAGCACTTTGGACCCTGCTGGTTGCTGTAAAGTGTGTGCCGCGCTTGTGCGTAACATTTAGCCTACTGTTTTGATTGAGTATTTGCCTAAACAATAAATTCGGTAATCTGGCTTTCATAACTCAGTGCCTAGCCTCTAACTGACATCACCACACGTCACTGGTGGGTATTGGTGCTGACAATGGAGTCCTTGTAATGGAAGATGTTTCTTTGTGAATAGTGGGACCAGTTTTTCTATGGAGACGTTCAAGTTGCCGACCTTTGAGAGACAAAGATCGGGGTTGAACCAAGGGGCGGAGACAGAAAAACAAACAGATCTGTTTTTTAACGGTGCAAGAGAATTGAGAATATTTTGGAGTCCAGTGTTGTAATGAGAAACCAGATCATCGGGGGAGGAGAGATTGTGAGTGTCAGGAAGGCAGGAGGAGTGGATATAGGAAGTGAGAGTGGCGAGGTTGATATTCTTTGTATTCCAAAATGAAATAAGGCTTGGTATTTTTGAGATGGACATTGCTGCCATTGCAGGGTGGGGGCGCGCCAGCTGACAGTTAAAAAAAAAAAAAAATCTCCGACGGCAGAGACTCAACGGGAGTCGCATTTAAACTAAGCAGCATGTCTGAAAGCCCATGTTCACCAGAAATCTACTGGTTACTATGTAAGTACTACAAACCGAAGTTAAAAACAAACCTGAAGCTGAAGAAACCCTAAACGTTAACGGAACAGACCCGCGACCCCAAGTGTCTGAGAGAGAGGGAGAGAGAGAGAGAGAGAGAGAGAGAGAGAGAGAGAGAGCGCTGTTCTCCGTGTTCTGTGTGTTAGTGAGCAGAGTTTGTGTGTGTGTGGGGGGGCGCTGTGACTATCACAGAACACAGCCATAGTCAGCTGAGGACTTTTATTCAATCCGAGCACAGATATTGACTCGTATTACTCGTATAATACTTGTACTCGGCAAAAGTGCTTTATCCGTACCGGATACTCGAGTATCCGGCTCATCCCTAGTAATCATAGACGCCTCACAGGATATTAATGATGCTACCTCTACGGTAACAGGATACATACAGTTCTGTGAGGATTTATTTCTTCCTAAAAAGACAATTAAACTCTATCTAAACAATAAAGGAAAGAACTGTTGAATCACAAAAAGAGACTTTCAAATCACGAGGTACCAAAGCAGATATGAAAGCTGCACAGCATAAAATTAGAAAGAAAATCATGGGATGTTAAGCATCTTATAAAAATAAAGTGAAGTCATTTTTTTAATCATGATGAAGGAGAGCCTGGCGAGACCTAAAAATCAGGTATGGAAGCAGACAAAGGCACTTAAAAGAATAAAAGATTTAACAGGCATGTTAAGGAAAAAGTCATGGGGGGCTTACGTTTCAATGACACATGGGAAGAACGGGGCGGTTAGGTTTATGAGAAGAAGAACGGGGCGGTTGGGTTTATGAGAAGAAGAACGGGGCGGTTGGGTTCAGGAGAAGACGAACGGGATGGTTGGGTTCAGGAGGACAGTCTCCTGGGTGAAAGTCCTGTGTTGTTTGACCCCCCAACCAACCTCATAATGTGGAATTCGGGCTGTATTAAGTGCATTTTGATGCTGATTCTTTTGTACTTTGACTTGAGGAACATTTGAAATTAGGGCTGTGCAATTAATCAAATGTTGATTGTGATTTTGATTCCGGGTACTAACGATCCCAAAAACAATGTTATCTAGAAAAATTATTATTATTATTATAATAAATTAATTTGCCCATTACGTCTTGTATTACACTCTTATTTTCTCTGATTACCTCCAGAAGGCTAAATCACTTTCGCTTGTGGCATTTTGGCCTTTATTGTTACTTTATTGTTACATTGAATGGGGGGGATCCAGGAAAGTGACCCTTCGACCTCTGAGTCGAGGACTGAGCCACTACACATAGGTGCGCACTCCACCACTAGGCCATCCAGGCACCCATGTACTTCTTTATATTAAACAGTTAAAAGGGGAAAAGTACGAAGGTAAATTTAACAGTTCAAAGTTTTTTTTTACTGTTGATCTGTTTCACTGTTTCAATAAATGCAACATGCTTCTCAAAAGTCAACGAGTAACCATGGTTACTAATAATGATTTCAGTATTAACCAAAATATTTCTTTCCATAATCGAGCATATGTTGAATGCAGGACTTGTAACAGAGTATTTCTGCTCTGTGGTACTTTTATTAAAGTAAAAGTTCTGAGTACTTCTTCCTTCTGTACTTGTGTGTGGCGTAGTTTAACAGTTTATTATTAAAGTCAGCAAAATGACTCAGTAATGTCACTTTAATTCAACTTTCCATTGGTAGGAGAAAAAGTACTTGTTATTTATCATTTCTGAAGTTCCGTAGTGTTGCTTCAGTGTTATTTTTGCAGATTGCAGGTTGTTGTTAAAGAGTAATCAGCTGATGTGTTTAATTGTTCTCAGAAGATGAAATAATGACCTGTTGACCAATTACTCTGATAATGACTTCAGCCAACATAGCTACTTGTTAAAGCCCTTCCAGTCCCAGTGCTGGCTGTGGTTGTGATAACTGTTGTTTCCCAGTTGTCCCCTGAGGACGAACACTGTGACCACTGGGTGATAATTATCAGCCCCCCCCGAGGCCTGGCATGGTGTCCATCCACGCTAATGACACTCATTACAGCCTCCTTACATCATCCGTGGGCTTCTGTGGACGCCATTTTGGTGTAGTTGAAATAGATTGCATCATACTAATTGGAGGCACACACACACACACACACACACACACACACACACACACACACACACACACACACACACACACACAAACAATCCCAACTTTACTTTATAGATTCACTTTCTGAGGACTTTGTTATACTTTGACCTCCTATAACATTACAAAGGTTTATGAAGACCATTGTAAACTAACAAGTTGGGGGGGGGACATTGATTTTAATATACACAACACTGATCAGCCTGTAAGGTAAGGTAGATACACTGTGCTACATGTATATGTTCTTTAACATTAAAACCTGATGTATAACTATATGACAATAATTATTTTTAATAGAGTATTAAGAATATATTGTAGGCCCAGTTTAATATGGAACTCAATTTCACACAATATGTCGGTGGGGGGGGGTCCTTGGCCTAGAAACCGTTGGAGACCCCTGCATTAAACCATTGATCCGCTCCAGGGTTGGGATGAGCTTTCCCAGGCTCATCCTGGACCAACCGGACCATCAGACCAAATGCTCCAGGGTTGGTTTTAACCGGACCAAACGGGGAAGGTTTGAAGGCGGAAAGTGATGGGAAGACCTTCTAGCCCCTTTGGATCCTCAGAGCATTAGTTATGCAAATATCTTAAATTATACAACATAAGATACTTTCTCCAAAAGTCGTTTTTGACATTCTTTCTATTTGGATCCATTCTTTTTGTCATAAAAGTTTTTATTTCTTCATACACATATAAATATACAATCAAACTCTGAACCCAGCGTCAACAGACAGTATACCCCCCCGTCCATATACAAAGGACTCCTGCAAATCAACATTTCCTTTTTTTGAACATTTAAAGTATACATCCAGTACCATGTCTATATTTTTTTTCTATTTGGATCCATTCTTGACATTTCAAGGAAAAATAGAAGCAAAGAATGTATGAGACACAGTATTTTCCTATGTCGTAGAAGAAGACAACACCAGGGTTAAGGGCCTCTACGGTATCAGGTATCTGTGTAGTTTTCTTCGACAAATTTTTCAGGGTTGCAAACACGGGAAGATGGTCACTTATATCATCATAACCACTTAGTAATCAGTTGTTATTCTAGTTGGCTTTAAGATTGTAGGGCATAGATCTACACTTTACATTGCAGGGCTGTAGTACTCAAATCCGGTCTTGGTCTCGCCCACTGGTCTTGCCCAATATGGCTTTTGGTCTCGACCAAGTCCAGGTGTCTTATGTTGATGATAATATTGGAGGGAAAGCAAAATCCAAAATGATTGTCTTGATACTGTCATGCATAAGACCTTTATTCTGTCCTGGACTCGATCTTGACTTGGACTCAAACCTTTTTGGACTCTGTATGTAGTATTATAATTCTTTTATATTTTTAGGTGTGACATTGTACGACCTGTCCAGGGACAGCAGATGTAAAATAGAATTTTTTGGCTAATTCTGGCACATTTTTGGACTCAAGCCCTGATACATTGTGTCAATAAAATCTCTGCTTTAATTTTAACAATTAGTTTTTGAATCCTTTACAATCCCATGATTGTCTCCATCTGTTGACAGCCCGCGTTATCGCCAGTTGTCTTTCACTTTCCCTTTTAGCTTTTAGTTCTCATTTTAATGTCCTTCTTTTATGTGATGGCCTTGCCCCGGTATCAGACATAACTACAGCAGATAACTTCTGAAATAACATTAAAATACAATTATAGACCTTTATAGAGAAATCTCCTGCTTCATTTTACCTGGCTCAAAAGGCTGGATACACTAACACAGGCTTCTCAGGTGTAATGATGAAATCTGTGACCTGTCTATACTATATTTATATTGAGACTGTGTTTCCTGATCTCCACCACCAGATGGCGCCCATATCTATATATATCATATATTATATATTATATTGAGACTGTGTTTTCTGATCTCTGCCACTAGAAGGAGCCCATGTCTCTATATAATGATTTTGTATTGAGAATGTGCTGATGAAGACTAGTGACCTGTAAAATACAGGGGCATAAGTATACACCCCCCTATGTTAAAATACAGGGGCATAAGTATACACCCCCCTATGTTAAAATACAGGGGCATAAGTATACACCCCCTATGTTAAAATACAGGGGCATAAGTATACACCCCCTATGTTAAAAATACAGGGGGCATAAGTATACACCCCTATGTTAAAATACAGGGGCATAAGTATACACCCCCTATGTTAAAATACAGGGGCATAAGTATACACCCCCTATGTTAAAAAATACAGGGGTATAAGTATACACCCCCTATGTTAAAATACAGGGGCATAAGTATACACCCCATATGTTAAAAAAACAGGGGGCATAAGTATACACCCCCTATGTTAAAATACAGGGCATAAGTATACACCCCCTATGTTAAAATACAGGGGGCATAAGTATACACCCCCTATGTTAAAATACAGGGGCATAAGTATACACCCCCTATGTTAAAATACAGGGGGCATAAGTATACACCCCCCTATGTTAAAATACAGGGGCATAAGTATACACCCCCTATGTTAAAATACAGGGGGCATAAGTATACACCCCCCTATGTTAAAATACAGGGGCATAAGTATACACCCCCTATGTTAAAATACAGGGGCATAAGTATACACCCCCTATGTTAAAATACAGGGGCATAAGTATACACCCCCCTATGTTAAAATACAGGGGTAATAAGTATACACCCCCCCTATGTTAAAATACAGGGGCATAAGTATACACCACCCTATGTTAAAATATAGGGGGCATAAGTATACACCCCCCTATGTTAAAATACAGGGGACATAAGTATACACCCCCCTATGTTAAAATACAGGGGGCATAAGTATACACCCCCCCCCCCATGTTAAAATACAGGGGGCATAAGTATACACCCCTATGTTAAAATACAGGGGGCATAAGTATACACCCCCTATGTTAAAATACAGGGGACATAAGTATACACCCCCCTGTGTTAAAATACAGGGGGCATAAGTATACACCCCCCTATGTTAAAATACAGGGGCATAAGTATACACCACCCTATGTTAACCCTACCATTTTTTTTTTGTGGCATGCAGGTGACTCGAAGGAGAGCCTAGTCCTCCTCAGACAGAGAATAATAGAGATTGCTGTATAGCTTATCACAATTTTGCTTAATATACATTTTTGGTCCTTTAAAGAATTGAAAAAAACAGTTTCCATGGTAGCACTCAGTCTGTAACCCCATTGGAGTGTCTTGCTTTTTCATTTACTTTTGACTATATTTCTCGGCTCTGGGATGAGTGTAATGGATATACATTTGATATACCTTACGTCTCCGAGGAAATTTCCAGTAAATCCCTTGATGATAATATGTGACCGAGCAGCCAAGCTTTTTTTGATTTTGGCCACAGACACAATCTCACTGAGCCCTTTGTGCTGTGGCTTCTACAAGACATGTGATAAGTCCAAGAACAGGAACATTTGTATTTTTAGGGACACATGTGACACCTGTCTATAGCCTAATTTGATCCTACAGTGTTGTTACTTTGCACCCGCTTTTGGATCATTACAAAAAATAATGCAAAATGATTATCTTAAAATAAAAGAGATAGTGTCTCATAACATACATTATTAACAGGTATCTAATTGGTCTCTCATTTGGACTGGGTCCTGACTAGTCCTGGTCTTGGACTTAATTAAGGTTGACTTGACTGCACCAGTATTCATCTTATCATCTCAACTGCTTGACTTCATTCCTATCCTGCAAAATAAAAGTCAACAGCTCCATCTTCTGGCGAGTCAGCAGAGAGTAATACCTGTGGCAGATAATGTAGCTGAACAGTGATTGCTGCATGACACAGGCTGCTATGAAGAGGGGGTTTCTGCACGCATCTGTCATCCAAGTGGACCAAAAAGTGGACCACCAAAAAAGACTCTGGCTTTAACACCTGCTTCATTTGGTTTGGTTGAATCCCACTAGTGCTGGTTCCCCCCCATGGTGCGGTTCTTTTGGGCAGGTTTGAATGCAGCAATCACACCCAGATGCCCAGGAGTGTGAAGGCTAATAAAACACCTCGTTTGGGTTTTGTTCTGGAGGTTTCAACGTGTCATTATTGTCTCTTGTCATTTCACATCAGTATGAAAAATCGATAACAAGACACAGTATTACATTGTGAATATGTCTGTTTATTATCATATACCACTTTACAACAAATCTCTATGCTATGTAACATTAAATAAATGACAATTTTGATGATTTTCTAATAAAACTGATTAAAAATTGCAATTCATTACTCTTTACATAATTTGTTAAACTTGAACTTTCTCTGTCCTCTAATTACGTTTCTCTGGAAATGTGACTGCAATGATCTGATGAACTGTAGATAATCCTGTCTTTAAAAATAATCTATTATTTTGCTTCTCACAACAGGACTTAATAGTGCTTTAAATAATTATATCATAAAGACAATATATGTTAAACAGGGATCACATATGAATGATACTAAATTGAAATGATTCCAAAACTTGTAAAACAACAAGATCTTTTTGTATTGACAGTTTTATGTGAAACACAACTACAGTTCACAGCTGATGTGTTTCTATACTTGATGGGAAAGTGGGGCTGTTCTTTTTTATCAGTGAAACAGAGGCCGAGCAGGACTGGGATTACTGTTTGCAACAAAATCAACATAAAGAGATGATGCTTTGAGGAAACATAGAGACATAAATACAAAGGTTTCGTTTTTGTTGTGTTGGGTTGAAATGTTTCATGTCACTAGTGATTACCTAGAAACAGTATATGGTGCTTATGACTCTCTCTTTAAATGCAGCAGCATCAGAGAGACACAATACACAACAAGATAAAGCTGAAGAACAGGCCTTTCAATGGTTGATCATGCACAATTTAGACTTAAAGAAAATATACCTTCAATTTCTCTATTTCATAACTCACACACTGAACAGCAGGAACATTTCATTCATTTAATCCTTAGACCGAGTCTGATCTCAGTCCCTCCACAGCCTCTCTACAGCATGTTGGTCTCACAGGAGCCAGGCTGCAGTACCTGAAGAGTGATTATGAGTTTAACTGCTTTTCTAAACCAGGGGTAAAACAAGGCATAGATCACAGGGTTTAGACAGGAGGTAAATTGACACACAAAGAGAAAATAGGATGCAGATGAAACATTAACAAAGCTGTCACCTGCAAGAGAGACACAGTAATATGGGCAGATAAACATTAGAAACACAACTACCAGAACACCAAGATTCCTGGCTGCTTTCAGCTCTGATTTCTTTGCCTTTGGAGTCACTGACAGCTGGAGTGTGACAGCTGTAATGTGAGAGCGCATGGCACGAGCCTGAGATACAGCCACGGCAAATACTCTCAGATACAGAGCTATGATGACAGTAACTGGAACAATAAAGGACAAAACAAGATCTATTAGTCCTGTGAAATAGTCAATGACCAACAGACATTCTCCGTAGCAGGAATAATACTTTCTGGGTTGAATCAGGTCATCCTTCACAAAGAAAAAGCTGTAGGAAACAGAATAGAGCGAACACAGAAAAACACAGATTCTAACTCTGTTCATGGTGATTCTGGTGTTGTAATGCAGAGGGTCACAAATAGCCACATAACGGTCAACTGATATGAGCACCATGTCACCTACTGAGGATACAACAATGATGATTGAAAGGTAATTATAAAGAAAACACACAAAGTCACCAAGAAACCAACAGGATGTTTTTTTGAGGATTTCTCCCGGCATTAGCACGAGCCCACTAGAAAGTCTGAGACAGCTAGAGAGAGGAGGAGGATGTTGGTGGGGGTGTGGAGCTGCCTGCAGGGAAAGAGAAAAGTATCATTAAACCAACAACACTGACAGAACAACCCAAACCAGTATTCAAAATTCAAAATATAAAAATCAATATTAGTTTCAATATTTTCCAATCCACCACATCAGTTAGAGTAGACAGTTAAAAGGACTTGGTTGAGGTCACAGTGGATATAAAGCAATGATTAATATCAGTAAGAGAGAGGACATGAACAACAGCCTCTGGCATCAAAGTCAGACATTGGAGCAACATTATTCAGAATTAGCTCAAAGACAATTCTTCTAAATATACAGCAGCTGTTCACATTTTAAAGTTACAAATCCTGTAGAGAGAAGTTAATATTTGCCTGAAGTGGGAGATAGAGATAATGATGAGCAGGTTGAGAGTGACAGTGGTCAGAGAGATGGAGTTGCACACAATGTAAACGAGCAGCGTTTGGGGCCAAGGAGACAAGGGCTTCCTGCAGGAGGTGTTTGGGAACTGTGGAAAGCAGAGCTCGGCTCCGTCCTCAACCTCCATCTACAGAGATCTGCAGATAGCTGCAGCTCTGGCAGCTTTCTGAACAAACCTGAGTCATGTAACTAATTTATCTCTATCTCATTCTCTTCATCCCCTCCTCTTTCTCAGTCCCTGTTTAACTCTGATGCCCCTCCTCCCTGACTCTGCACATGTCATCATCATCTTCATCACTCTCTCTGTAACCCTGCTTTTCTATCCAATCTCTCTTCTGTCATTTCTATCCTTGTTTCCTTTCCTTTGTCCTATTGTTGATAACTTAACCACAGATGCATTCTGGGATAGGAGAAAACAACACTCTGGGTTGTTTGCATTTCTTTGACCCAATCACAATTAACTCAGGAGACGCTAAGATCTGGATGCCGAGACGGTGGCTCTGTTAAATAGTCTCGGGAAGGACCTTGGTTTGGTGAAACATTTGCATCTGGCAAATGATAACGCCACATACAATAATCAGTCAAGTTACATCACACAATACAGTAACGTGAGCTATTTAGCTGGACACACGGTTAAACATCATTTGGTCTTACCAGAGTACCGCCATGTGTACTTTTTCCATTGCAATCCCACCAATAGGCCCAGAAAACTCTGCTGGATGACTCGAATCAGCCAGTTGAAGACAATGTTTCCTCTCTAGCATTTAGCTGAGCAAAGCAGCAGTGAAACCATTCCCAACGGTGGCTAAGCTGTGTTGTTCTCCCCAGCTGACCAAATATAATCACTTCCGTCTTCAAAATACCAAGATAGCGTTGGCCAAAAGGCAAACTGCTAGCTTCAAAACAGCAGTCAAACCAAAGGGTGAATTCACTGATGCTCTTTCCACTATATCAGCCAATCAGCATCTGGTGCAGAGCTACTGGCAGCTAAGGGCATGGTTTAGGTGTGTGTGCTGGGCCGGGTATCTGGCTTTCCCCAGGCAATCAATCATGTCATCAATATGTAGCGTTGGATAGCAATCAAACTTTGACACAGAGTTCAGGTATCAGAAATCAATACAAAACCGTATTGTGGCATCCTATTTTGGAACCAACACCACTGGATTACACCTCTCACCGCAGCAGGTCCACTTCTTTTTTCAAGGACATCAGGAGGCACTCTGTGATCCTTTAACTCATTTGTTTAACTGGAGCCTTCTCTTTTAACGCAATATCATGCTCCACCATATATGCTCTCTGCCATTTCGACTTATCATGCCATTCTTTCTGGTACCGCTGGGCCTCGGCCATGTGCTGCTGGGAAAGTTCTGCCATGTTCTGTAGCCTGTCTCTCATCTGTTTCAACATAGGAGATGACGTTCACACCCCCATCCCTCTGCTGGTCCCCTTCCCAGGCCTCCATAAGCAAGGTCAGTGGTCCCCTTACCTCATGACCATACAACAGTTCTAATTAGATTAGATTAGATAAGACTTTATTCATCCCACATTGGGGAAACTCCCTTATTACAGCTGCAGCGGTTTTCTGCAGTAAAAGCAAAAAAACACACACAAGTAAAACACACAAACAAAGAGGCAAACAACAGACAATGAGCAGAAAGTATAGACTGAATGTAAAGTGGCGTCAAATAAAGGTATTGTAAAGTGCGGAAAACCCAGTAAAGGCCTGGGGTACTTCACTGCATGCAAAAAGGAGGTAGTGTAGCCATTGATCCCAATCAGAACTAGTGTCATTGACAAACTTACGAAGCATTTGCTTGAGGGTCTGATTAAACCGTTCCGTCAATCCGTTCGTCCGTGGGTGGTAGGGGGTTGTTCGCACACTCTTGATGCCAAGCAGTTGGTAAACCTGTTTCAGAAACGTGGATTTAAAGTTAGTGACTTGGTCTAACCAACAACCAAACCAACTCTAGAGAAGAAGTGGACCAAGGAGAATTCCACAATCTTTGCTTTGACAGATTTCAGGGGAAACACTTCTGGTTATCTAGTAATCTGTGATCATCAACATGTAGCAGTTTCCATTTTTACTTTTTTCAACTGGACCAACAATATCCATACCAAGATGCACAAAAGGACAACAATGGGGAGGGGTTGAAGTGGGTCTCAACGCCACGGACAATGAGAGCTTCATCATGGAGAGAGGGTCATCTCGGCTTTTATTCACCAGGACAGCAAGGGGAGAGAGAGGAGGAAGACATGCAGGACACTTAACTTCAGTATTGAGGAATAAACCTCCTTTTTTGTTAGTCTGACCCATCCAACACCCCAACCTGCCATCTTTTCAGAATATGGCACTCTTATACTTCGTGAACTTACTTCCTGCACCTTCGGATGCGCTCCGGCCGCTCTACAACCCAAACTCTCTTTACCTGCTAAATCCTCTACTATATTAACCAGCTAGTTTCTAACTTCATCTATTTGCTGCTGAGTTTTTAGAGACTACTAAAAAAGGGCACTGATGATACTGTGAGAGTGAACAAAACATGAACATTTCGGGCCTTAAAACCCCCCAAAAAACAGTGAGTCAAAAACACTCTAGATATAAGAGGAGATAATTCTCTGTGGATTTGGGACTGGCAGCGACCCCTCTCACATTACATATGCTAATTGAATCCCTTTTTTGTTATTAAAGATCTAGACAATTTCGATAAATTAAATGATTTTCTCATGTCAGACACAATATCAACTGAAAAAAACAGTCCTGTTCAGTAATGATTACATCACTTGTTGATGGGTTCATGCTGCTTGTCTGTTTTCACACCTCTGATTGCAGACACCTCATTGGTTGAGATGTCATCATCTGACTAACCCATACAGGTGGGAACAAACTTCCTGTCCAGAGGGAATCAGCACACCGCCTTTAGGAGCCACTAATGGGCTGTAAGACATTGTTAACAGAGAGGCAGATTAAATCTTCCGGGACCTGACTGTTTGTGTCTGAAAATGCCCACTATAAACAACAAAGTAAATGGTCATTTGGCCCATCAGTCCCTGATCTATTGGGAGATGAGTTTGTATGTATGTATGTATGTATGTAGGTTCAGTGGGGTTCAAAGGTTTGGGCACCCCAGGTAAAAATTTGTATTAATGTGCATAAAGAAGCCAAGAAAAGATGGAAAAATCTCCAAAAGGCATCAAATGACAGATTAGACATTAGATTAGACATTGACGCTCACAAAGCAAGAAAAGGCTATAAGAAGATAGCAAAGCGTTTTCAGATGCTAATATCCTCTGGTCGGAATGTAATTAAGAAATGGCCGTCATCAGGAACAATGGAAGTTAAAGCAAGGTCTGGAAGACCAAGAAAAATATCAGACAGAACAGATCACAGGATTGTGAGAAAAGCAAGTCCAAACCCACGTTAAACTGCCATCAGAAAGACCTGGAGACACTGGAATTGGGCTACACCATTCCACTATAAAGAGATACTCGTACAGACATGGTCTTCATGGAAGAGCCATCAGAAGAAAACTTCTTCAACGTCCTCACCACAAAAATCAGCGTTTGAAGTTTGCAAATTAACATATAGACAAGCCTGATGCATTGTGGGAACAAGTTCTGTGGACCAATGAGGTTGAAATAGAACTTTTTAGCCGCAATGAGCAAATGTACGTTTGGAGAAGAAAGGGAGCAGAATTTAATGAAAAGAACCTCTGTCCATCTGTTAAGCATGGGAGGGGGTGGAGATCAATCATGCTTTGGGGTTGTATTGCAGCCAGTGGCACAGGCAACATTTCACAAGTAGAAGGAAAAATGGATTCAATGAAATTTCAGCAAATTTGGGACTCTAACTTGATGCAATCTCTGAAAAAGTTGAAGTTAAAGAGAGGATGGCTTCTACAAATGGATAATGATCCTAAACACACCTTAAAATCCACGGTGGATTACATCAAGAGGCGTAAACTGAAGGTTTTGCCATGGCCTTCACAATCTCCTAACCTCAATATAATGTAAATCTATGGATAGATCTTAAAAGAGCAGTGTGTGACAGACAGCCCAGAAATCTCAAAGAACTGGAAGACTTTTGGAAGGAAGAATGGGCGAAGATCCCTCAAACAAGAATTGAAAGACTCTTGGCTGGCTACAAGAAGCGTTTCCAAGCTGTGATAGTTGCCAAAGGGGGGGTACAAGGTGTTAACTCTGCAGGGTGCCCAAACTTTTGCAGACACCATTTTTTTGTTGTTCTGTTATTTTGAAAGTGTAAATGATGGAAATAAAATCTAACTTTTTGTGACATATTATATGAATGTGTAATCTGTCATTTGATGACTTTAAGATTTTTTCATCTTTTCTTGGCTTCTTTATGCACATTAATACAAATTTTTACCTGGGGTGCCCAAACTGTCGAACCCCACTGTCTATAACATCCTGTACGTGCTAAATAAGTTGGTTGAGGTAAGTCAATTCATTTCATAGTTTTAGTCTGAACTTTGGTGGTTGAGCATGTTATTTAGACAGCGTTTTGCAGTGTTGGAAAGTCACATTCTTGCTGTTTTTTCAGTTTGTATGTTGTACTTCTAATTTTTGTTATTTCTTTCATAGGAAAAGATGGCCCACCCACTTTTTTAGTGAACACCCAAAATCCAGTTTCTGCCTACGCCACTGGGGTAAGTATTCCTTTAATACAATAACATAATTCTGACATGGATTATTCTCCACAGTGAGTGTCTTTAGTCCTACTTTTGGTACTTTAAGTATGTGGTAGAGTCTTCCTTCAGACCTGCATTAGGCCAATGAGCTCTGGGCTGCCTATAAACCAAGGTCCAATACATTGTACGTGAATATTACTCACAAATATAGAATTATTTGCCCTTTTAGAGAAAACAAGAGTCAGTAAGTCACTGCCAGACACTGTTTGTGACAACATGTCTTTATTTTTTAATGCTTATGGATTATATAATGAAGGAAAACTGATGAATAAGAACCCAACACACCAGAAATTCCTCTGGTATCACAGAACGTTCTGACAACATTTGGACTTTTATTTTTTCTATTTGGACATTTTGGATGAGCTGTGTCTGTCTGCAGAACAAAATGAAAGGGAATCAATGATAGAGATTATAGATGTGCAGTAGAGATGGGAAGTACAAATACTTGGTTACTGTACTCAAGTAGATTTTTCAGATATTTTACTTTACTATTTATTTTTTGGCGACTTTTTACTTTTACTCCTTACATTTCAACTTGAATATCGATACTTTTTTCTCCTCACATTTTACAAAACTGGCTTGTTACTTTAGTTTTGTACAAGAAGTCGTCTATCAGGTGTGATTGTGAGTGCATGTCGGAGAATAGTGTAAACAAGCGCCTCACACCGCAAGCGGTTCATAATGGAGATTGTTGAACGTACTCGTTCCCATTTGTATTTAAGGTGCATTATTTACATGCTACAGTTACACTGCATTAAGATAATGGAATTAATAGTGGGTTTATTGGTATTATTTACTATCACATATGATTCCTATGCATTGTGTATGGTAGCCTTTACAATGTTATTTTTTCTTTTATTACCACACACACACACACACACACACACACACACACCCACGCCCATATTTATACTGATGCTTGATTTAATAAAGCATCAATAGAGAGAAGTTGTCTCCGTCCATGTTTTAGCAGACACAACTGGGGCCAAGTTGGAAACCAGAACCAGCTTTAAATCCAGTCCTAATCTAGTCCTCATTAACAACTTTAATAAAGTTTAATACCAAATTGAATCTAATTGGATGAGAATATACACAGACTTCTCACTTCTCTGTCACAATAAAAAGACTATATTATTTGTATATGTTTTATAAATGTTTTATACATGTTTTAGGCCTATTGGCAGACATCCATTTAAAATGTAGCCAATGCCATATAAAGAATAAAGAATAAAGAGCTTTTTCTCCATGTCCAATGTAGTTCCTCAGCTTCTCTCTAGTAACATCTGTCTGGCCCAGGTAGCGTTGTCATTCTCATGGCTACTTTTACTTTTATACTTTAAGTAAATTCCCACGCTTGTACTTTGTTACTTTAACTTGAGTAAAGAAGTTAAATCAGTACTTCTACTTTTACCAGAGTATTGTGCTGCAGATAACCAGTTCCAACTAGCTACTGCTTCCAATAAGTGACAAAAAAACGCCAACATGTTCCTATTTACATGTACAAATAACAAGCTCACATGACACAAAGCCATCTTCTAACCGCATACTAACTGGGAACTATATTCTCAGAAAGGCGTTATTTTGTCACTTATCGGGAGCAGTAGGCTAGTTGGAACCAGTTACCTGCAGGATCTGTGCTAGGCTAAGCTAATCTTGGGGGCACCAAACAGAGTTACAGCAGCACAGAGATGAGAAGGGTATGTATGGACTTGTCTAACTTTGGGGTAACGGTGAATTAGCTAAAGTCCCAATAAGTCGGCGTTTTCCTTTAATGTTTGTGCAGGAACAGATGGCCAAACCACAGAGCAACTTAGGAAGTGCTGAGACCGCCTGAGGGTCAAAGTGGATCCTAATTTGAGAAACACCAAACATAAAATACAAGTGAACAACCTCAATGATACCCCTGAAACTTACAACCAGGGCCTGAAATCCACACACTCCCATGCGCCGAATGGAGGTTAACTTTGCAATTTGCGGGTAAAACTGTCATTCTACAACGTTGGCTGGTAGCCAATGAGAATTGAGTGATTCTGTTGTTTGTTGCCACTTACTGTTGTTCTTTTTACATTGTAACCAAGTCTGTAATTTCCTAGAAATGAGCTAAAAAAGGTGGGGGACCATCATTGGGGTGAAGAGGCTGGCTCAAACAATCAACTGACAGAAAGATGAGGATCAGTCAAAGAAAAGTAAAAGAACTTGTTTTCAACACCAAACAGGACAGTTAGCGACAATGGCGTGGCTGATTTACGACAGCAGTTAATCATAATAATGTGACACTTAAATGTGTATTCTTAACAAGTTCCAGAACAATGCTTGTGCATCCTTTGATGCAAAACATCGGCTGGTAAAAAGCTTGTGTGGCCAAAAAAGTTAACTTCAGGCCCTGCTAACAACCATATGGTACTGAAAAGAAAAACTACATTAAACAATGTAGTCTTCAGCAAGTTTAAAGAGCCAAAGTTCATGTGAATGCTACAGCATGGTGTCTTAATGAGCAGAACTAAAACGGATCCAAACTCATCTCCCAATAGATCAGGGACTGATGGGCTAAATGATCATTTATTTACTTTGTTGTGTATAGTGGGCATCATCAGACACAGTCAGCTCCCGGGAGATCTGCCTCTCTGTTAACAATGTCTTACAGCCCATTAGTGGCTCCTAGAGGCAGTGTGCTGAACCCCTCTGGACAGGAAGTTTGTTCACACCTGTATGGGTTAGTCAGATGATGACATCTCGACCAATTAGGTGTCTGCAATCAGAGGTGTGAAGACAAACAAGCAGCATGAACCCATCAACAAGTGATGTAATTACTGAACAGGACTGTTTTTTCAGTTGATATTGTGTCTGACATAAGTACAATCATTTAATTTATCGAAATTGTCTAGATCTTTAATAACAAAAAAGGATTAAATTAGCATATGTAATGTGAGAGGGGTCGCTGCCAGTCCCAAATCCACAGAGAATTATCTCCTCTTATATCTAGAGTGTTTTTGACTCACTGTTTTTTTGGGGTTTTAAGGCCCAAAACGTTCATGTTTTGTTCACTCTCACAGTATCATCAGTGCCCTTTTTTAGTACTCTCTAAAAACTCAGCAGCAAATAGAGGAAGTTAGAAACTAGCTGGTTAATATAGTAGATGATTTAGCAGGTAAAGAGAGTTAGGGTTGTAGAGTGGCCGGAGCGCATCCGAAGGTGCAGGAAGTAAGTTCACGAAGTATAAGAGTGCCATATTCTGAAAAGATGGCAGGTTGGGGTGTTGGATGGGTCAGACTAACAACTGGATCAAACACAGGACTTTTCCAGAAGATCTGGGGATCATGTGTTGTTTGAAAAGTAATTAGTGGGATCCCTGGTTAGATCAATTGGTATGGCATGGGACCATAAAAAGAGGTTTATTCCTCAATACTGAAGTCTGGGGTTTAACTCGACCTGTAGCAAGTGTCCTGCATGTCTTCCTCCTCTCTCTCCCCTTGCTGTCCTGGTGAATAAAGGCCGAAATGAACCTCTCTCCATGATGAAGCTCTCATTGTCCGTGGCGTTGTGGAGGACACTTAAAGGATATTGGGGATGTTTAGGTAAACCGACTAGTTACTCTCGCCATTTCCCTTCTCCCCGGCTGTGCAACCGGCCTGTGGCTCGCGTGAAAAAAGACCTGGGGCGTATCTTTATCGGAGAGGAGGGCCGATTCACGGGAGCGCCCTGTGACGCAGCTGGTGGAACATCAAACATTGACTTGAATGGCCGTGATTGCTTGTGTGGCTCGCGCCGCCTCTTGAACGCTGCCCAGATACGCCTGGTGAAAGTAAAGGCCACTTTAACCTGACTGGTCGGCAGTGGGCCATCACCATATTTAAGTTAGATATGATTGTGTCATGAGTAAGCTTTGCATCAGATTACACACATGAATACAAATGGAACTGACCTCACACGGAGGGAAGCTTACTCGATTCCAGGTGCAATTTGACATTCACTTCCCCCAGAGTTCAATCCAATTCAACTTGGTCACTCAAAACTGGGATCTTGGATTTCCAGGGTGCTGGGATTTTCCCTTTCATTGGGAACATTTTGATACGTTTTCTTTTTAATTACTGCATGGCAAACAATACAAGCAAAAGAGAAGTCAGAGAGGTACACTACCTCTGGTTTCCAAATGGGGTCTAAAAGCAGAGCTGTAGTACTTGAGTCCTGTCTTGAACTCGAGTCCGGACTCAAGACCGTTTTTCTATGGTCTCAGACTTGTCTCGGACTCGCTAGTATTTGAACTCTGACTTGTCTCGGTCTCGGCCACTGGTCTTGCCCAATATGGATTTTGGTCTTGACCGAGTCCAGCTGTCTGTCTTATGTTGATAATAATATTGGAGGGAAAGTGAAACCCAAAATGATTGTCTTGATACTGTCATGCATAAGACCTTTTTTTCTGTCCTGGACTCGGTCTTGACTTGGACTCAAACCTTTTTGGACTTGGTGTTGACTTGGACTTGACTAGTCCTGGTGTTGGACTTGTCTTGGACTCGACTAAGGTGGTCTTGACTACAGCCCTGTCTAAAAGACAAAACATGGGGCAATTCTTAGGAAGGGTTTGAAGACTTTAGAGGCTGTGGGTTTGGAAAGCTTGAAACAATGTGTAGAGCAAGGAAGGAAGGACATGGTATCCAACAGAGACTTACAGGGACAAAAGGGAGGGGTGGAGACAAGGGTAGAAAGAGATAAATCAGTTGTATGATAGAGTTTGAAGCAAAGAGCTGAGGTCTCTCTCATCCTCCCACCGATGACGGAGACACAGGACGGAGCAGAGATCTGCTTTCCCAAACTCTTCAACACCTCCTGCAGGAAGCTGAGGCCTCCTTGGTTTGAAGTGATGCTCATTCACATTTTACTTTCCTCCATCTCTCTGCTCACTGTAGCTCTCAACCTGCTCGTCATTATCTCAGTCTCCCACTTCAGGCAGAGATCCTTGTCTCAACAATTACTGTTAAATGTATGAACACTGTTTCAGGGTCCTGGCATAATGCATGCTGCCTGGCTTGTCCTAGTGTCATGGTTTAGTGGGACACTTAAGGGAGCCATTGATTATGTTGTTAGCACTGTAACACCTGTGCTTCTTTTACTATAATAATCAAACTACCTGCTCAAAACAAGGCCTGTTGGTATTACAGATCAGAAAAAATAAAATAAAAAATGTTTTTGTCAGATATGAGGACTTAATGATAATAATCTCTTTCCTTCCAGGCAGCTCGACACCCCCACCAACATCCTCCTCCTCTCTCTGGCTGTCTCAGACTTTCTAGTGGGCTTCGTGCTGATGCCGGGAGGAATCCTCAAAAAAACATCCTGCTGGTTTCTTGGTGACTATGTGTGTACTCTGTATAATTATCTAGACCTTATCATTATTTCATCCTCAGTAGGTGACATGGTGCTCATATCAGTTGACCGTTATGTGGCTATTTGTGACCCTCTGCATTACAACACCAGAATCACCATGAACAGAGTTAGATTATGTGTTTGTCTGTGTTGGCGCTATTGTGTTTCCTTCAGCCTTCTCTTTACAGAGGTTTTCCCGACTCACCTAGAAAAGTATACTCCTTGTGACGGAGAATGTGTGTTGATGGTTGGCTATATCGCAGGGATTGTGGACCTTGTTTTGACCTTTATTGTTCCAGTTACTGTCATCATAGCTCTGTATCTGAGAGTATTTGCCGTGGCTGTATCTCAGGCTCGTGCCATGCGCTCTCACATTACAGCTGTCACACTCCGGCTGTCAGTGACTCCAAAGGCAAAGAAATCAGAGCTGAAAGCAGCCAGGAATCTTGGTGTTCTGGTGGTTGTGTTTCTAATATGTTACTGTCCATATTACTGTGTCTTTCTTGCAGGTGACAGCTTGGTCAATGCTTCTTATGCATCCTTTATTGTCCCAATGTTTTATTTTTTAAACTCTTTTCTAAACCCTGTGATTTACACCTTCCTTTACCCCTGGTTTAGAAAAGCAGTTAAACTCATAATCACTCTTCAGATACTGCAGCCTGGCTCCTGTGAGACCAGCATGCTGTAGAGAGGCTGTGGAGGGACTGAGATCAGACTCGGTCTAAGGATTAAATGAATGAAAATGTTCCTGCAGTTCAGTGTGTGAGTTATGAAATAAAGAAATTGAAGGTATATTTTTCCTGTCTTTAAGTCTAAATTGTGTACGATCAACAATTGATTGGCCTGTTCTTCAGCTTTATCTTGTTGTGTATTGTGTCTCTCTGATGCTGCTGCATTTAAAGAGAGAGTCATAAGCACCATATACTGTTCCTAGGTAATCACCCGTTTTAATGCAAGCTTTAAATTCACACATGTATGACACTTAGGGAACATTTCATCCCAACAACAAAAGAACTCCTAAACCTTTGTATTTATGTCTCTGTCTGGTCAGAGCACAGAGAAAAAACAGCCACACATTCCTGTCTAGTAGAGAAAAGGAACACATGTTTGCCAAAAGTGCCATTTATATTTGATCGTGTATAACATTTCTTGTTTCTGTGACACAAATATGTAGAGCTATGATGTTCTTTTGGAAAGAATTTATACAACATTGTGTTTGAAAAGATTATCTAGAGTTTCTCAGACAAACATCTACACTGTAATCACAGGGAAGAAAAGAAAGGTTTCCCAAATGATGTGAAATCTGATAGGTAGCTATTTAAAATCATTTTTATACATAAACAATCACATTTAATTGAAGTGAAGTAGCATAAAATATGATAATAAATTAGGATTATTCATATTGTAATGTAATTATTGATGTTTCACACTATGTGATGTAATTTGGATCCCAGTTAGTCATGAAATGTTCTGCTGACTCGCCAGAAGATGGAGCTGTTGACTTGTATTTTGCAGGATAGAAATGAAGTAAAGCAGTTGAGATGAGAAGATGAATACTGGTGTAGTCAAGTCAACCTTTATTAAATCCAAGACCAGGACTAGTCAGGACCGAGTCCAAATGAGAGACAGAATAGAATATTCTTCAAGACCACTTAGATACCTGTTAATAATGTATGTTATGAGACACTATCTCTTTTAAAAAAAGCTTGGCTGCTTGGCCCCTAAATATTATCACAGGATTTATTGGAAATTTCCTCGGAGACGTAAGGTATATCAAATGTATATTGATAAGAAAGACTTGTAAGAAATCAATCCTGTTTTTATTTAATGTGACAATTGTGTTCTTAGAGTTACAACCCTGAAGGGGGGTTGAGTTCAGCAAAAAGCACCACTCAGCATGTATGGAGCGCACCGGGCGGAGCAGCAGCTCCACAGCGCTTAAGATGACGTAGTACAAAGAGCGACAGCGGTAGCGAGTAGTATGAAAAGCCGACATTCTGTGTAGGAGGTTGGTTAGGGTGTTGGATGGGTCAAACAACGTCCTGATCCCACACCGCCCAAAGAGACACAAATAGTCCTGACCAAGAATGTTTAGACAGGGGACACATCGTAGATGTTCTAGAAGGTCCAGAAACTCTCTCTCTCTGCTTCTCCGTCAGCTCTGCAAAAAGCTCTGTAAAGCTCTGATTTATTGTTTATTTTACAGATGTTGTTTTTTCTTCATGTTGTTGATGTTTGACAGTGATGGCCTGTGGTTACGAGTCATTTATCAAGATCAGGAAATCAACCCACCAGTCTCCTGCTGACCTCGCTGGTCAAAGGTTTCATCGGAAACATCGGAGCAAACACAGACCCGGTCGCAGTTTGGTTATGTTCAGTTAGTTTAGTTTACAAAACAAAGCAAAGGGTGGCAAATTTGAAGAAACTAGAATATAAGACATGTTTTCAGTTATTTCTATTTTTTTGTTAAGTACATACATGTTTCTACTCGTATGTTTCCTAGTGACATTAATGCAAAGAAATAACACTTCCAGCTGTGTGTGCATGGTTAAAATTCTGAAGTGCCAAATAGTTCAGGCAACAGCAGAAATACTACCATCCATAGAAAAAGATAAAGAAACGTATCTACTGAATTTCTTTTCAAAATGCTCCAGATTGATAGCCGGGCTCTGCCTCCTTACTATATTTTCATTATGATTCAGCGTCTGGGGTGGCGGTATATTCTTATAACTGATAAAGATCAGCTGGGGAATAAAGTATTGGATTTATTAGATAAACAACGTTGTAGTTCTGTAGAAGTACACATAAATCGTAAAGAAGGGGCCTTAGCAATTGGCCTCTACTTTAAATGATGACACAACATATGGGTGTATAAAACTTTGTAAATTATTATTTGTAAAGTTTTTTTTGAGCAACTGTTTTGAGGCAACTGTTTTTTTCAAGAATTTTGGAGATGAAGGGTAGATTGGATATAGGATGGAAGTTGTTGAAGTTGGATGGGTCGGCAGCATCCATCTATCCATCTTCGACGTCTTATCCGGTATCAGGTCGCGGGGGCAGCAGCTCCAGTAAGAGAACTGAAACTTTCCTTTCCCGAGCCAAATCAACCAGCTCTGACTGGGGGATCCTGAGGCGTTCCCAGGCCAGGTGGGAGATAAAATCTCTCCACCTAGACCTGGGTCTTCCTGAGGCCTCCTCCCAGCTGGACGTCCCTTCACCAAGTCCTGGGTCTTCCCTGAGGCCTCCTCCCAGCTGGAAGTGCCTGGAACACCTCCCTAGGGAGGCACCCAGGAGGCATACTTACAGATGCCAAATGTTTTTAATAAGCTTGTATTTGTATTTTTACTGTTTATTCTTGTGATTTATATGTGTGTTATTCCAATTATTTAGACGGTACGATGACAAATGTAGCACTTACGCATAATCAAATAGAAAAAAATGGTAGAATAAGCTGTGCCTTTACTGTCCATTCAAGCGATAAACCAATGTTGCGCATGCGTACTTCGATCCTATATTCTTTAACATGTACGGCAAAAAGCACAACTCTGCTGTGCCTTTGCACGTAAATGTGTTATGCCAGTAATCATCTCCGTTACATAACAAACATGGACCAATTAAAATCGAGATATTACTGGCCCTTTGCGTAGCTGACGTCATTACACCAGCTACGTTGTAAGCGCAATCCCCGCGAAATTCAAAGTCAAAATGACAGCAGCGGTGTCCGCCGATATCACAGCGGTGAGGAACTCCTCTAAACTAGATTTTAATTCAAAAAAGAACTAATAGCAAGATGGAGGTCTACGCCAGCCTTAGAGGGAGGTCTATGCCAGCTTTAGAGGGAGGTCTACGCCAGCCTTAGATGGACTACTGCAGCAAAAGGGACAAAAACTCGTCCGATCGTTTCAAACTGATTGCTTTGGAAGAAAAGATGTGGCTACGTGGCTGTGCTAAAAGTCAGCGGCGGGACCTCTACGGGGTCCTGGGATCTGAACAGTCAGCGGCTGGACCTCTACAGGGTCCTGGGATCTGAACAGTCAGTGGCGGGACCTCTACGGGGTCCTGGGATCTGAACAGTCAGCGGCGGGACCTCTACGGGGTCCTGGGATCTGAACAGTCAGCGGCTGGACCTCTACAGGGTCCTGGGATCTGAACAGTCAGCGGGGGACCTCTCACGGGGGTCCTGGGATCTGAACAGTCAGCGGCGGGACCTCTACGGGGTCCTGGGATCTGAACAGTCAGCGGCGGGACCTCCACTGGGATCTGAACAGTCAGCGGCGAGACCTCTATTCCTGGGATCTGAACAGTCAGCGGCTGGACCTCTGGGGTCCTGGGATCTGAACAGTCAGCGGCTGGACCTCTACGGGGTCCTGGGATCTGAACAGTCAGCGGCGGGACCTCTCACGGGGTCCTGGGATCCTGAACAGTCAGCGGCGGGGGCGTCTACGGGGTCCTGGGATCTGAACAGTCAGCGGCGGGACCTCTACGGGGTCCTGGGATCTGAACAGTCAGCGGCTGGACCTCTAAACGGGGTCCTGGGATCAGAACAGTCAGCGGCGGGACCTCTACGGGGTCCTGGGATCTGAACAGTCAGGGGGACCTCTGAATGGGGGTCCTGGGATCTGAACAGTCAGCGGCGGGACCTCTACAGGGTCCTGGGATCTGAACAGTCAGCGGCGGGACCTCTACGGGTCCTGGGATCTGAACAGTCAGCGGCGGGACCTCTACGGGGTCCTGGGATCTGAACAGTCAGCCGGGACCTCTACAGGGTCCTGGGATCTGAACAGTCAGCGGCGGGACCTCTACGGGGGTCCTGGGATCTGAACAGTCAGCGGCGGACCTCTACGGGGTCCTGGGATCTGAACAGTCAGCGGCGGGACCTCTACGGGGTCCTGGGATCTGAACAGTCAGCGGCGGGACCTCTACGGGGTCCTGGGATCTGAACAGTCAGCGGCTGGACCTCTACGGGGTCCTGGGATCTGAACAGTCAGCGGCGGGACCTCTACGGGGTCCCCTGAACAACCTGCCTGCAGCTTTAACCAAGCATGAAAATCAGCTCATATAATGTAGCTTCACATCCTCCACCCTGAAACGGATCCAAACATCCAGTGGAACCGGACCGGGCCAGTACGTCTTTCAGCCCTCGCCATTCTGTCAGAGAGTCAGAGACTATGCAAACTGAAGGCCTGTAAAGACGAGTTTTACAAGGCAATAATCGACGTCTTCACAAGAGCGTCGGATGGATTTTATGTACAGATAATCTACCGATTGGTGAGTCAGAAACTATTTGGGCTTAGTGAAGCCATTTGCCTTCAGGTTCAGAGCAGTGTGTGTTTTCATTGTTGCTGACTGGGACTGACAAACATGCAATAATTAAAACAAAGATGGTTTCATAACTTGCATTCTGATGCTGGACATTAACTTGTGAGTATGTGTGTGAGAGAGAGAGAGAGAGAGAGAGAGAGAGAGAGAGAGAGAGAATATATGTCACCCAGAGTATTTGTCTGAAATCCTTGCGGTCTTCAAATCAGCGAGTTTTAGAAGTCCTGGTCCAGGTATAAACGGTGTGGTGATCAGGCTTTTGCGGTTGCTGCCCCGAGACTCAGGAACAAGTTACCCCCCCCCACAGATGTCGCTCTTTTTAGGTCCAAACTCAAAACATATCTGTTCAGTCTGGCTTTTAATCCGTAGCAGCGGTGTGACGACTTCATTCTTTTGTTTCTTTGTGACCTTTTCTGATTTGACTGTTTTCTATGTTTCAATATCAATTTCAATTTCAATTTTATTTATAGTATCAATTCACAACAAGAGTTATCTCAAGACACTTTACAGATAGAGTAGGTCTAGACCACACTCCAGAATTCACAAGGACCCAACAGTGTCCTCCAGAGCAAGCAACAGTGCGACAGTGGCGAGGAAAAACTTCCTTTTAGGCAGAAACCTCGGTCAGACCCAGGCTCTTGGTAGGCGGTGTCTGTTGGGGTTAGAATGAAAAGTGACAATTACAATCCCAAAAAAAATAGTAGTTGTTAGTAGTCCTTTGTAGTCGGCATAGCAGAGTGTAGCAGGAGGAACATGGCATCGCAGAGCGTGTAAAGCGGGACCATGGCGACAGCTGCAACCTTGATTTTGGAGCCTCCCTGATCCGAGGAAATATGCTGGGGGAAAAAGAACATGAGGACTCCGGGGAATGACTCCCCAGAGCTAGGTTAGTAACAAGCATTTCTGGGACATGGATGCACATAATTGGAAAGATAGAAAAATAGAGGAGAGAGGAACTAGGTGTGTCACAGGAAGTCCCAGCTGTCTAAAACTATTACAGCATAACCAGGAGAGACAGTGTAAAGAGAGGAGCCTGGCCAGGCCACAACTCTCCCCAAACCCTCCCCTGGCTAGGGTAGGGGGAGAGACACCCAGGGCCAAGGTCATGAGGGTCAGGGCTAAGGGCAGGAAGGTCAAAGTAGGGGAAGGATACAGACCCGGGTTAGGTAGGGAGAGAAAGATAGAGTTAAGATCAAGACGGTCAAAGTGGGGGATGGGATACAAACCCTGGTTAGGGTAGGGGAGAGAAAATGGGGTTAGAGTCAGGAAGGTCGGAGAGGGGGATAAGATGCAAACCCTGGTTAAGGTAGGGCATATTACTATATATGCCCTAACTATAAGCTTTATCAAAAAGGATAGTCTTAAGCCTACTCTTAAATGTGGAGACTGGAACCTGGTTCCACAGGAGAGGAGCCTGATAGCTGAACGCCCTGGCTCCTATTCTACTTTTAGAGACTCTAGGAACCTCAAGTAATCCTGCATTCTGGGAGCGTAGTGCTCTTGTAGGGTTGTAAGGTACTATGAGCTCTTTAAGATAAGATGGTGCCTGACCATGAAGAGCTTTGTAGGTGAGAAGAAGGATTTTAAACTCTATTCTGGATTTTACAGGAAGCCAATGCAGAGAAGCTAAAACAGGAGAGATGTGATCTCTTTTCCTGGTTCCTGTCAGAACACGCGCTGCAGCATTCTGGATCAGCTGAAGAGTCTTTATGGACTTTTTCGAGCAGCCTGATAATAAAGAATTGCAGTAATCCAGCCTAGAAGTAACAAATGCATGGACTAGTTTTTCTGCATCATTTTTTAGATAGGATATTCCTGATTTTTGCAATATTACGTAGGTGAAAAAAGGAGATCCTTGAAATTTGCTTTATGTGGAAATTAAAGGACATGTCCTGATCAAAGATAACTCCAAGATTCCTCACGGTGGTGCTGGAGGCCAGGGAGATGCCATCTAGAGTAACTATCTCTTTGGATAGTGCGTCACGGAGGTGCTTGGACCCCAGAACAATAACTTCAGTTTTATCTGAGTTTAACATTAGAAAATTACAGCTCATCCAGGTTTTAATATCCTGAAGGCACATTTGAAGTTTAGCTAACTGATTAGTTTCATCCGGTTTGATTGATAGATATAATTGAGTATTATCTGCATAACAATGAAAATGTATGGACTGCTTCCTGATAATATTGCCTAAAGGAAGCATATATAAAGTGAACAGGATTGGACCTAGAACAGATCCTTGTGGGACTCCATAACTAACTTTGGCGTGCACAGAGGATTCATTGTTAACATGAACAAACTGAGATCGATCTGATAAATAAGACTTAAACCAGCTCAGAGCAGTCCCTTTAATACCAATGAAATGTTCCAATCTCTGTAATAAGATATGATGGTCAATGGTATCAAATGCAGCACTAAGATCTAATAACACCAGTACAGAGATAAGTCCTTTGTCTGATGCAATCAGGAGGATTTAGTAATTTTCACAAGTGCTGTCTCTGTGCTATGATGAGCTCTAAATCCTGACTGAAAATCCTCAAATAAGCTGTTGCTATGCAGAAAATCACATAGCTGTTTAGCGACTGCTTTCTCAAGAAACTTAGAGAGAAATGGAAGATTGGATATAGGTCTATAGTTGGCTAGAACTTCTGGATCAAGGTTGGGCTTTTTCAGAAGAGGTTTAATAACAGCTACTTTAAAGTGCTGTGGTACATAGCCTGTTAATAAAGATAGATTGGTTATATCTAATAGAGAAGTGTTGACTAAGGGTAAAACCTCTTTAAGTAGCCTAGTTGGGATGGGGTCTAAGAGGCAGGTTGATGGTTTAGATGAAGAAATAATTGAATTAAATTGATAAAGATCAAGTGAAGCAAAGCAGTCTAAACATATATCTGGTTTTACATCTGTTTCTAAGGTTCCTGAGTTTAGAGATAAGTCAGTGCCAGTTAAAGGCAGGTCTTGGTGGATTTTGCTTCTAATAGTTATAATTTTATCATTGAAGAATCTCATGAAGTCGTTACTACTAAGAGCTATGGGAATACTTGGCTCAGTAGAGCTGTGACCTTCCGCTAGCCTGGCTACAGTACTGAAAAAGAAACCTGGGGTTGTTCCTATTTTCCTCTATTAATGACGAGTAGTACGCAGTTCTGGCATTACAGAGGGCCTTCCTATACGTTTTAAGACTATCTTGCCAGATTAAACAAGAATTTTCCAATTTAGTGGAACGCCAAATCTTCTCAAGTTTCCGCGATATTTGCTTTAATTTGCGAGTTTCAGTGTTATACCATGGAGCTAACCGTCTTTGTTTTATTATCTTCTTTTTTAGAGGGGCAACAGAGTTGAGTGTCATTCTCAGCGAGCCTGCTGCACTATCAACAAAATGATCTATTTGGGAGGGACTGAAATTAGCATAGGAGTCCTCCGTTACTTTGTGACTTAGTAATGAATTAAAAGCTGATGGAATCACATCCTTAAATTTAGCTACAGCACTATCAGATAGACATCTTGTAAAGCAGGTTTTGCCTAATGGCGTGTAGTTCAGCAGTATAAACTCAAAAGTTATCAAACAGTGGTCAGATAGAAAGGGATTCTGTGGGAACACTATTAAATGTTCAATTTCAACACCATAGACCAGAACAAGATCGAGGGTGTGGTTAAAACGGTGAGTCGGTTTATGAACACTTTGAGAGAAGCCAATAGAATCTAATAGAGAGATAAACGCAGTACTAAGGCTATCATTCTCATCGTCCACGTGAATATTAAAATCCCCTACAATAAGAACTTTGTCCGTTTTTAGCACTAAATTTGACAAGAACTCTGCAAATTCAGATAAGAATTCAGAGTATGGACCAGGTGCTCGGTACACTATAACAAATAGAACTGGTTCAGAGTCTGGACCAGGTGCTCGGTACACTATAACAAATAGAACTGGTTGCAGTGATTTCCAACTTGGGTGTGAAAGACTAAGAACAAGACTTTCAAATGAGTTATAATTTAGTTTAGGTTTAGAGCTGATTATTAGACTAGAATCAAAGATGGCTGCAACTCCACCTCCTCGGCCTGTGCCTCGAGGAATGTGAGTATTAATATGACTGGGGGGGTGGATTCATTTAGACTAACATATTCTCCATCACCCAGCCAGGTTTCAGTAAGACAAAATAAATCAATATTAGAATCTGATATTAATTAATTTACTAGTACACCTTTAGAAGAGAGAGATCTGATGTTTAAGAGTCCACATTTAATTATCCTATTCTTTTGCACTATTGCACTTGTGGTTTTAATTGTTATGAGGTTTTCATGCACAGCTCCTCTTCTGTTTACCTTTGATTTAAATAATTTCAATGGTCGGGGGGCAGACACCGTCACTATGGGGTTTTGACTAGGTAACCCCTGGAATGGAGGAGCAGAGGAGTGTGTCAGACTGCAACTCTGCCTCCTGGTCCCCACTCTGGATTGTCAGGGATTAGGTCCACTAATAAACTCGTCAAGATTTCTAGAAATGAGAGCTGCTCCATCCCAAGTGGGATGAATGCCGTCCCTCCGAATCAGACCAGGTCTTCCCCAGAAAGACTGCCAGTGATCCACAAAGCCCACATCATTATCTGGACACCACCTCGATAGCCAGCGGCGAAATGATGACATGCGGCTATACATGTCATCGCTGGTTAGATTTGGCAGGGGTCCAGAGAAAACTACGGTGTCCGACATTGACTTTGCGTATGTACACACCGATTCAACATTGATCTTGGTGACCTCCGTTTGGCGTAACCGGGAGTCATTAACGCCAACGTGAATAACAATCTTACTGTATTTACGTCCATCCTTAGCCAGCAGTTTCAAATAAGACTCAACGTCGCCCGCTCTAGCCCCCCGGGATGCACTTAACTATGGCTGCTGGCTTCGCTAACTTCACGTTTCTCAAAATGGAGCTGCCGATAACCAGAGTTGGTTTCTCAGCGGGTGTGTCGCTGAGTGGGGAAAATCTGTTAGAAACGCTAACAGGCTGCTGGTGGTCCGTGGCCCTTGAAAGCTTACGACTACTTTTGCCACGAACAGTAACCCAGGAACCTTTTCCTGGCTGCTCAGGAGCTGCCGGGGGACGGCTACCAGAGGCTAACTCAGGCTCAGGCCGGCCCGCACCGGCTACCGGGGGGGTGGCTAGCTACAGTAGCTAACGACAGATCTATCATGGTGCACATCTGGACTTCTAACTCACTAAGCCTCGCCTCCACGTCCATAAATAAACTACACTTGTTACACATACCATTGTCGCTAAAGGATGCAGAGGCTAAACAACAACTGCTAAGCTAAAGTTGCTAGCAGCTAAGCTAAAGTACGGTAGCGTTAGCTACCAAGTGTTAAAAACAGCTGTTATTTAACGAAAGTCGCTTAAAAATGAAAATATCTGTGAGTGCTTAGGCAGAACTACTATAAGAATAACTGTTTAGTGGAAAGTTAGCCACTGTAATAGCAAATCTAACAAACAGAACTGGTATTTAGTGAGCAGCAACACACAAGCACTGGAAACGGAAATGAGTCAGGTACGCTTACCGTAATCACCGGATGCAGTTTGCAGAATGTTCACTCTTTCTATTGGATGATGTAATTTTACTCATTATGTTAAGCACTTTGGACCCTGCTGGTTGCTGTAAAGTGTGTGCCACGCTTGTGCGTAACATTTAGCCTACTGTTTTGATTGAGTATTAGCCTAAACAATAAATTTGGTAATCTGGCTTTCATAACTCAGTGCCTAGCCTCTAACTGACATCACCACACGTCACTGGTGGGTATTGGTGCTGACAATGGAGTCCTTGTAATGGAAGATGTTTCTTTGTGAATAGTGGGACCAGTTTTTCTATGGAGACGTTCAAGTTGCCGACCTTTGAGAGACAAAGATCGGGGTTGAACCAAGGGGGCGGAGACAGAAAAACAAACAGATCTGTTTTTTAACGGTGCAAGAGAATTGAGAATATTTTGGAGTCCGGTGTTGTAATGAGAAACCAGATCATCGGGGGAGGAGAGATTGTGAGTGTCAGGAAGGCAGGAGGAGTGGATATAGGAAGTGAGAGTGGCGAGGTTGATATTCTTTGTATTCCAAAATGAAATAAGGCTTGGTATTTTTGAGATGGACATTGCTGCCATTGCAGGGTGGGGGCGCGCCAGCTGACAGTTAAAAAAAAATAAAAAATCTCCGACGGCAGAGACTCAACGGGAGTCGCATTTAAACTAAGCAGCATGTCTGAAAGCCCATGTTCACCAGACATCTACTGGTTACTATGTAAGTACTACAAACCGAAGTTAAAAACAAACCTGAAGCTGAAGAAACCCTAAACGTTAACGGAACAGACCCGCGACCCCAAGTGTCTGAGAGAGAGGAGAGAGAGAGAGAGAGAGAGAGAGAGAGAGAGAGCGCTGTTCTCCGTGTTCTGAGTGTTAGTGAGCAGAGTGTGTGTGTGTGGGGGGGGGGGCGCTGTGACTATCACAGAACACAGCCATAGTCAGCTGAGGACTTTTATTCAATCCGAGCACAGATATTGACTCGTATTACTCGTATAATACTTGTACTCGGCAAAAGTGCTTTATCCGATACTCGAGTATCCGGCTCATCCCTAGTAATCATAGACGCCTCACAGGATATTAATGATGCTACGTCTGCGGTAACAGGATACATACAGTTCTGTGAGGATTTATTTCTTCCTAAAAAGACAATTAAACTCTATCTATCTAAACAATAAAAAGGAAAGAACTGTTGAATCACAAAAAAAAGACTTTCAAATCAGGAGGTACCAAAGCAGATATGAAAGCTGCACAGCATAAAATTAGAAAGAAAATCATGGGATGTTAAGCATCTTATAAAAATAAAGTGCAGTCATTTTTTTAATCATGATGAAGGAGAGCCTGGCGAGACCTAAAAATCAGGTATGGAAGCAGACAAAGGCACTTAAAAGAATAAAAGATTTAACAGGCAGGTTAAGGAAAAAAGTCATGGGGGCTTACGATTTAATGACACATTTTAAGAAAGGGGCGGTTAGGTTTATGAGAAGAAGAACGGGGCGGTTGGGTTCAAGAGAAGACGAACGGGATGGTTGGGTTTATGAGAAGAAGAACGGGGCGGTTGGGTTTATGAGAAGAAGAACGGGGCGGTTGGGTTTATGAGAAGAAGAATGGGGCGGTTGGGTTTATGAGAAGAAGAACGAGGCAGTTAGGTTTATGAGAAGAAGAACGGGGCAGTTGGGTTCAGGAGAAGACGAACGGGATGGTTGGGTTCAGGAGGACATGTGGGACCCGATCCCCAGTCTCCTGGGTGAAAGTCCTGTGTTGTTTGACCCCCCAACCAACCTCATAATGTGGAATTCGGGCTGTATTAAGTGCATTTTGATGCTGATTCTTTTGTACTTTGACTTGAGGAACATTTGAAATTAGGGCTGTGCAATTAATCAAATGTTGATTGTGATTTTGATTCCGGGTACTAACGATCCCAAAAACAATGTTATCTAGAAAAATTATTATTATTATTATAATAAATTAATTTGCCCATTACAAAGCAAAAGCTCTCGATCTACCGGGCAATTTTCGTTCCTACCCTCACCTATGGTCATGAAGGCTGGGTCATGACCGAAAGAAATCCAGGGTACAATATACATAAAATTTCCTCAGGATGGGGTCACTATTTTAGAGATTGAAGCTGTCATCCGAGAGGAGCTCGATGCTGATTCTTTTGGACCAGTTGAGGTTGGAACATTTGAAATTCCTGGGCTGTGTTCAGGCATTAATCAAATGTTGGTTGAGATTTATCTCCAACCTGGCCTGAGAACGCCGATCCCCCAAAAGCAATGTTATCTAGAAAAAGTTTGGGGTCCCCTATTATTATAATGAAGATGGATGGATTTGCCCATTACGTCTTGTATTAAACTCTTATTTTCTCTGATTACCTCCAGAAGGGTAAATTACTTTTTCTTGTGGCATTTAGGCCTTTATTGTTACTTTATTGTTACATTGAATGGGGGGGGGGGATCATGCAGGAAAGTGACCCTGCGACCTCTGAGTCGAGGACTGAGCCACTACACATAGGTGCGCACTCCACCACTAGGCCATCCAGGAACCCATGTACTTCTTTATATTAAACAGTTAAAAGGGGAAAAGTACAAAGGTAAATTTAACAGTTCAAAGTTTTTTTTACTGTTGATTTGTTTCACTGTTTCAATAAATGCAACATGCTTCTCAAAAGTCAACGAGTAACCGTGGTTACTAAAAATGATTTCAGTATTAACCAAAATATTTCTTTCCCTAATCGAGCAGTCCTATGTTGAATGCAGGACTTGTAACAGAGTATTTCTGCACTGTGGTACTTTTATTAAAGTAAAAGTTCTGAGTACTTGTTCCTTCTGTACTTGTGTGTGGCGTAGTTTAACAGTTTATTATTAAAGTCAGCAAAAGTACTTGTTATTTATCATTTCTGAAGTTCCGTAGTGTTGCTTCAGTGTTATTTTTGCAGATTGCAGGTTGTTGTTAAAGAGTAATCAGCTGATGTGTTTAATTGTTCTCAGAAGATGAAATAATGACCTGTTGACCAATTACTCTGATAATGACTTCAGCCAACATAGCTACTTGTTAAAGCCCTTCCAGTCCCAGTGCTGGCTGTGGTTGTGATAACTGTTGTTTCCCAGTTGTCCCCTGAGGACGAACACTGTGACCACTGGGTGATAATTATCAGCCCCCCCGAGGCCTGGCATGGTGTCCATCCACGCTAATGACACTCATTACAGCCTCCTTACATCAGCCGTGGGCTTCTGTGGACGCCATATTGGTGTTGTTGAAATAGATTGCATCATACTAATTGGAGGCACACACACACACACACACACACACACACACACACACACACACACACACACACACACACACACAAACAATCCCAACTTTACTTTATAGATTCACTTTCTGAGGACTTTGTTATACTTTGACCTCCTATAACATTACAAAGGTTTATGAAGACCATTGTAAACTAACAAGTTGGGGGGGTGACATTGATTTTAATATACACAACACTGATCAGCCTGTAAGGTAAGGTAGATACACTGTGCTACATGTATATGTTCTTTAACATTAAAACCTGATGTATAACTATATGACAATAATTATTTTTAATAGAGTATTAAGAATATATTGTAGGCCCAGTTTAATATGGAACTCAATTTCACACAATATGTCGTGGCGGGGGGGTCCTTGGCCTAGAAACCGTTGGAGACCCCTTCATTAAACCATTGACCTCCTCCAGGGTTGGGATGAGCTCTCTCACCGCCCCGGACCAACCGGACCATCAGACCAAATGCTCCAGGGTTGGTTTTAACCGGACCAAACGGGAGAAGGTTTGAAGGCGGAAAGTGATGGGAAGACCTTCTAGCCCCTTTGGATCCTCAGAGCATTAGTTATGCAAATATCTTAAATTATACAACATAAGATACTTTCTCCAAAAGTCGTTTTTGACATTCTTTCTATTTGGATCCATTCTTTTTGTCATTAAATTTTTTATTTCTTCATACACATATAAATATACAATCAAACTCTGAACCCAGCGTCAGACAGTATACCCCCCCCGTCCATATACAAAGGACTCCTGCAAATCAACATTTCCTTTTTTTGAACATTTAAAGTATACATCCAGTACCATGTCTATATTTTTTTATATTTGGATCCATTCTTGACATTTCAAGGAAAAATAGAAGCAAAGAATGTATGAGACACAGTATTTTCCTATGTCGTAGAAGAAGACAACACCAGGGTTAAGGGCCTCTACGGTATCAGGTATCTGTGTAGTTTTCTTCGACAAATTTTTCAGGGTTGCAAACACGGGAAGATGGTCACGTATATCATCATAACCACTTAGTAATCAGTTGTTATTCTAGTTGGCTTTAAGATTATAGGTAATAGATCTACACTATACATTGCAGGGCTGTAGTACTCAAATCCGGTCTTGGTCTCGCCCACTGGTCTTGTTCCAATATGGCTTTTTAGGGAAAGCAAAATCCAAAATGATTGTCTTGATACTGTCATGCATAAGACCTTTATTCTGTCCTGGACTCGGTCTTGACTTGGACTCAAACCTTTTTGGACTCTGTATGTAGTATTATAATTCTTTTATATTTTTAGGTGTGACATTGTACGACCTGTCCAGAGACAGCAGATGTAAAATAGCATTTGGCTAATTCTGGCAGATTTTTGGACTAAAACTTTTTTTGGACTTGGTCTTGTCTTGGACTCGACTAGTCCTGGTCTTGGACTTGTCTTGGACTCGACTAAGGTGGTCTTGACTACAGCCCTGATACATTGTGTCAATAAAATCTCTGCTTTAATTTTAACAATTAGTTTTTGAATCCTTTACAATCCCATGATTGTCTCCATCTGTTGACAGCCCGCGTTATCGCCAGTTGTCTTTCACTTTCCCTTTTAGCTTTTAGTTCTCATTTTAATGTCCTTCTTTTATGTGATGGCCCTGCCCCGGTATCAGACATAACTACAGCAGATAACTTTTACAATTTTACACCTTTATAGAGAAATCTCCTGCTTCATTTTACCTGGCTCAAAAGGCTGGATACACTAACACAGGCTTCTCAGGTGTAATGATGAAATCTGTGACCTGTCAGAATGTGTTACTGTAACGTTGTCTACCTGCTGCTAGTCATTCTGTCACTTCACAGGAGAAATTGAACCCAGGCCCAGGTTTAATAAAAACTATATCAAAATACTGTTTATTGTTCTTTTCACTGTTAGTCTCATTTGCTGTTCAGGTCATTGAAGACCATTGCATCAAAAACATTAAAATGTTACATATAGTGTATGTATAGTGTATTGTAATGCTCCCCCCTGGGCTGCAGCGCTGAATAAGGAGGAGATGACTGACTTGCAACTTCTGTGCATTTTATTTAAGAAACAGCTTAACTCCGGTCCCTGTCGGCCGAACATTCAGACCAGAACCCCCCCCCCCCAATAGAACCACATTGACCTCTGCTGGATAATACTAACACATTGCTTAACTGATGAACTCTTAACAACAGGGACACATTAACTCAGCTCATTAGAGTAGATTGTATCCTAGTATTTCATTAATATTCATATTCTGTGCTGTGTGACTGATTTTGCAACACTATAATTTCCCATTTTATTGGGATCAATATCTATCTATCTATCTATCTATCTATCTATCTATCTATCTATCTGCCAGATCTGTCTCATTGTCTGTCCCTCCTGGTTTGGGTTTGTTTGCGTCCCTCCCTATGGACCCTGTGTGGACCGGTTGCTGCTCTCAATGTGACAGCAAAACAGGATAAAGGTTCAGCTGCTGCCTCAGTCTGCTGTAGTCAGGGGAGGGTGCTGTGTATTATTCTAAATGTTCACATACACTGATGCAAAGACTGTTTTCTGAATGTCTTTTAACTGCTGGACAGACCACAGGAGACATATGAACACTATATACAGTATATTGTTTCAGCTGATCATATCAGCTGTTATAAGACACAAAAGTGGAGAACTTTACTACGCTAAAAGCTTTTCCCAAAGTTTGAATGTAATTGCAAATATATCACTTGTGGAAAATAACCTTTTGAATGTCTGTCATGTATGAGCCTTGTTAACCTGGAGACATCTCTTTTTCAGTCATTCAACTCTAATATTGTTCAATGAAACATGTGAGGTTGCTTGTGCATTTAGTTCATGTGACACTGACCTTTTTCTCCCATGTCCATGTTTTGTCTTTCTGAACTATCACAATTGTTTGATATGTGCACTTTATGCAACTTACATGAATGCAGGTTTATTCTAAGTGTTGCGACTACTGTTAAAATAGGACATTTTGTTGTGAACATTTTAATATTAATTACTGTATCTCCATCTGTTCTCACTTCTCTTCTCCCAGCTCTGCTGTTGTGCAGACATGATGAGCAACAACAGCCTGAATCCTTTGTATTTTCAGTTGACTCTGTTTGCAGACTTTGGGCCCCTCAGATATCTGTTCTTCAGTCTGTGTCTGTTGCTCTACATGACTATTGTCTCTGCTAACGTTGTCATTATCCTGACAGTCTGTCTGGAGAAGTCTCTGCATCAGCCCATGTATATTTTTATCAGCTGTCTGTCTTTTAACTCTCTGTACGGCTCAGCCGGCTTCTTCCCCAGGTTTCTGATGGACATTCTGTCTGACACTCATTTAATCTCACGTCCATTATGTTTCATTCAGATATATGTTATTTTCACCTATGCATCATGTGAGCTGACTCTCCTCAGCATCATGGCCTATGATAGATTTGTTGCTATTTGCCAGCCTTTACACTATCACAGTAAAATGACATTTAAGATGGTAACACATCTTGTGATGTTTGCCGTGCTCTATCCTGTATTTGCTATTGGCTTCTGTCTCTATCTTAGTGTCCGATTACCGCTGTGTGCCAATAAACTGAATAGGCTGTTCTGTTCCAACTGGCCTGTGGTTCAGCTCTCTTGTGTGGACACATCTCTGAACAACATAGTAGGTCAGTATATTTTGGTCACAACCGTCTTCATCCCCCTGTTTTTTGTCCTGTACACCTATCTCCGTATTCTGCTTGTTTGCAGGAGAAGCTCGTCTGAATTCAGAGGAAAGGCGTTCCAGACCTGCCTGCCTCACATCATCACATTCATCACCTATTCTCTCTCTCTCTTCTGTGAGCTGTTATTGACTCGATTTGAGGCTGATAAAATGAATCCTATCATCACAGTTGTTTTATCTTTAGATTATTTGATGATCCCCCCCATTAATAACCCTCTAGTTTACGGCCTGAGTCATCCTCAAATCAAAGGAGTGATTGTTAGATTTTTGAAGAAGATTCCTGCTGCAAAGATTAAAACTTAAAATTTACATTTGGCAAACCATATATTGCAAAGCTACACAATATGCTTCTAGAATACGTGAAATGTATTTTTATAACCACTTTTTGAACTAAATGATATTATGGGTCTTTTTGATGTCATTGTTCAGTCCATCCCATAATCTCACTCCACAAACACATGCTTTTAACAGTAGTTCATAAAGTCCTCTTAGACGATATCCCCCGGCTCTTTCCTTCAACATTGTACGTATGTTACATGTTAAGTTATTTTCTTTAACTTTAAACATAAATTGTGCAGTTTTGAATGTAACAATGTCCATACATTTCACCAAATGTGAATTAAAAACAGATGACTGTATGCTCATGCTTGTGATTTATTATCCTGATTGCTCCTTTTTGCAATGTGCAAATATTCTGTAAGTTACTTTTCTAGATATTTCCCAAACTCCCACACAATATATCAAATATGGTAAAAAGTGTGCAGTACACAGTATGTAATGTATTTGGGTCAATATGTATCTAGTTGTATTCAGTATACTAATACTCCTGGCCATCTTCATGCACACATATTTAATGAGGGGCTTCCAGTACAGTTTGTATTCAAGTTCAACCCCCAGAAATGTAATTTCATAGACTCTTTTGATTGTTTTATTATCAATTACTAATTTAACATCTGTATTTGTAGTATGATTTCCATTTTAGTTTAGTCTAAAGTTAAGTTTAAAGATAACTTATTGTAATCAAAACAGAGTTTTAATTTATTCATTTTGCAAGTTATCCTCACAACAAAATGCTATAATGAAGTAAACGATGTCCAAAGCCGTGTATTTTTCATTTTATTTTAACTGATATCCTCGGCCTCCAGAGGGGTATCACATCAGAAATCAGAAATACTGTATTGATCCCCCGGGAAATTCTGCGTTACAGTTGGAAGAGTATATAAATATCAGAGTAGAAAGATCAATAAAGTAATATAAATAAAATATAAAAGGTGCACTATGAGTGCCCCCCCTATACTACTATTTATATTGAGACTGTGTTTCCTTCTATAGCTGCTCAAGTTGCAGCTATAGAAGGATTTTTTTTGTTTGCCTATAATCTGCATTTATTTTTAAATATTTAAAAAATACACCAAATATTTTATTCATTAGCATGATAGTTGACGCGAGCTTTTACTTTGAAAAGTAAGAAGATTGTATTTTAATCCAGATGCAATCTTTTATTTTGAAAAGTAGAAACTCGGGGATGGCAGAAGGATTTTTTTAGTTTGCCTATAATCTGCATTTATTTTATAGACGGACATATATTTGAAGTGTTTTTTTTCATCAGTATGATAGTCTGCATTTATCTTGTAGACATATTTTTTTTAAGTATTTTATTCATTTGTATGATTGCCGTTACTGTTTAGTCAATATATATATATATATGTATATATATATATGTATATATATTAAAAGTATTTTATTCATTAACATGATTGTTGACGCATTTATCTTGTCAACACAACCATAACATTCAGAAATCAGCAAACTATATGTATGGCAAAATTGTTACTTTTAACAGTTTTTAACGTTTTTCAATTGATTACAACAAATGTGGTCACAAATTTACCCGTCTGGAAAATTAATCGGGTCTTTTAGATTTTTGACCCTTTGAATTTACCGTTGGACACACCTCCCAGAATGAGGTCTCTGAGACCGGGGCCGCATGAGACCCCCGACGGATGACACGGGACGCTCCAGGCTGCAGCCATATACTCTTGAAAATACAGCGGCATAAGTATACACCCCCCTATGTTAAAATACAAAATATAAGTATACACCCCCGGCATGTTAAAATGCAGGGGGCATAAGTATACACCCCCTTCTATGTTAAAATACAGGGGCATAAAATATACCACCCCTATGTTAAAATAGAGGGGGCATAAAGTATACACCCCTTTGTTAAAATTTAAAAAATACAGGGGGCATAATATTTTATTCACCCCATGATGTTAAAATACAAAAGGGGCATAGGTATTTTTGACCCCCTTTTATGTTAAAATACAGGGGGCATAAGTATACACCCCCATATGTTAAAATACAGGGGGCATAAGTATACACCCCCTATGTTAAAATACAGGGGCCTAAGTATACACCCCCTATGTTAAAATACAGGGGCATAAGTATACACCCCCTATGTTAAAATACAGGGGGCATAAATACACCCCCATATGTTAAAAATATAGGGGTTGTTACTTTTAACATAAGTATACACCCCCCTATGTTAAAATACAGGGGGGACATAAGTATACACCCCCTATGTTAAAAATACATGGGGCATAAGTATACACCCCCCTGGTTAAAATACAGGGGGCATAAGTATACACCCCCTATGTTAAAATACAGGGGCATAAGTATACACCCCCCTATGTTAAAATACATGGGGCATAAGTATACACCCCCTATGTTAAAATACAGGGGTCATAAGTATACACCCCCTATGTTAAAATACATGGGGCATAAGTATACACCCCCCCTATGTTAAAATACAGGGGCATA
This sequence comes from Etheostoma perlongum, assembly GCA_026937815.1. Lineage (NCBI taxonomy): Eukaryota > Metazoa > Chordata > Actinopteri > Perciformes > Percidae > Etheostoma > Etheostoma perlongum. Next base: position 2,092,751 of record CM049381.1, read on the forward strand.
AGTATACACCCCCTATGTTAAAATACAGGGGGCATAAGTATACACCCCTATGTTAAAATATAGGGGTCATAAGTATACACCCCCCATGTTAAAATACAGGGGGCAATAAGTATACACCCCCCTATGTTAAAATACAGGGGGCATAAGTATACACCCCCCTATGTTAAAATACAGGGGCATAAGTATACACCCGCCTATGTTAAAATACAGGGGGCATAAGTATACCCCTCCTACCAATTTGCGGCATGCAGGTGACTCAAAGGAGAGCCTAGTCCTCCTCAGACAGAGAATAATAGAGATTACTGTATAGCTTATCACAATTTTTCTTAATAAACTACATTTTTGGTCCTTTAAAGAATTGAAAAAAACAGTTTCCATGGTCTGTCACCCCATTGGAGTGTCTTGTTCTTTCATTTACTTTTGAGTGTACTATATTTCTCAGCTCTGGGATGAGTGTAATGGATATACATTTGATATACCTTAAGTCTCCAAGGAAATTTCCAGTAAATCCTGTGATAATATTTAGGGGCCAAGCAGCCAAGTTTTTTTGGATTTTGGCCACAGACACAATGTCACTGAGTCCTTTGTACTGTGGCTTCTACAAGACACGTGATAAGTTCAAGAACAGGAACATTTGTATTTCTAGGGACACATGTGACACCTGTCTATAGCCTAATTTGATCCTAGAGTGTTTTTGAACTTTTTGACCAACAGACCCCAGAATGTTTGATCAGGCTCCAACTGCTCCACGTCCATCACACTCAACACTGGTGTACCACAGGGCTGTGTGCTAAGCCCGTTTTTCTACTCCTTCTTCACCTCCAACTGCAAGCCTGTGTACGAATCTAATTCCATTATCAAGTTTGCGGACGACACTACGGTAATTGGTCTCAACAGCAACAACGATGAGACTGCCTATAGGGAGGAGATCAAGCACCTGGCCACATAGTGCACTGAAAAGCTGGTAGATGAGCCCTCAGTTCCCTGCCTTTTTATGATGCAGATCTGGACACTCAACCAGAGAAGCTGTGGAAGTCACACAGGCAAAAGAGGCAGGGTAGGTTCCAGCACACTAAATAATAAAATCCACAGTTGCATTAACTCCAGACTTGACAATAGGTTTTAAGATACCTTCAGACAATGTTCAGATGCAACACGATAACTCCAGCCTAGTGACTTTATTGGGCAGTGCTAAATAGAGAGAGGTGGGAGTGAGTTTGAGTACAGTGCCGGGGAGGAGTATTTCCTGCAGAATGGTATTCTCAATCATCAACATGGACCAGGTAAGCAGCTAGTGGTTCCCAAGATGGGCCAAGACACTGTACTTCTCTTGGGTCACTCTGTTCCCTGGGCTGGCCACCTAGGGAAGCACAAGACCCTGGCTCGCGTTAGACGGTACTTTCACTAGCCTGATTTGCAGGCAGATGTTGCCCAGTTTTGTAGTACCAGAAGACACTGGTTCTGATTGGGATCAATAGCTACCCTACCTTCTTTTTGCATACCGGGAAGTACCGCATTTGAACTGTTGTATGGTCATGAGGTAAGGGGACCACTGACCTTGCTTAGGGAGTCCTGGGAAGGGGACCAGCAGAGGGAGGGGGTGTTAACATCATCTTCTATGTTGTTCAGATGAGAGACAGGCTACAGAAGATGGCAGAACTTGCCCAGTAGCACATGGCGGAGGCACAGCGGTACCAGAAAGAATGGTATGATAAGTCGACACAGCAGAGGACCTTTGTTCCAGGTCAGAAGGTCCTAGTCATGCTGCCTACCAGTGAAAGCAAGCTGCTGGCAAAATGGCAGGGACCCTTCGAGGTGAAGAACCACCACCTACCAAGTTGCTACTGCAAGCCAACCACGTTTCAGCAGTGTGCTACATGTGAGTTGGCTGAAAGACCTGAGAGGAAGGCAGAGGTATTGCTGATCAGAGCTGTGGAGGAGGAAGAAGTGGTAGATGACCAGTTTCTGCCCTCAGCAGCCCCAGCGGAACCTGACCTGGACCATCTGCCAGCTGATCAACAAAATCAGGTGAAAGCTTTATGTAATCCTCAAATATTTCAAGAATACCCAGGTCACACAAATATGGTGGAGCATATATATTGTGTTAAAGGAGGAGGCTCCAGTTAAACCAATAAGGTAGAGAATCCCAGAGCGCCTTCTGATGTCCTTGAAAAAAGAAGTGGACCTGATGCTGGGGATCATTGAGCGCTCCAAAAGTGAGTGGTGTAATCCAGTGGTGTAGGTTCCAAAAAAAGATGCCACATTGTATTGATTTCCAATACCTGAACTCTGTGTCAAAGTTTGATTGCTATCCAACGCTACATAGTGATGACATGATTGATTGCCTGGGGAAAGCCAGATACCTGGCCCAGCACACACACCTAAACCATGCCCTTAGCTGCACCAGATGCTGATTGGTTGATATAGTGGATGGAGCATCAGTGAATTCATCCCTTTGGTTTGACTGCTGTTTTGAAGCTAGCAGTTTGCATTTTGGCCAACACTATCTTGGTATTTTGAAGCTGGGGAGAATGACACAGCTTAGCCACCGTTGGGAATGGTTTCACTGCTGCTTCGCTCAGCTAAATGCTAAAGAGGAAATATTGTCTTCAACTGGCTGATTCGATTCATCCAGCAGAGATTTATGGGCCTATTGGTGGGATTTCTATGGAAAAAATATACATGTCGGTACTCTGGTAAGACCAAATGATGTTTAACCATGTGTCCAGCTAATTGAAATAGCTCACGTTACTGTATTGTGTGATGTAACTTGATTGATTATTGTATGTGGCGTTATCATTTGCCAGATGCAAATGTTTCACCAAACCAAGGTCCTTCCCGAGACTATTTAACAGAGCCACCGTCTCGGCATCCAGATCTTAGCGTCTCCTGAGTTAATTGTGATTGGGTTAAAGAAATGCAAACAACCCAGAGTGTTGTTTTCTCCTATCCCAGAATGCATCTGTGGTTAAGTTATCAATAATAGGACAAAGGAAATGAAACAAGGGTAGAAAATGACAGAAAAGAGATTGGATAGAGAGACAGTGAGAAAGGCAGGGTTACAGAGAGAGTGATGAAGATAATGGTGGGAGGTGCAGGGAGGAGGGGCATCAGAGTCAAACAGGGACTGAGAAAGAGGAGGGGATGAAGAGAATGAGAGAGAAATAAATCAGTTACATTTCTACTTAGATTTCTGCAGATCTCTGCAGATGGAGGTTGAGGACGGAGCCAAGCTATGCTTTCCACAGTTCCCAAACACCTACTGCAGGAAGCCCTTGTCTCCTTGGCCCAAAACACTGCTTGTTTACATTATGTGCTACTCCATCTCTCTGACCACTGTCACTCTCAACCTGCTCATCATCAACTCAATCTCCCACTTCAGGCAAATATTAACTTCTCTCTACAGGATTTGTAACTTTAAAATGTGAACATCTGCTGTATATTTAGAAGAATTGTCTTTGAGCTAATTCTGAATAATGTTGCTCCAATGTCTGACTTTGATGCCAGAGACTGTTGTGCATGTCCTCTCTCTTACCTCAACCAAGTCATTTTAACTGTCTACTCTAACTGATGTGGTGGATTGGAAAATATTGAAACTGGTTTGGGTGGTTCTGTCAGCGTTGTTGGTGTAATGATACTTTTCTCTTTTCCTGCAGGCAGCTCCATACCCCCACCAACATCCTCCTCCTCTCTCTGGCTGTCTCAGACTTTCTAGTGGGTCTCATGCTAATGCCGGGAGAAATCCTCAAAAAACATCCTGCTGGTTTCTTGGTGACTTTGTGTGTTTTCTTTATAATTATCTTTCAATCATCATTGTTGTATCCTCAGTAGGTGACATAGTGCTCATATCAGTTGACCGTTATGTGGCTATTTGTGACCCTCTGCATTACAACACCAGAATCACCATGAACAGAGTTAAAATCAGTGTTTTTCTGTGTTGGCTCTATTCTGTTTCCTACAGCTTTTTCTTTGTGAAGGATGACCTGATTCAACCGAGAAAGTATTATTCCTGCTACGGAGAATGTCTGTTGGTCATTGACTATTTCACAGGACTAATAGATCTTGCTTTGTCCTTTATTGTTCCAGTTACTGTCATCATAGCTTTGTATCTGAGAGTATTTGCTGTGGCTGTGTCTCAGGCTCGTGTCATGCACTCTCACAATACAGCTGTCACACTCCGGCTGTCAGTGACTCCAAAGGCAAAGAAATCAGAGCTGAAAGCAGCCAGGAATCTTGGTGTTCTGGTAGTTTTGTTTCTAATGTGTTTCTGCACATATTACTGTGTCTCTCTTGTTGGTGTTTCATCTGCATCCTATGTTTACTTTGTGTGTCAATTTCACTCTGGTCTAAACCCTGTGATCTATGCCTTGTTTTACCCCTGGTTTAGAAAAGCAGTTAAACTCATAGTTACTCTCAGATACTGCAGCCTGGCTCCTGTGAGTCAAACATGCTGTAGAGAGGCGTGGAGATACTGAGATCAGACTCGGTCTAAATTGTGTATGATCAACAATGAAATCACAGAGTTTAATGCAAGCTTTAAATTCACACTGTCAGGTTCAGGACACTTTATCTTACTAAATAAACATGGTCAAGCAAAGAAACGAGACGAGAGGCAAAATGTGCAGTTAACAGACTTTTGCAGCAAAAGGGCGAGCACCACAAGAGCAACCTTCCTGCCAGCGTTGCTCCAGGGAACTACAACTAGAAAACTAAAAGCAAAGTCTCTTTATTGAAACACACACACACACAGATTTACTGGTGTTTGGTTTATGCCTACACAGAGAAAAGAGGGCAGAGTGCAGGTCGCTGGGGCGACGTGTTCTCTGCCTGACCTCGAAGACTAAGACACACTATCTAAAGGATTTACAACAGAGTGAGACTTTATGGCGGTGCTAACAGCTTTAAGGAAAACATAGTTGGTTAAATGTGCATATAAGATTACAAAATATAAAAGCATGTATGAATATACGTCAAGCAAGATATGAATATATGATAAGCATGAAAGTTATGATTATGATATGAATATGAAGACACTACTACAGAGAAATATGAATTAAAAGACTTATAAAAACGAATTTCTCTGTCACACACCTACAGTGAGGAAAATAAGTATTTGAACACGCTGCTATTTTGCAAGTTCTCCCACTTAGAAATCATGGAAAGGTCTGAAATTGTCATTGTAGGTGCATGTCCACTGTGAGAGACATAATCTAAAAAAAAAATCCAGAAATCATAATGTATGATTTTTTAACTATTTATTTGTATAATACAACTGCAAATAAGTATTTGAACACCTGTCTATCAGCTAGAATTCTGACCCTCAAAGACCTGTTAGTCTGCCTTCAAAATGTCCACCTCCACTCCATTTATTATCCTAAATTAGATGCACCTGTTTGAGGTCGTTAGCTGCATAAAGACACCTGTCCACCCCATACAATCAGTAAGAATCCAACTACTTACATGGCCAAGACCAAAGAGCTGTCCAAAGACACTAGAGACAAAATTGTACACCTTCACAAGGCTGGAAAGGGCAACGGGGACATGTCCAAGCAGCTTGGTGAAAAAAGGTCCACTGTTGGAGCAATCATTAGAAAATGGAAGAAGCTAAAGATGACTGTCAATCTCCCTCGGACTGGGGCTCCATGCAAGATCTCACCTCGTGGGGTCTTGTTGAATAAAATAAAGCTTAAATGTTTCATCACTATGTGATTATACATGTTATAATATATTAAAGATGTATGCTGCAGTTGGGTTGAAAAGATAGGATCTAATTCTGTGATTGTGGAGTGTGGGCGTCATATCACGCTATGTAATTACCATTGTTTGTCCTAAGAAAGGAAGATCAAGATGACCCTTTTGTGTCCTCACCTACCCCCTCTCTCCTTCCTCTCTGTCTCTGTCCTTATGGTTTGGAACAAAAGACTATTAACATATAGAAAGATACTGTTTGCTTCACAAAAGGGAAGTAACCATCTGTCTCCAACCAACTGGTGTCTCAAGACTAGGCTAAGACATTGGAATGCTGATTCACTGTATTATGTTAGAACTTCTCACTAACATGATAATTACCTTTTGATCTGTGTGGGAAAACGACCCCAAAGGGACGAAGTTAGGGCATGTCCATCCTAATTGGACAGCGAAGAAAACCAACCAGACTCGTCCTACTTGTGACCATGGCAACAAAGAGCCAATAAGGAGGGACTTTACTCACAAGGTGGAAGAGAACCGCCCCTGGAGTAGAAGGAATATAGGTGGGGGGGGAGACGAGATTTCGGGGCGTAACAGATGTGAAACTTTCGGGTGTAGCAACTGTTTCAGCCCGCTGCAGCGTAATTCATGTGCTTTGACTTATCATTTTTGTTTAATAAATCTTTGTGTTAACCTTCCATTGGACCCCAGCCTCTTTCCTCAGAGATTCAACGAACACGTACTTAGTTAATTCTAACAGTCTCAATGATCCTAAGAAAGGTGAGAAATCAGCCCAGAACTACACGGGAGGAGCTGGTCCATGACCTGAAAAGAGCTGGGACCACCGTTTCCAAGGTTACTGTTGGTAATACACTAAGACGTCATGGTTTGAAATCATGCATGGCATGGAAGGTTCCCAAGCTTAAACCAGCACATGTCAAGGCCTGTCTTAAGTTTGCCAATGACCATTTGGATGATCCAGAGGAGTCATGGGAGAAAGTCATGAGGTCAGATGAGACCAAAAAAGAACTTTTTGGTCATAATTCCACTAACCGTGTTTGGAGGAAGAAGAATGATGAGTACCACCCCAAGAACACCATCCCTACTGTGAAGGAGAGTGGTGTGACAGATGGTGTCAAAGGCTGCACTCAGGTCGAGGAGGATGAGGATGTTCCAGAATCAGCTGCCATGAGGAGGTTGTTGGTAATTTTGAATGGAGGGGGGGGAAATTGGACTGCAACTGTTCATACACGTTATTGTAGGATAGGTGAGAATGGAGAGAATGAGAGGCTGAACTGTTTTTTTCAAAAATTTTGGAGATGAAGGGTAGATTGGATATAGGATGGAAGTTGTTGAAGTTGGATGGGTCGGTACCAGGTTTTTTCAAAATAGGGGTGATGGCAGCAGTTTTGAAGGATGTAGGGACAGTTCACGTGGTGAGGGAGGAGTGGATGATAGCAGAGATGAGGGGGACCAGGGAAGGAAGGCCGGCTTTAACAAGTTGTGTGGGGAGGGGATCAAGTTGACAAGTAGATGGCTTGGATTTCCGGGTGAGTTCTGTGATTTATGAGATAGCGGGGGGCTGGAAGGAAGAGAATGAGTGTGTGGATGGGTGAAAGTCATCTGAGATGCTGAGGTAAGGATTGATCCAAGATGCTGGTGGATGTTCTTGATTTTTTTCTGTGAAAAAGGACATAACCGAGTTGCAGAAGGAGTTAGTATACAAGTGAGGGGGGAGAAAGTCGGCGGAGTGTTGTAATGAGAGACCAGATCATTGTGGGTGGAGAGATTATGAGTGTCAGGAAGGCAGGAGGAGTGGACTTGCAGGTTAAGTCCATGTTGCAGGTTTAATTTTGCAACGAATTTGTGTAATTTGCTTGTTGGTAGTAAATATTTGAACTGTTATCCATTGTATTTGATGGTGTTGGATATTGCAAAATTGAATATATTACGAAAATTAGGCACAATTTTACAGTGTTTCATTTTCCCCCCACAATGCATTGCATGACGTCATATTGGGGAGATAACAGAGCAGCCTGCGTTGTATTTACCTCTGGTCTGGCCTAATGTGGCTTCTGGTCTTTAATATTTACAGTCTATGGTCTCGACCGAGTCCATGTGACTTTATTATATTTATAATAACATTGGAGGGAAAATGAAACACAGCTTAGACGGGGATGTTGTTCGGCTTTTCACAAGTTTACACTGCTAGCTAATGCTACGCCGCCAGACGTTAGCACAACAGCGTTAGCCTAGCCTGCTAGGTAAATATTACGACTGCCTTTGGTGTTGCCTATATATGTGTCCATGTTGTCAACATCATATCATCATGTGGCATTAGTGCACCTTTTGTACCATAATTGTATTGAATGAAATAGTAAGCTTCGCTCCTACGAGATGGGGGGGTTACGTTACACACAAAGCTAACTGGCTATAGTTAGCTTGTACGGATGCTAGCGGATATAGTGTTGGAGCTAAATCCTGCTCCATTCTCAGGGGTTCATTCAATTAGTAGTCAAAATCTCAGATGTTTAAATGTGAATCCATTTTATTACATAGGATATCCTGAGACAAAGTTACCTGGATCAAGCTGTCGCAGCTCTCCCCTTCCTTTGTCTCACTCTCTGGCTCTCAGACCCCCAGTATTATCTCACAAAGGGTGGGGTCTTGTGCTTATTCCTTATCTTTTGATTGGGATGTGACTGATGGTTTATGACCCTCAGAGACTTGCAAAGCAAAAGAGCAGTTGGGCCATAAAGGGTGACTGAAACCAGAGACAGGGTGTCTCTAACATCATCAATTCAGCTTATGACACATTTGTAGAGCTGGTTATAACAAAATGTACCAGAACATCTTATATTATAAAACAAAAGTATTGCAAAACAACTTAATGTAACAAACAACAAACTATATATTTATAACAACAAACTTAATGCATGACCCACATGTCTTCATTTATGTTGAAATAATGCTTTTACCTTTTAGCTTAAATGTATAATGCAAATCACCCACAATGTTTAAGCACATATAAAATTTTAAATTCCAACAGTCCCTCATTTGATCTCATCTTTTTGTGAGATCACATAAATGTTTACTCATCCTTTGACCAGATCATAATGTCGTCAACATATTAAATCACAGTACTTTGCAATACCTGATCTATCCCTACCAAATCATCTTTTAAAACTTTATTGAAAATGTGAGGACTATGTTTAACCCATCTGTATTAACATAGTTGCCATCGATCTTGCTTGAAACTATAACAGGAAATTTAATGCAAATGTTACAAAATTTTATAAGGCCCCAAGAAATGTAATTTTCCATACCAAATTGCTTATATCTTTGAGGTGTCTTAACCCTTCATACATGTTTGTTTACACGAACTTTACCTTATTTGTGGAGTAAGAATAAGTAATTCTAAAATATTAGTTTTTCCCAGTATTGTATGTGTGTTTTCAGAATCTGAGTCTGTAAGTGGCAAATCTCCCTCCACGTGTGCGTCTGAAGTACCAGAACCAGGACGGTCTCTCGCTCCCCCCCTTCTCCTTATCAGTCCATCTTCTGGTCGTTGATCCGTACCTCAGTGTCTCTGTTTATGGTGTAGCAGGCCTCAGGGTCACATGGTTGACCCCTGCAGAGCCCTCTCACCATCAGCGTCAGCAAGACCCCACTGCTTGCTCTGCGGTCCAGCACAGCACACTTATAGATGTTGCGATCACTATCAAACATTTAGCCCTGGTCCACTTTTCATGTCACTTTGGGCCAAGAATCGCAGCCAGATCACGAACCTTTATGGTCTCTAGCTGTGCTGTGGTCTGAGGTGCTGTGATGGTCGTTGTCATTCTTCTGGTACAGATTGTCTCTGATCCTGTAGCTGGAGGAGCGAGATGGACCAGATTCTGACACACCGAGGCACTGTGTGGCACAAAACAGAACTCCAAAAAGCATTATCTTTTCTTTTATCAATACTCATTTAGTGTATGTCACTCATTATTATCAAATAACATTTCTGTCCCTCTTGCTGGTTTAACTCTATAAAATCCATAAATACATTCTAAAGAGAAACATTGGTTTTGGAACTTCTCTCTTCTAAGCCTCAGTTTACATTACGGGTCATGTTTCTGCACAAATCAAAACAAAATTGTAGAGTAGTTTTAATATCCTTGATGCTGTGGACACTGTATTATTTCATACTGTATCCCTCTTTTTGGAGTTATGACTCCTACAGCATTCCTATTCATAATTATGTAGTAGTTTTAGCCATTAACACACTGTCTTGCATCACAAACTTCATCTTGATCTTAAAAGCAACAAAACAAAAAGTCAAAACAGAAAAAGAAAAGAATCACCCAAATAAAATGTCGTCAACATCAACTTAATAGTTTAAACAATTTGTCATATAAAAACTCAAAATACAAACAAAATCCACAATTAAGCTTTACTGAAAGGCTCATTCGAGCACAACATCAAATGTACATAGAATGGAATCTCATATCAGCTTGGATAGGTTTCAATCTTATCTCAACCAATAAACTTAGATGAATTATAACAAAAAGAATGTTTCTTTAATTTTCTATTTTTAGGTTGCAACAAAAATTTGTACTAATTAATGTGTAATATGTTCTTTATGACCTGTAGTCCTAGTAACAGTAGAATCCACAGTCTATCCAGTTTGTTACCTGATATGAAACAATCTCTCATTATATTGTGTGATTTAAGATCAAAATCTTCACTGAGCTGCAGGTCTCCGCAACCCCTCTTTACTTTATGCATAACTCTTTTTATCTTATCCTTCTCTATACTTGTGTGTGTTTTCTTGAAAGAACCCACACTTCAGCTGTCCTCTACCTCTGGAAAGAAAGAATGATTTCTCTCTTTTTTTGTTTCACTTTACTTTAAAGAATCTATGACATTAATTCAAAAAAGTTTCTACAGTAGGGTCAGTCCTATTAATAGAAAGAAATATCATAATTTCACTGTTCTAAGTTTAAAATCCCAATTCTAAACAGTAAATATCTTTCTAATTCTGTTACCAACAACATTCCCCTAAAATATTGCCCAAGTAAGAAGAGTATCACAAAAGTACTGCATGTACTTAAGGTATGAAAATGTAACAATATAGGAAGCCTCACTTTTTTTTTTTCTTAAAACTGGAAATGATCAAAGCCGTTTTCTATCACCTAAGTGATTTAACCAAGTAACTCTTTCATGCAATTTTTTTTTTTTTTTAGATCAGCATTAACTTAAGTTTGGTTCTTTGCTTCACCTACATCTTCCTCACAACAACATAATTTTTAGTTTTATCAGATCTCTTTTTTTTTTCTTTCTCCAATTTAACCCTTGTGTTACCTTTTGCCCTGCAGAGGCATTTTGGTTAATACTCGTTACTGCCAGACCAAAACTTTCTCCTTATCTGTGTTTTTTACAACTCCCTCTGTGGAAGGGGTCAAAAGGACAGCCTGCCTCTGCAGCACCCTGTGTCCCCCTTCCTCCTATGGTCTTCTCTTTTATTTATTCTGCATTATTTTAGTAGGATACTGCAAAGCCCTTAAGTCCCATACCTTAAAATGGCTGTTGTATAAGATGGATCTCACATTGGATTGACTACATTTATCTCTTTGTTTTTGTTTTTAAACCAAATTTTCCCTCATTAAATCTAAATCCTTTTTCCTAAAACGTTACACAATTTCCCTCTTTTTCCTAGTTGGACTTTTCTCAGCCTCCTTCAGTACTACTCGGGTCTGACAGGACATATTACTATAATTTTGATCCATCTTCTAATTGCAGACATACAACAATTAAAGCAAGACATACAGACATACAGACATACATAGAAACATATTTCAACTGTACCCAATCTAAAAATTGAGTCATTAATAGTTAGTGTTGAATTCCTACCACCTACGTATGTCCCTCCATCAAATAGGCTACACTTTCTATTTCTTATTTCTTACTTTCCTTCTTTATTTTTCTTGTGAAATCATAAATTTCACTTTTCTTTTCCTTCAAATATACCAGATCTAAGATACAATCTCATCTACTACCTTTGAACACCTCTTTCCACTTACTCAAATACTTATATTGCAACAGTAGATTAATTACTACATGAGTCAACACTTCTCTTCTGCTTTCTCCTATCTGTAAATATACCCTTACTTCTATATCTTTTTCCTTTTTTCTTCCTTTTGAGTAAACTAGCCTCTGAGCTTGGCTGCATTTGTTGTCTCAATGCAGATTCCTGATATTCTACTGTCCCACTGTTGTTGCTGGCTCTTGCTTCGCAGCAGCGGAGTTGACTGTGAGTGGAGAGGGGCGGAGGGGCTTGAGAGCGCACATTTCTCATCTCCCTCTGAACCCTCTGTTAACACGGTGGTATCTTTGCACACAGTCACTGCCCCTTCATGTATGTTTACTGCTGGTTAAATTCAATGTGTGCCAACCGGAGACTATTGTGGCGGACTTATGTCTAGATGTTTTGGAAATGACTGATAATTTTTCTGTCCCTGTGTTTTATCAACCTTGTCTTCCTTATCTTGTGTCCAAGTGTCCCTTATGAGGTGTGCTGCTCCCTGCATGAGCATTAAAAGACCGTGGAGAACAGCATGTTTACCTTCTACCTTCATTATTTTATTTCTCAATTTGGCACTTAATATGAGACCCGCGGTTTTGGCGTCGTCCTCTAATTTAGTTATATCATCCTGTAATTTATGCATTCCGTCCCACAGTCGACAGAACCACGGCTTCTCAGTATTTGTTGGGTATTTTTGTACTACAGGATCTAAATTGTCCTGTGCTTGTTTTATGCGCACATCCTGGTCTTTTGGAGTGCTCACGGCCGCGTGTTTCAACGTTACCATGGTTTATACGGTCCTGATTCCAACAGACCTTCCTCCTGCGTCTTAGCCTCCGCCATACTATTTCCCCTTTTTTTAAATTTTTGTTCATTTTTCAGACTACTTTCGTTTCTATTATCCAATTAGAAACTACGTTCACGTTACCCGGACGCTACACCTTCATGTATCCCCTGTTTGAAATACACTACCCTTCATCTGATTCACCAGACTACTTTCATTTCTACGGCCCAATTTAGAAACTACGTTCACCCTCCGGATCCTACACCTTTGTGTATTTCTCTTTAAATACACTACCCTTCATCTGATCTATATACAGACTACTTTCATTTCTATGTCCAAATGTAGAAACTACGTTCACGTCTTATTGGAGGCTACACCTTCATGTATTCCCTCTTTGAAATACATTACCCTTCATCTGGTTTACTAACTACTTGCAAGTACTACGTTTTCAAACTTAAACTATATGTTACACATTAAAATTAAAACTTTTTCACACATCAACATCTTATCAAATTTGTCAATTTTAGCAACTAGGATACAGGCACGTTCCACATTCCGATTTTGTACATGTCCAATGCTGCAGATTTGATATTAACAGGTTCTGCTTTACCTTTCCTTAGTGCCCGGGCTGAATGTGGAGACGCATCTCGTCCTAGTTGTTCACTTACTCAAGGATGGGTCCGTGCCTTCCTCGAGCCCCACTTTGGGCGCCAAAATGTTGGAGCTAAATCCTGCTCCATTCTCAGGGTTCATTCAATTAGTAGTCAAAATCTCAGATGTTGATATGCGAATCCATTTTATTACATAGGATATCCTGAGACAAAGTTACCTGGATCAAGCTGTCGCAGCTATCCCCTTCCTTTGTCTCACTCTTTGGCTCTCAGACCCCCAGTATTATCTCACAAAGGGTGGGGTCTTGTGCTTATTCCTTATCTTTTGATTGGGATGTGACTGTTCAGCCTAAAATAACGTTACTCAAACTAAACAGTGGGGAAAGCAGCTCCAGCTAAATTAAGACTTTACAGTAATAATAATGACAAGTATTAAGTGATTGTATTTTTAAATGAGCAAAAGTAAAGTAGAACTGACGTAACAGCTGTTACATATTTAAACGGTTAATTTCATTCATTCATTCATTTTACATGCTGTCTCAGCCATAGACATATATATGTCAGCTAACCGCTAGCTGAGACCATAGACATATATATGTCCCATAGACATATATATGTATATATGCTAGCGGTTAGCCGAATTAGCTGTTAGCTAAACTAACGTTAGCTTTCCGGTGGAGGCGAACAGACTTTCTTTAACTGTCTATCTGAACAGATTGTGCAGTGTCGTAAATACGCGTTCATCATGATATCAAATACGCATGCACGAACATCTTGCACATGTGCAGAACGGATCGTGCAGGCAGGACGGATCGTGTACCGACAGGTAAAACAGGGCGGTTGGGTTTAGGAGAAGAAGAATGGCACGGTTGGGTTTAGTGAAAGTCCTGGGTGAAAGTTCGGTATAGTTTGTACCGTAGTCTCTGTTAGTGCTACGTCATGTTCCGACCCTGTGGAGCTGCCCCTCCCCCCCACTGTTCAAAGGTCCTTATTTTACAAGTTTGGAGTGAGAACGGGTTCATCGCTGTGTTACTGTTTTCCTTAACAGCAAGCCGCGTTCCAAACACGACTGACAAGTTTCCTCAGACTAGACTCCAAAGACAAATCAGAGAGGTAACGTACACGTCGTTATGTTTTAACATTTTAATGACAACTTAACAAACAGGCTTTCACGCGGACAGCTACGTATTAACTTCCCGTTTCAACAGCTGTCGTCACTACGACAACAACAGATGCATTTGGCTGACGGTCGCCAGTTAACATGGTCTCTCGTTAAACCGGAACACCACACACATCTTGAGCTTGAACGACGGTACGCGCTGTGCGGGGGAGGGTTTTGAGCAGCGCGTTCACTAGAGTGATTGACACTGCTAAGACACGCCTCCTGGCTCTGATTGGTTGTTTCTGACCGGGAGCGATGTATTTCTACAAATGGCAGTAGGACCACAGGGAGGAGCCAGAACAGCTTGATTTTTATTTTTTTTTCACAGGTTATCTGTCTTGTATTCTACTGTCAGGACATAGTGACAGTTTTAACAAATATGTAAAAAATACATTTTTACAAAAGTTACCTACTGAAGCTTTAACTAATGCCCTTGCTGTTTTCCAAGCATTTTGTGAATGATGTCCTCAGAGAAAGTGGTTAAATTGTCTTTTTCCGGGAGGTTGAGCCCTTCTTTACAGTGAATGGTCATCGTTCATAATCGCGCCGTAAAATGACTTCATATGTTTTTACACCACAGGGGTTTTTTTGACAGTATTAATGTGTAGGGTTGAGTAGTTATTCAAACAAAGAGAGAAACTTTACAATTCACTTTATTTTTATTTTTTTTAACCTTTTAGGCTAATGTATGTGATTGTTATTCTATGAAAAGGAGGGGAGATTTTAAAAGGGACGGCTTAATTTTCAGCTCTAAAAAATGATTACACTAAAATATATAGTGTCTCTAGCATCACATACATTATGAACAAGTATCTAGGTGGTCTTAAAGAGGATTCTATTTTTCTGTCTCTCAATTTGGAATCGGTCCTGACTAGTCCTGGTCTTGGACTACAGCGCCATCTTCCTGTCACCCAACTGCTATATTTCTATCCTGCAAAATACAAGTCAACAGCTCCATCTTCTGGCAAGTCAGCAGAGAATTTCATGAGTAACTGTGTCAGTTTAAGCGTGCATATAAGGTAGCTCTTCACTAAACAATAATTGTTGAACAGCACAGGCTGTTGCCTCATTTAGTTTGGTTGAATCACACTAGGGTTGGTTTTCCCCCTTGGTGTGGTTTGTTTGGGGTGTTTGAATGCAGCAATCACACTCAGATGACCAGGAGCGTGAAGGCTAATAAGACACCTTAACAATCAAATACTTTTCCATCATCTTTCCATGCCTAAGCCTCGTTCTAGTTTCTCTCTGACAATAAACCCCTTCATTCCTGACCCTATTTACAAACTTGACACATTTCTGTATGATGTCACATTACCTGCCAGCAAAAGTTGTACCACTGCTTTTTATGTAACAAAGCCCTGCAGCCTCAACAGAGTGGCCCTATTTAAATGAATGAAAGGGCTGCATTTCTTCACACAATGTTGTCTAAAGGCATCTTCATAGCTCTAAAATGCATTTTGTGAGAATTAGGGACCATTGGAACACGGCCAGTGAGCTTAACAATAGCTCGCCAACTTCAACACAACATTCAATCAGTGTGCCTACAGATGTTAAAAACACTTACCATCCTCCATCATGGACTCCAACAGAGTCATGGCCGGGTCGAGTCCGCACTCCCTCCCATTGCTCGATGGTCTTTGTCTGTAAATTGCATCCATTTGGTCAAACCACTTCCAATTTTGTCTATTTGAACCACTCCGGCAGTTGTGGTCCTTGATGGCACGATAGTCGCTATTGAGCTTTTTCAGCTTCTCCCTGCGCTGCTGGAAAGTGCGGTTGTAGCCATGTGAGGACATCGGTTCAGAAACCTGCTTGTAGACCTTCTCACTCGTGTCGCCTCATCTAGCTCTCGCTGGATCCATTCATCCGCAACCAGAAACAAAAACGTCTTCACCTCCTCGGTTGACCATGGCGTTGTTTTGCCTGGCTAGATTGTTTTATAAAAATGGCGCGTTTTTCGGATACACACTCCGCAGTCTTGTTTGCTGATGACGCAGTGATTAGTGACAATTCTCTCCAACCAATCAGTAATCTACAGGTTTCCACGTCACCTTTTGGTATCGCCTCAGCTCGCTTGGAACCTCGACTGAGGTAGTACTCAAAAAAGTACCTGGTAGCAGGTCCCAGGGACTTTTTTTGTAATGGAAAACCAAAAAAGGCGAGTAGAGTCGAGGCAAGTCGAGTACCTACCACGTGGTGGAAAAACGCCATTAGAGTATCTGGTTCTGTCTCTTACACTGATCAATGTTGCCCTGCTGACAAATTAGTCTTTTTCTCTTTTAATGACGATGAGGTCCCTGGGCGTTTGTAATTTCTAAAGCCTTAACATAATACAAGATCACAAAAGATAATCTGCAATGACATATCTGTTGCTGCTCCTCTCACCACCCCCCCCAACCTTTTGATAGGTTTGACTGTCACTGTAGTTCTCACCATGTCTCTTGTTGTTCAGTCCAAATCACATAACTGTGTAAAAAAGAAAAATCTTGTGTTACATTATGAATGAGTTTAATTTATTTTATGTCATGCTACTTTACAACAAATCACCATGCTATGTTAAATAGAATGAATGACATCGAATCTGATATAAATTACGACCCGTCAGATTCCATACTAGATTTTTACTGTCCTATGATTACACTGTACATGTTTCCCTGGACATGTAGTTGCAATTATTTTATTAACTGTAAGTAATTCTGTCTTTTCAAATAATCATTTGTTATATTTCTTTTCCAAAAAGACTTTATATTGCATAAAACCTGTGTCAGAGTGACAAGAAATGTGATACAGTAGTCAAATATGGATGACACTAAACTGAAATAATTAAAACAACTTTTGTGGCTGAGCTGAAAGGGAACTTGATGTTTTTGTACCGGCAGTTTTATCATAAAAACAACAGCGGATGTTTTTATATACTGAAAAAATTACATGCACATGAAAGTGTGTCTGTTCAGGGGCATCTTTTGATTGGGTAGTCACATTAGAAACACAAGTACAGGAACACCAAGATTCAGCTCTGATTTCTTTGCCTTTGGAGTCACTGACAGCTGGAGTGTGACAGCTGTAATGTGAGAGCGCATGGCACGGGCCTGACACAATATTTATTTATATATTTATTTATTATTTAGTACTTAACCATTTCCTTACAGTGCAATATTTATCTATTTGTTTATACTTAAATCCTTTCACACAATCCGGACTGCACCAGCCCCCCCCTTTATTTCTCTGCAATACCTACATTTAAAATTTTTTTATATTTTTGACTTTTGATATTTTGATATTCTTATCTTATAATTTGTGTCAACACCGTAAAGGGATTGCTTCAATCTCATTGCACAGGTACTGTGTACTGTATCTATTCAATTATTCTATTCTACACAGCCACGGCAAATATTATCAGATACAGACCTACGATGACAAAAACTGGAACAAGAAATGTAACAAAAAGATCAACAAGCAGTGAGAAGCCATTACTGTCCATCAAACATACTCCGTAACAAGATTTGAGTCTGTTTATGTTTGAGTTGGAAGATCCTTTACATAGAGAAGGCTGTAGGAAACCGAACAGAGCCAACACAGAACTTAAACCTTCTTGTAGTGACTTTAGTTTTGTAACGCAGAGGGTCACAAATAGCCACATAACTGTCAACTGATATGAGCACCATGTCACCTATTAAGGCTGAGGGAATGTTGACTGAAAGAAGAATATACAGTAGGAAGCACACAAGAAGTCACCAAGAAAACAGCAGGATGTTTTTTCTAACGGAAGATTTTGGAAGAACGGCATCAGATCAAGGCCCACCAGAAGGTCTGAGACAACCAGAGAGAGGAGGAGGAGGATGTAGGTGGGTGTGGAGCTGCCTGGAGGGAAAGAGAAAAGCACATTTTAACCAACAAGAGTGACAAAACAACCCAAACCAATATCAAAGATGAAAATAAAAATACATAGTTTGTCTATTTCGCGATCCACCACATTAGTAGTTAGCATATGTTTAACCTTTGTAGTCCTTCGGGTCCAAGAGACCTGTGCAGTTTGGCTTTTGTATTGACCTGACCCGTCTGGTCCCCGGTGACCCCGGCCTACTATGGGATATCATTTCATGTGAACTGTCGAAGGCCTTGGCATCAGGGGTCCCAGAGACCCATCCTACACTCAAGCGCATATCCAACTAGCTATCATCTTGTCCACCTGGGTCCCAGAGACCCATCCTGTATCCAGTTGTATTTTCTCCTACCGTAGCCTCGTCCTCAGGTGTCCCAGAGACCTGACCTGCACTCAAGCGTGTATCACACTAGCCATCGTCTTTTCCTCCAGGGTCCCAGAGACCCAACCTTTTAACCCCAAAGGCTCAACCTCGCTCTACTAAACATTTTTATCACGCACACACACACAAATGTATACACTGTAGACACATTTGTCTTCTTCTTCTTGTCATCATTTTAGGTCATTTTGGACCGTTGCACTTTTTACACTGCTTGGTTCAGCAGACAGCATGGCCCATCGTTTGACTCTAGAATTGAAGCTGCATCGGATTCTTGCCAGCTCCTACACGTCCGCTTTTGGTGCCAGAAGAAAAAGCACATGAGGACCGTAACGACGACCACGACCATCAACGAGTGTGCGTCAATAGAGGACCAAGACATGACCGCGGTGGAGAAAAAAACTGCTGCTGCGATGACGACAACAAAGGAGAAGATAGAGAAGATGAAGGAGAAAATGATGAACAAGGCCAAGACGAGGAGAACAAGTAAATGTAGAAGAAGAGGGTGTACAAGAATGGGCAGAAAAAGAAGAGGTTGTAGAAGGAGAGAGTATCCTTTTTAACAATAGACCAAGATATACACATACAATAAAAGGCAAATGTGATGTCATTAGGTTCTTAGAGTGACAGCACTTATGAAATTTAAGCAGCTAATAATGAAAATGGCGCCGCACCACTTTTTATTACATTTTATCCAGATTGATTAATTACATAGGTTGAGCATTACTGATGTCTGGTCAATTACTAACATACTACAAAGTTGTGCTTTTTTTTTTGGCTACTCAAACAAGCTGCAAAAGAGATCCATGCTCGATTAGTATTGACTGACCTTCTTACTGATTGGTTGATTAGAGGTCAAATCTATTGGCTGTGAAAACCACAGAGCGGAGTCGATTATCAATATTCCATCAGGTTTAATAAGCATCTGGTGATGTCATAGGGGTGGTGGCGTTTAGACGTGTAGCGGCGTTTATTAAATGAATATTATTAAATAATCTGAGGAAAGAAGACTTTTACTGGAGTTAATTGTCTGAAATGGAAGTCTCCTTCAAAAACAATCCAAGGCACACTGTTGTGTGTGTGTGTGTGTGTGTGTGTGTGTGTGTGTGTGTGTGTGTGTGTGACCAGATTCAAATCCCAGAATACCTGGAGTATCCAAAGAGCACCTGCAGGAATCTGAATCATGTACTTTTTACATGTAGCTATATTTATTGGTCATACAAATGTCACACTCAGGCCTAAACAATATTTTGAAATCAGCCTATAAAATGTAGACCAAGTGTTAATTGTAGAACGTGGTTAACCCCCCAAATTGTCAGGGGAAAAAGACACAGGATATGTCCTCACTGGTAACTTCAGCCCTGGAGAGAGGCCGACTTAAAATTACTTTTAAAGGTATTGTTTGAAAAAAGGATACAAAAGTATTGCAGAATCTTTATTTTTAAAACACGTTATTAAACAAAAACCCATTACATTACATAGTTTTCCTCAGAATTTGAATTGTTCAGTTGTTGAAGCCATACAGATGTTTTCATAAAATGTTTTTCTCACGTGATATTAAAAAAAAGCTTTCTTAGGCCTATGAGAAATAAGAGATGTCTGTTGTTTACTTGCTTTTTGTTTTTACTGTGAAACATGGTGTGCTTGCTCGGCCTACATACAAAAAGACTGATGGGGAATACAACATGAAATCTGAGGAAAGAGAAGACGTTTGTTGAAGTTAATTATATAAACTCTTCCAGTGTAATTCATTAAAACCAGGATAATAACAGGAGACAGTAAAGGGAACACAGCGCAGCCGACAGCAGCCACCAAAACTTCCTTTACACAACACTGCCCCCTTCTGTTTTTCATTACCAACAACACCTGCAGGAGTGCAACAATGATTTACACAACTACATAATATTGATTAAAAAAGTTCATGTTTAATCCACCAAAAAAATAAAGCGTCCATTGCCTTGTTGACATTGATTTATAGGTGTGAGGACTCTTGATGAATGTGTTTGCTCGATAATATTCCATATATCGCTGTGGTTGATCCTAGATTAAGGTTTGACCCCCAGTTTAATCTGCTAATGTACTTCTTTACATTGACAAACAATATTGGAGCTATACCAAAACCCTTGTAGAAAAGCTACAGTGGAGACTAGGGCTGAGATAAAATCATTGGTTCTCTAATTGAAAGTAAAATTTTTGCTTGAGTGATCTGATACGGGTTAATAAAATCCAGAAATCCATTTTATATTTTAGGATTATTTTTTGGGGTTTGTCCTCCCATTTGATAGTGACTGACAGACACAAAAGGTGGGAGAGAGATGGGGGAGGACACGCAGCAAAGGGCCAGAGGTCGGATCCAAACCTGGGCCCCTGTAAAGGACTCAGTTTACATGGGGCGCAGGCTCCCACTGGGTCAGCCAGAGGTCGCTCCAGAAATCCATCTTTTAATGTACACCTTTTTCACCATGGATGTATAACCCACCACAAACATTTTGGGGCTCAATTCTTAACCTGGTGCATTATATTAAAAAAAACAACAACATTTGGTTTGCTTCTTTCTTGTACAGTTTGCAGACGTTCTCTCCGAATCTGTTTTATATCCCAGCTAAATTGGTATTGTAACTGAAATCTCCCTAACCTAATTGATAAACGGAAATGTAGCCGAATCAGAATCAAAGAACATGATTGGACACAGTAAATCTACAGGGCAAATATGGCTGCAACTTCAGTGTTTCCTATAAATGTTACAGTGAAAGGTTTATATCAGTGTGATGACAACAGAGCCATGAATCTGTAAAAATAAAAAAAGACACAATATTTTGTTTATACAAAAGCATATATATATATAATATGCAGAGTGTCGAGAGTGGATGTAATACACATTTTTTGTCAATGAGAAATTGAAATAATGTGAATAATGATGATGATTGCATTCAGTCACTACAAAAATAAGGTACACGGTACACTGCAAAACAATAGATATAAGTATAGCTAAACATAACATATGAACATAAATACAGATGGCTCCACAGTAGTGCAGGATGTAAAGCAGAGCAAGGCGTTCACGCTGAGCGATTAACAATGTTGTTGATGTTTTTCCTCCTTATTCGGATCGTCCTTGTCCCATGAGCTGCAACAGCAACCAAGTGACATCATGTTAACTGCATGATTTTCCATTGAATATTTCTATCTCACAATGAGGAACCTACAGATAAAACGTGATGGCCGTTACATGTGCTTCCTACAATCAAGGCCTGAAAGAAACACTTGTTTACTGCTACTGTTGTTCTTTTACATTTCAACCCAAGTCAGCCATCTCCTTGGATTTGAGCTCAAAAACATGGCAGCACATGTACAGGCTGACTGAAACAAGCAACCAGCGGTCGACGAAAGTGTCCACTGCTTTTGCTTAAGTAAAGCTACTTATAACAAACTGTAAAAATACTTAGTAAGTAAAATTATTGCATTGAAAATGTAAATGTATGTAAGTATCATCAGGAAAATGTACTTTCATTATTAAAAGTAATTTTACTAAGTGTTAGTAAATTACTACTAAGTGTTTAATGGTCTAATCATTTCAGTTGGACTTGTAGGCTATTATATTGTACTTTCCTTTACAATAAAAATACTATCTTATATAGTACATGTGCTTTTCTGCAAAAATGTGTAAAGTAACTAGTAACTAAAGCTGTCAGATGAAAGTAGTCTAGTAAGTATAATAACTGTCTGTTACGGTGGAAATAATAAATATACTTTCTAAGAGTAATTTATTATATGAATTTTGTCAATAACTTGCCAGCACTGAAATGTATTCTTAACAAGTTAAAGAACATTGCTTGTAGATCAGGAGAGGAGAGGCCAAAATAAAGTGGCTGGTAAAAAAGCTGTGTGGCCAATGGATTTTAAAACCCACCTGCCACAGTGGCTGGTAGCCAAAAAAGTTAGCATTCCAAATTATTATTATTTTATATATATATATATATATATATATATATATATATTATTTGAAAATGATGAATAGAATAATCATACCCTTTCTGCCTCGAATGCACTTCTGAAAACAGTCTTTCCTGTGTGTGAAGTTGTTGTCGTTTCCACCGCAGCCGCTGTACTGAAACATCAGGCATCTCTTGGTCTTAGGGTTGTATGCAAACCTCTTCTCCGCCCCATGACATGTTCCCCTCTCCACGGGACTGAAGCACAGCTCCGTAGGCTTGACGTCTGTCAATAAGAAGCAAGAGGCCGAAAATATCAGCTTCAAATTGGCACTCAGAACCAATACTGATATGTATTAGGGCAGCAACTAACAATTACTTCCATTGTTGATTGTTTTCTTGATTAATGGATTAGTGGTTTGGTCTATAAAACGTCAGAAAAAGGTAAAAACAAATGTTGATCAGATTTTTCCCAATGCCCAACATGCCCATGCACCCAAATGTCTTGCTTTGTCCACAATTCAAAGATATTCAGCTTACTGTCACAGAGGAGAGAAGAGACTAGAAAATATTTACATTTAACAAGATGGAATCAAAGAATCTTGACTCAAACCAATTAATTGATGATCAAAATATTTGGCAATTAATTTAAGAGTAGACAACTTATCTACTCTAATATATATGGCCATATTGTCCTTTTAAAAGTTGTGTCATGTAGTTGGATCACTTGAATCCATTCCCGATGGATTCGAAGATACATGAGGATGTCATGGTTCTGAAGCAGCTGAAGAAAAATGATGCCTGTTTGCTTTTTCTTTAAAGGTCCCATGGCATGAAAATGTCACTTCATTAGGTTTTTTAACGGTAATGAGTTCTCCCAGCTTGCCTATGGTCCCCCAGTGGTTAGAAATGGTGATAGGTGTAAACTGAGGCTGGGTATCCTGCTCTGCCTTTGAGAAAATGAAAGCTCAGATGGGCCAATCTGGAGTCTTGCTCCTCATGAGGTCATAAGGGGCAAGGTTACCTCCCCTTTCTCTGCTTTAACCGCCCAGAGAATTTGGATCACTCTTGAGAGAGAGAGAGACATCCATCCATCTTCATCCGCTTATACGGTATCAGGTCGCGGGGGCAGCAGCTCCAGTAGGGGACCCCAAACTTCCCTTTCCCAAGCCACATTAACCAGTTCCGACTGGGGGATCCCGAGGCGTTCCCAGGCCAGGTTGGAGATATAATCTCTCCACCTAGTCCTGGGTCTTCCCCGAGACCTCCTCCCAGCTGGACGTGCCTGGAACACCTCCCTAGGGAGGCGCCCAGGAGGCATCCTTACCAGATGCCCGAACCACCTCAACAGGCTCCTTTCGACGTGAAGGAGCAGCGGCTCTACTCGGATGACTGAGCTTCTTACCCTATCTCTAAGGGAGACGCCAGCCACCCTCCTGAGGAAACCCATTTCGGCCGCTTGTAACCTGGATCTTGTTCTTTTGGTCATGACCCAGCCTTCATGACCATAGGTGAGGGTAGGAACAAACACTGACCGGTAGATCGAGAGCTTTGCCTTCTGGCTCAGCTCTCTTTTCATCACAACCGGACTCCTTGGCAAACCCAGCCACCAGGCGCTCGCTGAAGAGCCCTCCGTCTGGGCCTGGCTCCAGAAGGGGGCCCCAGGCTTCCTCTGGGCAGGGTCACTCCCTCTCTACCTCGGTTATTCATAGGGTTTTTGAACCATTCTTTGTCTGGCCCCTCACCTGAGACCACTTTGCCATGGGATACCCTACCAGGAGCACAAAGCTCCAGACAACACAGCCCTCAGGTTCATAGGGACACACAAACCTCTCCACCACGATAAGGTGATGATTCCCCGGAGAGGAGAGAGCAACGTCATGGCTCCCCCCCACCCCCTCAAAAGCTACAGACTCGGAACTGGCACATACTAAGGAAAGCTCATTGTAGGACTGGCTTTAGTGGCTTTAATTCTGCCCTAAGACGGAATTTTGGGAAAGAGACTTCATAAACAGTATTAGGGGACCACTAAGGTCTATATAAAA
Source organism: Etheostoma perlongum (assembly GCA_026937815.1). Classification (NCBI taxonomy): domain Eukaryota; kingdom Metazoa; phylum Chordata; class Actinopteri; order Perciformes; family Percidae; genus Etheostoma; species Etheostoma perlongum. Next base: position 2,117,305 of record CM049381.1, read on the forward strand.
GACACTTCAGATCTAGTATTAGGGGACCACTAAGGTCTATATAAAGAGACTTCAGACACAGTATTAGAGGACCACTAAGATCTATATAAAAGAGACTTCAGATACAGTATTAGGGGACCACTAAGGTCTATATAAAAGAGACTTCAGATCTAGTATTAGGGGACCACTAAGGTCTATATAAAGAGACTTCAGACAGTATTAGGGGACCACTAAGGTCTATATAAAAGAGACTTCAGATACAGTATTAGGGACCACTAAGGCCTATATAAAAGAGACTTCAGATACAGTATTAGGGACCACTAAGGTCTATATAAAAGAGACTTCAGATACAGTATTAGGGGACCACTAAGGTCTATATAAAAGAGACTTCAGATACAGTATTAGGGACCACTAAGGTCTATATAAAAGAGACTTCAGATACAGTATTAGGAGACCACTAAGGTATATACAAAAGACTTTAGATACACAATTATGGGACCACTAAGGTCTATATAAAAGCATCCAAAGACGTCTCATGTCATGGGACCTTTAAAGCAACACCAGAGATCTTTGCCTGCTTTGGTCCCCCCTACAGGTTGAAAGTGAAGATGTCCATTACATTACATTATGCAATTTTGCCAGATTTGGTAGTGGATCCGTAGTTTGAATGAACTGGACAATGTTCCCTAGTGTTGCTTTAACATCATGTTAGCTTTTAACTCCACATGGGTTCATATCCTGGCACATTAAGCTTCAGTCGGACTTTAGGAATAGATTGTGTCCAGTGTCTGAAGGCGCTCAGACTTCACCAGACACATTTAAAAAAGTGAGAGATGTTCTCATGGCTTCCCTCAGGGTCATGTAAGCTATGCTCTTTGATTTATTGTCTAGCATTCTTCATGGTGAGACATGCAGGAGCGCTTGCAACCATGAGGGCTCTTTCCCACTGAAGGACATTTAGATTTGCATAGGCAAACACTTCAACTTCAAAGGCCTACTATTTAATCACTATTACTTTATCTGTAGTGGTCAATTGGGGTCAATTAGAACAATTAGAGTTGTTGCGTTAGAATATGTTAGCCTCAAACATTTAATATCACGTCTCAAACATCCAGTGGCGGCGGTAGGATTCTGTTTTACAGTACGCACAAGAACCCCCCCCCCCCCCATCCAGAAAGCAGCTGTTCTTATAATATTTGATGTGTATGAGAGTGTGCCCCTAGCGTAATTTTATCATACCATAATGACCAGATGATGAACACTTTTTTTCACTGAAGCGTTTTGTGAGAGAGAGAGAGAGAGAGAGACGCTCAGAGCAGCTGTCAGCAAGTGTGTACGAAGATGTGAAAAACAAGGTTTGTCTGTCTGTAATGTAGCCGTAATAATCATGTCTACATTAACACACATGATTCAAACAACATGCTATAGCTCTGTCCATGGGTTTAGAACATAAGAAAATAAGTACTGTTATTGTAATAGAGCAGAGAGCAGAACAGGGCATTTACGCATTGTCATCATTACATGCGTTGCATATTGGAGTACAAATATGTACGCACATTGCGTACATATTTGTACTCCAATATAACTTGACCATCCTGTCCACTAGCTCCTTTAATTTCTCTTTAAACCGTCATTTTATTACGTTCATTCCTTTGAGATCGCCTTTCAAATAATCAACCCAGATTTTTTAGAAGACTTTTTAAGTATCCTACTACACTTATGGTCCTCTTATGCCCGTGCTCCGTGTACTGCTACCCTTAACCCCAAACCTTATGTAACCCTAGCCTAACCCTAACCCAGCCGTTGCATTTGAACCCAATTCTAAGCAGAACCCTAATTAACTAGCAGGGAAACATACACACACTGATCAACCACAAAAAATGGCCCTTATTAGTTGGCCGACATAGAACTAGAACTAGCAGTGATTCTAAATTTTGATCGTGACAATCATGAAAACCATATATTTGAGAAAAACGATTTTTTTGCACATCACGCTTTGCAAGTAAACTCTTATCTTGTCTTGTGTTCTGAAGGGGGATTTAAAAAGTTCCATGGGGAAAGTATGAAGGCAAGTTTCCCATTCCAAGCTGTTGATTTAACCGTTTTCCTGTTTCGCAAGGTCAATAAATTAATACATCTTTCCAAAAGTCAATGCATGTTAAATAATTGTAATTTCAAAAGACAATAGTTTTCTCAATTTTTGCCATATTATTTCGGGTTTTTAGTCTGTATGGGATAAAATATGTATAATATATACCAACAATCATAGTGTTGCATTTAGTCAAACTGCACAAATCCCCAAAATGCTTAAATCCAAAGGTGGTGATTTTCATTTCATTGCAAACCATTTAGAATTCAGCAAATACAAAACTTCCCAATAGAGAGAGCGTCAAAAGCAAACATATTCTCTATTAGTGCTGGATGTAAATAAATAGCTGTAACAGTAGTAGCAGTATTTTGTACAGTATTTGCGGCCTACGTCTTGCAAAGCTAACTCCAACACAGCTTTGGTTTTAGAAGTCCTTACCAAGAGCTGCTTAGTTTGGGATTTGTTTATTTCCTCTTTGGACACAGGGGTGGACGTTACAGCTTCTCCCACTGACACTAAAAGTGTATATCATTGTATAACCACAAGATGTCAGTCTTTGGTTTCACCTTGCAAATAAATGCTTGGTAGAATGACACCATACTCAAGATGTGTGCCTTTCATACTCCTTTCTCAGCTTTAGGGACTTTGAAATTCAAATGCCCCTATTTAAATTCAGTAGAGAAAAACAAAAGTCACCTGCTATTTATAACTGACATGAACCATTGCCATTTATGATCCTCTAAATCTATTTAACGCAAGATCTGAATAATGCACTGCTACTTTAAAGAGTACCAGCATTGTTCCTGAGAGATATCTTTGGGATGACATGCTGGAGATTGCATCGCAGAAATAAAGAAAATAGATTGATTGATTAATTGAAGAAGACAGTGCTTTTGAGGCTTATTCATCCTGAATATTTCCCTCTCAATATTTTCTGCCAAAAGTGGAATTGGATTCTAGAAATTACAACTCTTTGAAGGAGTTGAGGGAAGCAGGCCAGGGTGTCTCTGTGCTCTCATGCAGCAGAAAACAGAAAATTAGCAAGTAGGAACATGACAAAGACACTGAGCACGTTTCCATGCACACAAATGCACTGCATTATTCAGAATATGACAATATTCCAACTTTGATACAGGTCTTGTGAACAGCATATTCCATTTGGATATTTGAATACGGCCTTTTTCCTGAATTCATAATTTTTTTCAGATCAAGTGGGTTGTGCTGGATTCAGGTTTTAGAGGCATTCTTTGTACATGTACGCAGCACGTTTGAAATCTGCATCTGCCACCAGATCTGCATCTGGTAAGTATTCCCCCTGTGCGCCTCCCTTGGGAGGTGTTCCAGGAACATCCAGCTGGGAGGAGGCCTCGGGGAAGACCCAGGACTAGGAGGGATTATATCTCCACCGTGGCCTGAGGGATCCCCCAGTCAAAGCTGGTTGCTGTGGCTTGGGAAAGGTCCCCTGCTGGAGCTGCTGCCCCCGAGACCCGACCCCGGAGAAGCGGATGACGATTGATGAATGGTTGGTCTCAATCAGGATTTATTTTTTTGCAGTTTGCAAACCGTGACCTAACGCGACGCACACAGAAGGTCGATGGTGTGTTGTTTATGATTCTTGGCTTCTTTGTTTGAAAAGAAGCTGGAGGCAGCAAAAAAAACACCCTTGGCTATTTCAAAATGGCGAGTTTATTCAGGTCCCCATTGTCTGTCGCTAGCAATGATGTGATTAGTGACAATTCTCTCCAACCAATCAGCAGTCTGCAGGTTTTCATGTCACCTTTTGGTATCACTTAACTCGCTTGGGACCGTATCAACGGACCATAGTATCAACAGAGGTGATACTAAAAAAAGTACCTGTTGGCAGGTACCGGGGACTTTTTTCATAATGGAAAACCAAAAAATGCAAGTAGAGTTGAGGCAAGTTGAGCAGGTACCATGTGATGGAAACACACCATTTGTGTGTCGTTTCTCTATCTCAATTGCTTTGGGAAAGAACAAACTTTGAGATAGCAAGCCACAAGTTTTGGTAAAAGATTGTAAAGATTTACCTAAGAAAATGTTTACAGGAGTTGCTCTCTAACCGGAATGTTTTGGGACCGATTGGTGAGTACACACGGTGATACACTGAAGCAAATGACTTACTGTATTGTGTGAACAATTAACTTAAATTAATATAGTTTTCTTTCAAGTGCAAATGTTCCACCAAAAAGTTCTTTTCTGAGACTATTTTGTAAAGCCACCGTCGCTATGTGCGGAGCTCACTTGCCTCGCATCATGACACAGAACCATTTCTTCCCCAAACGGCCAATGTAGCAACTGTGCAGACGTTAGCTGTAAGCAAGCCAGCTATGCATGCACCAACTGTGTGTGTGGTTCCATTGACATTTCATCAACATCCATACTTTCTTACCTCTTGGCTCTCCATTAGTGCCATTTGCTTGCACCTGAGCTTCTTTTATAGTTAACTCCCCTGAGAAACAAACATTTGTCAAGGGATCAGTCAATTCAGTGAATAGTTTAAAAAAAATCAACATGCTTAATTGCTTTCTTTTCCCAGAGTGCGATAAAAGAAAAATAAAGATATGACTCTCATGGTGGTGCAAAACCTTTCATTTCGCTCTGAAAGAAAAAGAAAGAAAAATTGTATGTCCCATTCCTGCAAAAAAATAATTGGAGTGCACATTCTACGTGTAAGCAAAAAAAAAAAAACCTGCCATGCACATCATTGCAAATTTAAGATTTATTGTGTTTGAGGGATTAACTTGAGCACACAGACATTTATCCCATGGAAAGGGATTGATTTGAGTTATAAGAATGATGTCTTAACAGTTATTTTTTGTTTTTGGACAAGAACAACAAATGTTAACATTTTATACTTGAAGTAGAGTGTGGTGTACATCTTACCAGTTAACGTGGTTGGCTGCACAATGGATTTTCTAGCAGACAGCGTGTTGACGTCTGGTGCCTTAGTGGGTTTTGCTGTATTGACAAAAAAACACACATCTGAGACTGGTGTGTCTCCACTGCTATCCACAGAACATAAATCCAAGGAATGCATGCCTATATTAAGAACAGACCTTATTAAATCCTCAACGATCAATCATAATTAAAGTAAGTTTAATTTCTTTAGTATCAAACTAGAAAGGGTGTTGGTCTGCAAACTATATAATCTCCTAATGAAACTGGACAGAGTCTATCTCTATCTGAAATTAATAAAATAAGCTTTTCCAATTGATTTTCAGTACAACATGGGCTGCCTACAGAATTGGTCACAGTCGAGGGACTTCCTCGTTATTTTTTCTTTGACAATTTCAATATCTACAGTAAATGACTTGTAAGTCGTGCCAAAGTCTACCATAATTGAATGTGCTTTGGTCACTTTAAAACGATTTAAATGCAAAATCAAGGTGGAATGTGATTTCATGGTCAGCTAAAATTCATCAAAAAGTAATTTTCTGAGGTGGAACTGCTTTGATTATGTCACCACTCTGAAACGAGTTTGCATTTTTTGTGCTGCAACTGTGGAACCCATAAGTATGTACAGATCACATCATGCGTACGGCTTTGAAGTGAAGGCAAGAGAAGTAATTATTTCCATTTGTCTAAATTTAAAAAGCGAATAAATCTTGGTTCATGTGGAGCTGACTTGTTAGTCTGAGGTGTAGATGTGTCTGCTCTCACAATATAAGGCCTTAAAATAATGTCTTTCTTTTTTTAAATGCAGTCCATTTTCTATGGAGCCCCAGAGGTAACATGGAGAAGAAAAAAAAACGATTTTAAAAAAACGTTTTAAATAAAAAAACTGGGGACAAACAGTTTTGTGAGATCTTGACTTTGTTTTGCGATACCTTGAGTTTAATTTTCGAGATATCGCATACCCAACAATAAGCCTAACTTTATAGCTAGTAGCGCTTGCTTTTGATAAGCATTACTAATTAATATTAATACTACAGTATATAATGCATATACTAAATAATAAAAGTGAAGTGATATAATGAACATTGTCGTTGACTGTTGATAATGACTGCAGGCTAACCTTAGTAGCAAGACAACATTTCCTTGGTTGTTAAAATACATTCATCGTTTTTTTAGATAAGCATGAAACAATCAGGGACAACAACAACACAATGTTTAATGTTAGTGAATATTTTATACAATGAGTTTGCAAAGTATACCATGGATGTATTCAGAGTAAAAACTATACTTGTAAGAGACACTAGAGAGAAGCTCATGAACGCCATGTTGCAACCAGTTGCTACAACAACACAAACTAGTGCTAGCTACTAAAGGTTAGCCTCGGTCAATGACAATGTTTATTATATCACTTCACTTTGGCGTGTATTAATTAATAATGCTTTTAAAAATAAACGATGGATGTATTTACACAACCAAGGAGATGTAATCATTATGTCGTGCTACTAACTAGATAATAGCTAGCTCTACTAGTTAGCACTACAAGCTAGCTAGCGCTACTAGTTAAGACTAGCTGCTGAACACAAAAACCCATTCAGACATTATTAGTGGTATTGAATAGAATTCCCGGCTGTCTGGATAGTTTGGGTGTTTGCCAGTCTTCACTGTAAAAGGACAAAAGTTCAACCTGGCCCACCTGGGTTCTGACATTTGGCCTGGCACGCCGCCATGCTCCTGAAATTGTTGGCATTGCCAAAGCAGCCGCCGTAGTAGAAATGCTTGCACTGCTGACTGTCGCTGTCAAAGAAGTAGCGCGTCAACAGCCCTCGACAGGGGCCAGGAGCCTCGCCTAAGTGACATGGGTTCTTGTCATCTAGGGAAGAGAGGGAGAGAAAAACTGTTGGAAAACATTTTCAAATGACCCTGATAATCCCTCCACCTAGTCCTGGGTCTTCCCCGAGGTCTCCTCCCAGCTGGACGTGCCTGGACCACCTCCCTAGGGAGGCGCCCAGGAGGCATCCTTACCAGATGCCCGAACCACCTCAACTGGCTCCTTACGACGTGAAGGAGCAGCGGCTCTACTCCGAGATCCTCACAGATGACTGAGCTTCTCACCCGGTCTCGCCAGCCCCCCCCTCCTGAGGAAACCAATTTCGGCCGCTTGTACCCTGGATCTTGTTCTTTCGGTCATGACCCAGCCTTCATGACCATAGGTGAGGGTAGGAACAAACACTGACCGGTAGATCGAGAGCTTTGCCTTCTGGCTCAGCTCTCTTTTCATCACAACGGTGCAATACACGGAATGCACCCGCTGCTCCGACCAATCTCTTGCTCCATGGTCCCCTCACTCGCGAACAAGACCCCAAGATATTTAAACTCCTTCTTGGGGTAAGGACTCACTCCCTACCTGAAGAAAGCACTCCATCGGTTTCCTGCTGAGAACCATGGCCTCAGATTTAGAGGTGCTGATCCTCCTCCCAGCCGCTTCACACTTGGCTGCACACTGATGCAGTGAGTGCTGAAGGGACGCAGGCCGATGATGCCATCAGGACCATCTGCGCCATCACCATTATCTGCAAAAAGCAGCGATGAGATCCCCAGCCCAACAAACTGCAACCCCTCCCCACCCCAACTATGCTTTGATATCCTGTCCATAAATACTGCTACCGCCCACAGGAGAAAAAACAAAAACGATCACAGCTGAGGAGTCTACAATGCAATGACCTCTGATAATATATATATCAAGATTCTGTTACTGCTTTGCCTATTTCTAGTCGGCTGTCAGGTCACAGACTTCTGTTGCTTAATAAATGAATAGGAAGTGTGTGTGAAATTTCTTTGTTTCTCTTTTCTCCCAGTGCACAGTGTTTCCTTAATTGAGTTTTAAGGGTCAGCCATTGACAGCTTTTTGCTTCTATACTATATGTATGATGCAAGGCCTTGAGCAGTGACTGATACATTCAAAAGAAAGAGAGTTCAACGTAGTCCAATGCAATCTTGAAAAGAAAAACACCTAATTAAGCACATAGTGAGGGAAGATACTGTATTGTTACTTAAAGTGTGTGCACAGGAAATCCAATAAATGACACACTTTACGATCACTGGCCCCTCGGTCACAGCTCGCCCCCTACCTCTCTCCCCCGCTTACAGTGACATTTCCTCTCACTCCAGTCAGGTTTCAGATTCACACCCAACCTTCCTCGGAAAGTTGAAAAGTCAACACTTCCAGGAAGAGCTTCCTCATGTCTCAGTGAACCACATCACCACCTCTGTCAAGTCTTCCTTTTCTGCTTTTTTTAATGTCATATCTCTTTACCTCAGCTTTCATTCTCCATGTATCACTTCTTAGCACTCAGCATATACTGTATCAGCGATTCCCAGCCAGGGGGACTTCTGCACTTGCCAGGGGGTACGTGCAAAAAATTGTACAGTAGCTTACCTAATTTAAAAACAAATACAAATTATAATTTGATTAAAAGAATATCTACATAATAAGTCAACTGTAATCACCTTAACAGCGTGTGAAAATTAGTCAACAAGCGAGAACAGAAGTTAAGTTAAATGTAATGAAGAACTTCAAATGTATAACTATAAATAACTAGTTAAGAAAAATGACTAAACAGTTCAAATCATTAGCTAAAAGTAATAATGTTGGTGATTGGTTAAATAGTTACAATAGTAAGCTAATAGTAATGAATGAATGGTAGAAGTAACTAGTTAAAAGTAATAGGATGGATCTTCCTTTAGACTACGGTAGTGTTTTGTTATTTGTTACAAATCACCTTCTAATAAACTCTAATAAGATAGATTATTGTACTATTTTGGTCTAATATGCCACTAATTACCCATAAATAAGGATGTCACTGGGAAATAAAGATGCAACGTGCCGGCAGCTTTCATGTTACTGTGGTCGGATAGTGACATGCATTCGATGTTCTTAAAGGATAACTACCGTTTCTTTCAACCTGGACCGTATTTTCCTAGGTTTTTGTTTCTAACTGACTGATGGGAACAATAATCTTAAAATTTGTCCAGTATTAAGCGAGATCGCTGCAGTTGGTAGCGGCAAAACAAGCTACAATGTAAGTTAATAGGGCAATAGTCCAGCTTGAATTTACCTTCACAAAAGTGCTCGTTTTGCCACTGACAGGCTCAGATTAATATTCTAGGTGTCTGACAACACCCTTTACCGTTACCCTTTAAGTGTTGTGGGAGTAGAGCATCGATGACGCATGTATGAAGTATATACTGTATATTTTCCTATTAATAAGGCTATTCACCACTGGACTCTGCAGAGCACCCAGGCTATGAGGGACTGTATGAAGGACCAGAGGTGACTCAACATGGCTACATTACATTACTATAATGGTAGTTTTATCTCTCTCTTATAATAAGCAACAAACGACAATAAAAGGCTATGCCCAATATCTGGCTTCTAATTGCAGTATAATTTGGTATAACAGTGACTAAGTATAGTATATTTGGGGCTTAATATGGCAATATATAAAGTTTCTAATTACAGCTTAATTTAGCTGTATGGTGTCTAATGTTATCAGCCTCCATGTAATCAGGGTATAACTGTTTTCGTTTTCTGTCTAAAAATATGTTTTTTTCTAGTTTTGTTTTAATTTGATACAAAGTCAAGCTTATTATATCATCCTACATACAGCAACATCTAGGTGTAAGGGGTCTAATTAGGTTATATAATTAGGTTTAGTTTACTGTCTAGTTAAGGCCACATTCTTTCTAGTTTGGTCTAATTTGATACAAAGTATATGTCTTATTGGAGTATTGGCATCAGGACAGCTCTGAGCTACAGCTTGATGTTCATCTCAATTATGCATCTTAATTGTTTAAGGTTGATGTGCAGTTCTACATTCTTGTTTCCTGTTTGTCTGCATTACTTGATGGCAATTGTTATCATATGACATATGGAGGCATTTGGATTGTAAAAGTGACTTCAATTCTGTCATACAAACTGGATTCAGATTTTCTTTAATCTGAAATCTGTAACTTTGAATACCACAGCCTTCTGCAGTGTGGAGAACAGCAGGGTTGTCAGGAACCCTGCTGTTTATCTGAATAAGGCTGCCACCAAACCTAAAACAAATATACAAGCCAGTGACAGGCTCATGCTTGATATGAGTCTGTGACACAATCACAACCATGGTGGGAAATGCATCACTTTCAGTGGACTGGCTCACTTTCAAACACTATTTCCTGGCATTGTCAACAAAGACAGGTGCAACCTGACAAGCCGTGACAGTAGAGTGTGTGTATGTTTGTTTGTGTGTTTTTCTTGTTTGTTTTTTGCTTTTACTGTAGAAAACCGTTGCTGCTGTAATAAGGGAATTTCCCCACTGTGGGATGAATAAAGTATTATCTAATCTAATCCCACCATGGAAAGTGTACAGTAATGGTTGTATGTTACACACCTAGTCTATATCCACGACAATCCACTTGCTCCGGTGTCTGTCCCGTTATCATCCGCTTTCTTTGTGTTGGCATTCTAACCTCTGGTGGATTTCTGAGGACTATGGTTACCTGGTCCTCAGATCTCTGCAGTGTAAATCCAGACAGCTAGCTAGACTGTCTGTCCAATCTGAGGACTATGGTTACCTGGTCCTCAGATCTCTGCAGGGTAAATCCAGACAGCTAGCTAGACTATCTGTCCAATCTGAGGACTATGGTTACCTGGTCCTCAGATCTCTGCAGGGTAAATCCAGACAGCTAGCTAGACTATCTGTCCAATCTGAGGACTATGGTTACCTGGTCCTCAGATCTCTGCAGGGTAAATCCAGACAGCTAGCTAGACTATCTGTCCAATCTGAGGACTATGGTTAGCTGGTCCTCAGATCTCTGCAGGGTAAATCCAGACAGCTAGCTAGACTATCTGTCCAATCTGAGTTTTCTGTTGCATGACTAAAACTACTTTTCCTGAGGCTATTTTGCAGCGGCACCGTGGCTCCGTCCGACGCTTAACACCGCCAAAAACGATTTTGATTGGTTCCTTTTCAATAAAATTCAATTCAATTTGATTTTATTCATAGTTTCAAATTATAACAAGAGTTATCTCAATACATTTTACAGATAGAGTACATCTAGACCAAACACTATAATTTACAGAGACCCAACAATTTCAGTAATTCCCCCACAAGCAAGCATTTAGTATGACAGGGAGAAACCTTGGGTGGTGCCGGTGCTGGTTGGGGTTATGATGAACAGTGGCAATTCTAGTCACAATAAAGAATGCAATTGTTACTAGAAATAGTAGGTGTAGTAGTTCATGGGGTAGCAGGGCATATAAGGGCGTAGCAGGGCACTGCAGGACATAGCAGGTTGTAACAGGGCACTGCAGGGCATAGCAGTGTAGACATAGTAATACAGTAGTTTAAAGAAATGCCAATAAACCAGACCCTCCTCCGCAGCACTGTGGAGGAAGGCCTGGCAATGATAGACTATGTTTACAGTAACTTGTGCAGCACCCGTTGAAAATGTCCCTGTTGGGAACGGGCCGAATGCTTGGCCATATTGCTGCTTTCAACTTTCTGGAGAACCACTCATCTAAACTTAGGGCTGTGCAATTAATGGAACTTTGAACTTTTTGAACTTTGCGCTCATAACTATCACGAAAACAATGGAATTGATAAAAAAAAAAAAATTTTGCCATGCAAGACTACACCACACCAGACCTTTCCCTGCAGTGTTGTGACGACGGGTCTGGCAAGCGAGACTACGTGGTACTCCACAGGGAAGCATATTTATAAAAATGTCGAACTTTAGCATTAAGCTGTAACTCTTTATCTACCAGCTTCTATAAGATATGCATCATGGGTTTACAAAAAATGAAGACAAACAATTAGCTGATTGTAATTTACTGATTAACAAGCTGACAAAATGTATTAGCCTTGTTATAGGCTAAATTAGAACTCTGCTGAGACAACACGTCCTGCCAGAGGACGCCTTACACCAGCCACACACTCACTATCTGGTTTATCTGTTATCTGGTATTTGAACCACTCTACTGAAGGGTGGCCATGATTAGAAGGCCATCATTGTGACCTCTGAATACATTTTAGGAGGTGACTTTGACTTAAAAGCATTGGCAACGAGATGTGTCAAAGGGTACTGTAGCACTTTCTAATGAATAATTCAAAAACAAAAACTGGGAAGGGGTAAGAGGTGATTTTTGTTTTATTGGTCAGCTTGTCTTTCTTTTATGCGCTGGGTGTGAATCACATGGTCCATCGTTGCAGAGAGTTTTGGCTGCTCTCCAAGGAGAACCTCAATATTTCAGCCAAACAGTTTTCAACATTTAAGAAGCTCAGATAATTGTGAGGGGGAGAGCCTGGTTTGTGTATGAAACAATGCATGTTTTTGGTTGTTTTCATATTTGTGTCAAACCTAGAAAGATGAGATTTTAGGACAATGTATATATTGCACACTAAAATGTCTAGACTATACTTTGTCTTATCCCATCCCTCCCTTAACTCTCCCTGGCTCAATGCTTTCCCCTTGCCTATTTTCTTCCTTCAGTTTTCTTCAATATATCAACACATATTTTGAAAGGTTTTTTATTGTTTCTACCTCTAAAAGTGCTGACACCCTTTTGGCCAGGCCTTCGGTGGGAAAACAAAAAAGCCTGATCACTAATGGAATAGAAATTTTAATATCTACTCAGGCGTGAAAAATAACAGCTTCCACTGGGTGGAGACAGACATAATGCAATGCCATAGAACAGAGATCTTCAATAGGGCGTCGGGGACCCTTAGGGGTGTTGACTTTCGGAGCAGTCGATACAAAAACCTTTTCTGTGTGATGTACAATTAAGTTTTATCTTACCTTATATTACTGTCCTGTAAGTAAGATAGCAAGCCACACATATTAGGCTTAAGGATTCACTGCGTAATGTATGTTTAACCTTCAAATATGATGTATATATATCAATAATTATTATTTTAATAGCTTAGTATTGTATGGCATGTATAAAGCCTTTAGGCTGCCCTACACATTATTGCAGGCCTAGTTTTATATGTAACTTATTGTTTTACAATATATGTAATTCAGGGTCCCTGATCCGTCTCTCTTTTAGCTAAGGGGTGCTTGGCCTAAAAAAGACCCCTGGATAGAAAGACACTGATCTCAGCAGCGATATCAGCCTATCCAGATCTCCATAAAAAGAACTATTACATTTCTAAATGCTTTGTTATGATGTTGTTGTTTGCAAATTACAAACGGTATAGGGATACAGTATATGCATACTGTACATCTGCTGGGATAAAGGCACAAATGTGACAGAGGGTTAAGATGCAATAACAATAAAGATCTATCTATGTTTCTGTCTCTCTGTCTGTTAGTCTGTTTTCTCTGGCCTACCTGAAGCATCAATAAAAGATTTCCAATTGGTCCAGAACACAGCTACCAGAATCCTCACAAGATCCAAGAAGTTTAATTGAATACCATTGGTGTTTATGACTCTGCATTGGCTACCAGTTCACACAAGAGCTGGTTTAAAAATCCTCCTTATTAAAAGACTGTAAATGGTCTTCCTTCATATCTTCCCAGCTTTATTTCCACATTTCCTCCATTACACCTTTTGCCAGTTACTTAACCATTTGTAGTTGAGCCTTTGCCCATCCAAGCTCCCCTTCTCTGGAATAATCTCCCACTGAACATCCACGAGGCAAACTCTGTTGATACTTTTTAATCCAAGGTTGAATACCAATGACAAGAACGGAACACAAACCCCTGTCTCCTGAGTGAAAGTCAGTTTTTCATACTACTCGCTAAAGCGGTTTTACAGCGCCGCGGTCGAGCTGCAGCTCTGCCCGGTGTGTTCCATACACACGCTAAAGGGTGTGTATGGGCCACTGACCAAGCATTAGTATTATACGAGTTGGGAGTGAGAACAGGGTTGGTAAGTTAGCTACCCCAATCCATGTCACACTTCGGACAAATGGGCACATTACTGACCTTAACCTTTGTTTTCATAGTAACATTATAACATGTTAGCATGTGTGAGTGTGTACTTTTACATGTAATAGTGTGTTTTCTTTTCTATTGTGTCTTGATGATGTCATTTTAAATAAACCTAAGTTAAAGTGTAAGTGACAAAGTAGACTCACATTTTCCCAATCCAGCCACAATCTGCAAAGTTCTGCCACCTCATTTCCACATCATTTGTGCTGCCCTTTCCCTTTGTTTACGTTTTTAGTTTTTTTTAAACAATGTCTGTGCTCACAGCCCTGAGCTAAGGACACAAAAAAGTGCAACTGTCAAAGAGAAACACAGTGTGTGTGTCTCTGACCCCTTCAAGCAGAACTGTAAAAAGGACAGCAGACCAAAGAGAGACTTCGGGACACAATGTTTATGGCTTGTTGGGGTTTCAGTAAAGCATCAGGGCTGGAGAGCAAAAGCCTTTTGCAGATATAGTCGAAAAACAAGTTTCCCAGACGGAATGTTCCTTGCATTGGTTTGTGACCTTTACAAGAACAGTCTTGTTAAGCTGTCCGTGGCTATGTAATGAAGTGAGAAATATTGGAACCAATCATTTAAATAAGAGCGTGCCAACTAGCACTTCTTGGAATGTGTGCTGTTTGTGGAGTTAGAATGTCCCTGATTGGATAATAGCAGCCCTTCTGCAGGATGGGTGAGATTGCAGGACGCAAAAATACATTGGCCCTGGATATCTGCTTTCTGCAAGATACAGTGGGTACGTTCAGATGAAATTTTTCAAATTTGTTTCATTGCAGCCTTTTTAAAAAATGAAAAAGTTCATTTTTTCTCAGTAATGTACACTCAAAACCCATCTTGACTTTAGTTTTTGCATATTTATTAAAAAACAAAAAGAAATATCACATGGTCATAAGTATTTAGTGTTCATAAAGTAAACATTTTGACTAATCATCAATTAGTTTTGGAAATGAAAAGACATCTGGATTGTAAATTGCCATTTTTGCAGATCCTCTCCAATTGGATGGTAATTGTCAACAGTCATTTTCAGGTCTCTCCAATTGGGTTTAAGTCAGGGCTCTGGCTGGGCCATTCAAGAACAGCCACAGAGTTGTGACATTCATTTTAGCTGCTTAGGGTCATTGTCTTGTTGGAAGGTAAACCTCCCAGTCTGGCCAGAGCACTCTGGAAAAGGTTTTCTCACTAATGGCTTCATTTGTTTACAGCCATCCAGTCATGTCTGTTGTTTAAAAAAACCCCCAGCTGTGTCTGCCACCACCATGCTTACTGTTGAGACTGTGGATTAGCAGTGCCTGGTTTTCTTTAGAATTAAGTAAACTATCTTTCTCATCAGACCAGAGGATTTTATTTATCACCATCTTGGAGTCTAAGGTGTTTTTTAGCAAACTCCATGCGGGCTTTCATGTGTCTTGCACTGAGGGAGGCTTCCTTCGGGCCACTCTGCCATAAAGCCCGACTGGTGGATTGCTGCAGTGATGGTTGACTTACTACAACTTTCTCCCATCTCCCGACTGCATTTGGAAAAAGCCACAGTGACCATTGGGTTCTTTTTGCCTCTCTCACCAAGGCTCTTCTCCCCGATGGCTCAGTTTGGCCGGACGGGTGCTCTAGGAA
This sequence comes from Etheostoma perlongum, assembly GCA_026937815.1. Classification (NCBI taxonomy): domain Eukaryota; kingdom Metazoa; phylum Chordata; class Actinopteri; order Perciformes; family Percidae; genus Etheostoma; species Etheostoma perlongum. The sequence goes on from CM049381.1 coordinate 2,132,873, forward strand.
GGGTTCTGGTTCTTCCATTTGAGGATTATGAGGCCACTGTGCTCTTAGGAACCTTATGCAGTTTTTTTGTAACCTTGACCAGATCTGTGCCTTGCCACAATTCTGTCTCCTCTTCAGGCAGTTCCTTTGACCTCATGATTGTCATTTGCTCTGACATGCACTGGAGCTGTAAGGTCTTATATAGACAGGTGTAATCAAGTCCAATCAGTATAATCAAACACAGCTGGACTCCAATGAAGGTGTAGAACCATCTCAAGGATGATCAGAAGAAATAGACAGCACCTGAGTTACATATGAGGGTCACGGCAAAGGGTCTGAATACTTATGACCATGTGATATTTCAGTTTTTGTTTTTTAATAAATATGCAAAAATTTCTAAATTTCTGTTTTTTTCTGTCAAGATGGGTTGCTGAGTGTACATTACTGAGAAATAAAATGAACTTTTTGATTTTTGGAAAAAGGCTGCAATGAAACAAAACAGTGAAAAATTTAAAGGGGTCTGAATACTTTCACCCACTGTAAGTGTGATGACATTTTCAAATGTACGGTGTTAAATGAAATCCTTTTTAGAGAAAGTCCTTCTTCTTGTTAGATAACCACAGAGGTAAGAACCCAATGCATGCATTTACTGTGTATAAAGAAACATTCAACATCATCAATTAGTGGAAATGAAAAGACAGTTGTAAATTACTTTTATCTTAAATGAATTGTCAAAGCCATTAGACGTAATAATCCAAGAAGACCAGAAGGTCGAGAAGATCAGTGTGACATTCATTTGACTGCAGTGGAGCTCAAGGCTAACTAATATTCTCACTAATGGCTTCATTTGTTTACAGCCATCTCAGTCATATCTGTTGTTTAAAAAAATACAGCTGTGTCCATAAACTGCTTACTGATGGTGTGTATTAGCATGCTAATCTTTGTAGTATACTGTTTTTGCAGTAGGTATCCTATAAACTAAGGCACTTTACGCCAACAGGCAATAACAATATGGGACTTTGGAAAAACATTGTCGTTTAAAGGTCCCATGGCATGAACATTTCCCTTTATGAGGATTTTAAACATTAATATGAGTTCCCCAGCCTGCCGATGGTCCCCCAGTGGCTAGAAATGGTGATAGGTGTAAACCGAGCCCTGGGTATCCTGCTCTGCCTTTGAGAAAATGAAAGCTCAGTTGGGCCGAGCTGGAATCTTCCCCTTGTGAGGTCATAAGGGGCAAGGTTCCCTCCCCTTTCTCTGCAGCTGGTGAAGAAACCCCCCCCTCAAAAGCTGCAGATTTAGAAACAGCACACACTAAGGAAAGCTCATTGTAGTACTGGCTCTAGTGCCTGTAATTCTGCACCAAGGCTCAATTTCAGACTTCAGATACAGTATTAGGGACCACTAAGGTCTATATAAAAGAGACTTCAGATACAGTATTAGGGACCACTAAGGTCTAGATAAAAGAGACTTCAGATACAGTATTAGGGACCACTAAGGTCTATATAAAGAGACTTCAGATACAGTATTAGGGGACCACTAAGGTCTATATAAAAGACTTCAGATACAGTATTAGGGACCACTAAGGTCTAGATAAAAGAGACTTCAGATACAGTATTAGGAGACCATTAAGGTCTATATAAAAAAGACTTCAGATACAGTATTAGGGGGTCTAATGTGCCCTTTAAATGCCATGGAACAAATGCTTTTAAAGAGACTTCAGATACAGTATTAGGGGACCACTAAGGTCTATATAAAAGAGACTTCAGATACAGTATTAGGGACCACTAAGGTCTATATAAAAGAGACTTCAGATACAGTATTAGGGACCACTAAGGTCTATATAAAAGAGACTTCAGATACAGTATTAGGGGACCACTAAGGTCTATATAAAAGAGACTTCAAATACAGTAACAAAACAAGGACAGACTCGTAAATACACTTCTTCAGTGTGAACTCAATACAGTACAACAGTAGCCAAAACCTGCCAAGAATTATGACGTAGTAAGAAATGTAGACAGTTTCTTTCTTCCCTCTACAATGTGTTGACTTTGGCCACTGAGCTAAAGTCACCACCTAGCACAGTAAAAATAGATACACATGTTAGATAAAGCCAAACACTGCTGGGTGTTATGCCATGCTGCAAACCTTACCTGCTTTTTTTTTGTTCAACCAAGAACTAATAAAAACCGTTGTGAAAGTGCCCTTTAAATGCCATGGAACAAATGCTTTTAAAACAGTTTTATAGATCTGTTTAATGCAGTGTCATTTTCTTTATGATCAAAAAGCAGCAGGCTTCTTACTCTTGAGTAAGACTGTACTCAGGCCAGCTTAAAGATCCGACAGTCACCTCTGTATTTCTGTCCAGGCCATTTTATCTGAAGTCACCTTTCTGTCAGGTGGAGCCTGACATACCACGCCTCTAGGTTTTGTCTTTACAGTGCAGAGTTGTTTGTGTGGAGACGGGACATAAAATGGAGGCACCTACTGTATATGGCGAAGCTTGCAGGATGCAAATTCATGCCTGATCCTCTTGTCTGACGGCATTATGCATCCCGTGGCATGCAATAAGAAGGTGAAGGTTATTGCTTGCCAGTGGGAGAAAGCACTTAGTCACACCACAGAATAACACGCCATCGAAATACTTTGATCGATGTGTCATTGCTTTCATGCAAGGGCATATTTCACATTGAACAGACAAGCTTAGGTATTAAAGGTGTGTTGTTTTCTTGCTATATGACAGATATAATGCATTCCCACGTATGATATCGTATGAAAACGTATGCACACCAATTCATATGACATTGAAATTAGGCAATTGCTGGGGGTCTTGTGACAACCATGTCAACTTTAACGGTTTTTACAGTGTTATGGCCAACAAAAGGTGACTTTTAGACGGGTAGAGGGCAGCGCGAGGTGACGGTCCTTTCAGAGGCCGTTGCAGTTGAGTTCAGCCGACAAAAAATAAACATCCACTTAACTGTGGTCACGACAGTTAAGTTTCGATGCCAAAACGACTAGTTAAGATTTAAAAAAAAGATTGTGTTTTGGGTTAAAACACTGGTCCCCTTAAGTATTACTCCTGGGTCACAAACACCCGTTTCCTGGTTGAAAGTCTTGTTTTTCCTGGGACACACGGACTATAGCAGTCTAATACAGTAGCAATCAATGTGGTGCACAATGCTATACACACATGGATCTTTCTCTAGGTTTTTTTGTGTCATCACACGCGTATAACAGCATCGTTCCACTCAACCTGAAGTGCCTTTGAACCAAACCAGCACAGAACAACTTACTTACTTACTGTTAATAGATACAACTCCTAGGGGTGGTAGATCTAATTGTTGCTGATTGGATTGCTTTTCAAGGGCAGCAGTGCTATGATATTTTACCAACATCTCACAAAAGCTAAGTGCTGCATGGTGAGTGACACAATGTATTCCCAATTGTGAAGACTGCAATTCACCATGCTCTTACTAACAATTTGTACAATGCAGCAAAGGACACAAACAACATACCCTCAACTGTCAGTCATTCTCAGGTGCTCTTACATTTACAGTTATAAAACATCAAATGGTAATGTGATGTGTAGTCCAGGACTTATTATTTGTGTGTGTATCCATTTACCTGACCTATGCACACAAGGAGAAAACTTGCCAGCAGCCACAAAACATGCTTAAACTTAATTGAGACATTCAGTTGTGTTCTGCATGAAGGTGAAGAGTAGCACCATAGCAATGATGATGGTCAGGTTATGTTTTCCATTTGACAAAAAAGGAACATATCTTGTGTTTGTGTGTTCGTATATATGCCTCCTTTACAATCAATTGATCTTTCACTCAATTAATTGCTGCTTAATAGCTGCTGCAGAAAAGGCAGTTGTCTGAGTAACTCACATCAGCGTTTTATGAAAATGTTTGATGTAAATGAAGACACTACACACCCATCACCACTTTAATTGTAACTAAGTGATGCAACCCAATCTATGTCTAGCAGGCAGATCACCCCTGATGTTTTAGTGGGGTGTAAGATGATGCACACCTGGGAACGCCGGCATAGCTCCTCCCCTCATCCATCCAGAATTTAGAGGGGGAAAAATTTTTTAGTTTCTTTCATCTGTTTTCACTCTAATTGAACTACAAAACCATTTCCTACATACAGGCAGCACAAACTCAGATACTGACAAACATGCACACACTTAAGATGTGGAACATATGCAACCCTCAATGTGCTTGCTTTGTTTATGGCTAATGATTATTTTCTAATAAACTTCTATCTAATCTAACTGCATAATAAAATATTATATTGGTTATAAAGGGATTACCACATGTTTGTGTAAGGTGCCTGCATGTTGATGTGGACACTGCAGATTCCTGTCACCTTCAATCAAAATCAAAATGTTTTTTTGTTCAAAGCAATCAAACCTTTAATTCCCTTCCCAGAACAATGATTGTCCAATCATAGGTTATCAAAGTAATCAGGTACACCAGTGCTGTGATTCTTCCATAGTAGACTTTCATGATGTATATGGGCACCCGGCGGCATTACAGAAAAACCAAGAGCTTATTGATATTGCGGTGCTGACCAGTCTGGAATAGGTACCAGTTTAGTACCAGTTCTTAATACCTATCCTTACTCCTCATGTCATGAATCAGAGGCAGGTAATTGCCTTTTTCCCGTCCCTCCACACCATTCATTCTATCATCAACCATTGTAACGGCTGTAGAACAGGTGCCAACAATGTGTGACGTCACCCATTGGTTGGTGGAGATCTCCTATGAGTCATCGAGTTTGCAGTTGCAGGCACAGTCATCCTGGTTGTGGATGTGACAATTTTAGACAAGAGGGAGGAGTGAAGGAGGTGCTTACACTTTGCGTTGCATTACACACTGTTACTGGCAATCGTATGGTAGCCTCGCCCTTTAAAATCAATGAATTCATTCTGTGTTGCAGAAGACTAAAAGAGGTCTTTACTTCTTTCCAGGAGGTCCCCGTCTTGGTCAGTTCATCAAGCGTGGACTGCCTCCCGTTGGATTTAGGTCTCCCTAGCTTCCTCTTGCCTTGGGGATTATAGTCCAGAGCTTGTCTTGCTATTTTCCTCGGATCCTTCCTAAGTGTATGACCGATCCATCCTCACTCTGGATTTGATTCTCAGGTAGCCCTCCTTCCATTCTAACCCTAGACATATGCTACACTGTTTTCCAGAGGGAATTAAACATAGAGTATTTTGCTAAAAGGAAAATCTTTAAATAGATTACAGCAGCTAGTGTTAGCGTTTCCTGCTTCAGAGGGAGACAGGGCTGGAGTCTCCAGAGCTAAGCCCTGGCACTCTACTATTCACCAGTGTGAATAGTTTTGATGTGTGTGTGATGGCCTTAACCCTGGCCAAGCCGCCTAATTCCAGTTTAATTGTGTGGCTCTTGCAGACTTTCCAAATGTTATCAGAACAAATAATTCAAATTCTGATTGTGAAACAAGTCATTTCATGGGGGCTGTGATGAAAAACAAGATGTATCCACTGATTTACAGACCTGTTTTGGTCTTGTTAGTCTATAGGGGAAGGTCTTTTTGGGCCAGAGGGTATCACTTGATGGGCCGGCTGTTGGAATTCCACTCTTTGGCCACTTTGTTCCATTTGCTTTGACACCTGCTGTAAACTGCATATGTGCCACACTAGAATTCAAAGCTTGACATGCATAACGACAGTAACTAAGCTAGGCGAGGCTTAGCAAATAACTAATCTACAGTGAGTGAGTAAACAAATTATTGTAAAATACTACTGGGCAAATGGCTGTTGATGGACACAACGTTGCAGTGGTTGGCATCATTATAGAAATGTTACAAACTTTAACAAAAGTCAGACTTTTTCATACCTTCCATGAAAAAACAAACCCTTGTTTTGTGTTGTATTATGTATTATGGCCAATAGAGTAATCCATTTGGAGCTCCCTCAATATTCTTTAAAAGTAGAATGATATATTTGAAACCTACACACATTCAAAGAAAAATACAAACAGAAAGAGAAAGAGAAACACCCAATCCTACTCAGTGAGTGTAGCCTCATTTGTTCTGAGTTGAGCTGTAAAGTGTTGGGACGGGCTGTTACTCACCCTCAGCCTTTGACCACTGGCCTCAGGGCACGGCTCTGATAAACACCGACTCTGGCACAGTTGATCAACCCTTGGTTGGTTTCTTCACCCACGCACACACATACAGTACTGCTCTGACCCAGTGTTGTAATCCAACATCAATTTTAATTAACCACAAGGTCATTCTCTTTGGCCGGACGGCCAAATGATCTAATTTCCTCAAGGTCGTCCACATCCAGCATCTGTTATGAGGCGTTTTGTTACATTAGGAGTTTGGGATTTGAAATTATATTGGTCAGTTTTACAATATTAGAAATCCATTTTCTGACTGAGACATGAGAATTGGGGAATCCAATAGATTGAAGACTCCGTTATTAGTTGTAATCAATTAATTCAACTTCAATCTATCCTCAATTTAGTGTCTGGAACCTATAAATAATACAATACTGGCTGTCCCTCTTAAATATGCCCATATTTTTCATTAACCAGATGCCTCTAGGAAAACTCTTCAGAATTAATGTGCTGGCAAGGCTTCATTTTATCCACATACCAACAAAATTACTTGTAATAGGATTTTATGCCCAAGGTGGCAATAAAGTCTGATGAGGAACAACAGTCCTTGAAAACAAATGTGATCATTTGCTAACAACAACGTAACAATGCAAAGCTATAATACATCCTTGTCCTGTGTGCTGTGATTTTGAAAAATATTCCTTTTATATTCCTTTGTATGAATGATGTTGGGTTCCATGTTCACTGTTACAGTGGAGATTTGTTCTCCAAATATCAAGGGGAGTCCTTGGATGGCAGTTTTGTTTAATATCTTCAGCATGTAATATGTCTTTAAATATGTATTTAACATATACAGTGGGGTACGGAAAGTATTCAGACCCCTTTAAATTTTTCACTCTTTGTTTCATTGCAGCCTTTTTCCAAAAATCAAAAAAGTTCATTTTATTTCTCAGTAATGTACACTCAGCAACCCATCTTGACAGAAAAAAACAGAAATTTAGAAATTTTTGCATATTTATTAAAAAACAAAAACTGAAATATCACATGGTCATATGTATTCAGACCCTTTGCCGTGACCCTCATATGTAACTCAGGTGCTGTCTATTTCTTCTGATCATCCTTGAGATGGTTCTACACCTTCATTGGAGTCCAGCTGTGTTTGATTATACTGATTGGACTTGATTAGGAAAGCCACACACCTGTCTATATAAGACCTTACAGCTCACAGTGCATGTCAGAGCAAATGACAATCATGAGGTCAAAGGAACTGCCTGAAGAGCTCAGAGACAGAATTGTGGCAAGGCACAGATCTGGTCAAGGTTACAAAAAAATTTCTGCTGCACTTAAGGTTCCTAAGAGCACAGTGGCCTCCATAATCCTCAAATGGAAGACGTTTGGGGCGACCAGAACCCTTCCTAGAGCTGGCCGTCCGGCCAAACTGAGCTATCGGGGAGAAGAGCCTTGGTGAGAGAGGCAAAGAAGAACCCAATGGTCACTGTGGCTAAGCTCCAGAGATGCAGTCGGGAGATGGGAGAAAGTTGTAGTAAGTCAACCATCACTGCAGCAATCCACCAGTCGGGGCTTTATGGCAGAGTGGCCCGAAGGAAGCCTCTCCTCAGTGCAAGACACATGAAAGCCCGCATGGAGTTTGCTAAAAAACACCTGAAGGACTCCAAGATGGTGATAAATAAAATCCTCTGGTCTGATGAGACCAAGATAGAACTTTTTGGCCTTAATTCTAAGCGGTATGTGTGGAGAAAACCAGGCACTGCTCATCACCTGTCCAATACAGTCTCAACAGTGAAGCATGGTGGTGGCAGCATCATGCTGTGGGGTGTTTTTCAGCTGCAGGGACAGGACGACTGGTTGCAATCGAGGGAAAGATGAATGCGGCCAAGTACAGGGATATCCTGGGCGAAAACCTTTTCCAGAGTGCTCTGGACCTCAGACTGGGCCGAAGGTTTACCTTCCAACAAGACAATGACCCTAAGCACACCGCTAAAATAACGAAGGAGTGGCTTCACAACAACTCTGTGGCTGTTCTTGAATGGCCCAGCCAGAGCCCTGACTTAAACCCAATTGAGCATCTCTGGAGAGACCTGAAAATGACTGTCCACCAACGTTTACCATCCAACCTGACAGAACTGGAGAGGATCTGCAAGGAGGAATGGCAGAGGATACCCAAATCCAGATGTGAGAAACTTGTTGCATCTTTCCCAAAACGACTCATGGCTGTATTAGATCAAAAGGGTGCTTCTACTAAATACTGAACAAAGGGTCTGAATACTTATGACCATGTGATATTTCAGTTTTTGTTTTTTAATAAATATGCAAAAATTTCTAAATTTCTGTTTTCTGTCAAGATGGGTTGCTGAGTGTACATTACTGAGAAATAAAATGAACTTTTTTGATTTTTGGAAAAAGGCTGCAATGAAACAAAGAGTGAAAAATTTAAAGGGGTCTGAATACTTTCCGTACCCACTGTATATAACATACAGAAATTACTACTACTTATAATAATAATAATAATAATACATTTAGCAAGATTGATAAGATTCTGAGGGAACAAAATCTAAATAAAACAGAATGTAAAAAGGGTAGGTGTAATAAGCAAATGCACACACTTTTTCATCTTTAAACTAGTTAAGATGACACTGTATGAATGAAGGTTTTTTTCTTCTTTTGCCATTTATGTTGTGTTTATGTAGTTTTTATGTAGATTTTTAGATGAACTAAAAGGTAAAACAGCTTTTAAATGTAGTCCTAAGTGTCAGCCAAAGGGTCGGACTCACCTGAGACAACACACGTTTCCTCACATGCGTCCATGGTCGGGAAATTATTGGCGTTACCCCCGCAGCCTCCGTATTCAAACAGCTCACAGTGACCCGTGTCAACGTTGAAGAAGTATCGGTCCTTAATGGCCTTGCAAGGCCCTGGCTCATCCTTCAGGGCGCACAGCTCATTGAAGATGAATAGCTCGGGTTGGCCTCCATCTGTTCAGGAGACATAGAAAGACAACTTTTAGCACTCGGTGAAAAGGATTTGTATTTTGTGTGTGTGTGTGTGTGTGTGTGTGTGTCTGTGTATGTGTGTGTGTGTGTGTGTGTGTGTGTGTGGAAGGGTGAAGAAATTAGGTCACAGCATCAAACTCTAACCTCTCACTTTGAGATAAGGTAAAGTTGCATGACAGTATAATTTCCAAAAGACTTGGTTTGACAGCTTACTGCTTTGAGAGATTCTCTGTTTCGGAGGGAGACTGTGTGAAGGATTTGTAAACGGCTGTGTGACCTGACTGAACATTCAAACTGAATAGTTAACAATATTACGGCTGCACAATATATGCACCGTTTTGGCACCGTTAGGGTTAGGGTTGTCGTCTGGGTTTCTTTTGGCATTGTTGAAAGAAAACATGAGTAGAAACTTGCACTTTTAAATGTACAGTAATGGTCATTCTTTCTGTTAGGGCTGACTTTTATATTCAATTCAATTAAATTTAAAATTCTATTTAAACTCAACAGGCATGTTATTGTATTTTAGAAGAATAGTGAATGCAACAGAAAGGCAGAACTGAGTGCACTTTGATATCTCTTTATTTACTACAGGTAATATCATTATCGCCATATTCAGCATTGTTTCAATTCAGCATATTTTCCTCGTATCGTGCAGCCCTAAACAATATGCGGTATTGTAGTGTCACTCACATTCTTTATTTTGTTTTTATGAAAACATTTTAAATACAAATTTCTGGTTTAGACACCTCCTGCAGATTTTTGTACTTGTACTGAGAATGACATTAAATAAATACATTAAAGCAAATCCAGGCAGGTGGCAGCTGGACGGAGAACAGGAAGTGAAAGCAGCGGGAATATCACAGAATGCAGCGGCACACAGCAACAGTTTGCACTACAGCAGATCAAGTAGTATATTGCACCGCTTGACAGACTGGATACACAGTGTGTTTTAAATAATGTGCCCTGTTAATATGCAAATGCAGTGGTGGGAATCAACAAGAGGCCCCACGTCACAATATTGTCCAATACTTAAAACAGTTTTAAAACAAATTGAAATATTATGTGCTATATTGCAATTTATTACTTTTTTCCAACCTTTAAATTATATCCCCAAAGGCAAACTTTGTCAAAATCGGCTTTATCTAAAAAACTCAACTACACCATATATTGAACCGACCCAAAAGTTAAAGCCCATGTTGCAGGTTAACCACCACTGTTGATTATTGGGTACAAAAAACACTCAAGATATGTATATCATTTTTAAAAATGTCTCCAAATAGTGTTAAAAGTTAGTTTTTGGTCATTTTTGGTGTTCGCGGGTTTATGAAGTCAATTCGGCGATGACGTCATACTGGGGAGCGAAGTCTCAGCCTGGCACTAGAACTACGGTGACTGACTGGGAGGAGGAAGAGGAGGAAAGGCCTGCAGCCGAATAATTACCAACCTGCCAGACGTGAGAGGGCAAATGAGGAATTGTCAAGATTGTGGGGAAGTCTCCTTCATTTATCTCCTTTATTTCAGCAACGCAGCAGTAGATACAATGACTTTACTTTTTACTGTCAGTGAATAGCACCGAGTCAACGTCAACGTTTTCTTTCTATCTAGTGACAGGGATCATGTCGTTAGTTCAGATAAGTACTGGTACACTTATCTAGATATAGTAATAGAAGGCATCCCCGAGTGTTATTTCTAAGTGTTTACCTCTTCCTCCGGTGAAAACGTGTCGCTGTTTGGCCGGTGCTTGTGTGTGTGGCGGCGAAGCTGCGGTGGAGAGCGGGTGCTGTAGGCGAGTGATCCGCCGGTCGGGAAGCGAGCCGGTCGGGGAGTGAGTCTCCGGTCGGGGAGTGAGTCTCTGGTCGGGGAGCGAGCGAGCGAGCGCCTCCGGTCGGGGAGCGAGCGAGTCTCCGGTCGGGGAGCAAGCGCCGCCGGTCGGGGAGCGAGTCTCCGGTCGGGGAGTGATCCGCCGGTCGGGGAGCGAGCCCCTCCGGTCGGGAGCGAGCCCCGCGATCAGCTGATCTGAAGATGCCTAAATCCGTTTGTGACATTTCAGACAGGATCATGGTCCTCCCCAACCAGCACGCACCAGTATTGTAATTGTTTATATTTCAAACATCACGGCAGGTTGATTGTGGGCGACAACGCGGTCGTGTTAGCTTACCGAAACTCTACTGCCGAAGTTGGTGGCTGGCTACACAACGTTAGCTATATCCGCTAGCATCTGTACAGGCTAACTATAGCCAGTTAGCTTTGTGTGTAACATAACAACCCCCCCCATCTCGTAGGAGGAGCGAAGCTTACTATTTTGTTCAATACAATTATGGTACAAAGGTGCACTAATGCCACATGTATGATGTTGACAACATGGACGCATATATAGGCAACACCAAAGGCAGTCGTAATATTTACCTAGCAGGCTAGGCTAACGCTGTTGTGCTAACGTCCGCGGCGTAGCGTTAGCTAGCAGTCTAAACTTGTGAAAAGCCGAACAACATCCCCCTCAGCTGTGTTTCACTTTCCCTCCAATATTATTATAAATATAATAAAGTCACATGGACTTGATCGAGACCATAGACTGTTAATATTAAAGACTAAAAGCCACATTAGACCAGACCAGTGGTAAATACAACGCAGGCTGCTCTGTTATCTCCCCTAATGTGACGTCATGCAATGCATTGTGGGGGGAAAATGAAACACTGTAAAATTGTTCCCATTTTTCTATATATATTCAGTTTTGCGATATCCAACACCATCAAAAACAATGGATAACAGTTCAAATATTTACTACCAACAAGCAAATTGCACAAATTCGTTGTAAAATTAAACCTGCAACATGGGCTTTAAACTCCGGTGTGCATTTTATATAATTAAAGATTAGTAATTGGCGTCCGTTTATCAATACAGTATTGCCATGGAATATATCGCGATACTACGCAGTATCAATTTTTCCCCCAATCCTAATATATGAGTGTGGCAGAGGTGGTAAGTAGTGGTACGAAGCTGAAGGGGTACGAGACTGTGTAACGTCTGGGATACAACGATTTGGAGGACTACTCTGCTGGACAAAGACAGAGGTCCCATTTTAATTGTTACTGTGACTGTGTTGACAACCTTCTCTTCTGTCATTATCATTCCTAACATCTGGTCGATACACGTCCTGAAAAGTGGTAGCATGAGGCCCAGTGAGTTCTACCAGCCCCTGTTACAAATGTTAAATCCCAATCTCTGCATGCTGTTGGGAAATTGCTTTCTCGGGTCTCATCCCTGCTGTTGGGTAAAGTCTCTGTTATGGCCGCCTGTAGCGGGGCAGTTATTTCAAACCCCTCTGAGATAAGAGGGATCTCTGTCCAAACGGAGTTGTAGAAGGGCGAGGGCTGAGTGACAGTGTTTAAAGATGGCTTTCTGCATTGTGCATGTTAATATTAAATAACCTTGTTATCTGATCTTACATTGAAAGTTTTTGTGGGTCATGTCTTTTCACTGACTTCATGATTTAGGGAGTTGCTTTGGTCTGAATCAGTTGATGAGTTTGTAAACTTGGAGAGATTTCCCCTTGGTTTGATTTCGTTTTACACCTGGAAAATTCCCAAGCATACCAAAATGCGCACATACAATAATATAAGAAAAAGGTCCTGTTTGAACTAGTCAAAAACAGTGACAAACTAAGAAGTTGAAAAACTCAATTAAAATGCATCAACAAAAGTGTTGATTTTCAATTTTGATGGGAAGACAACACAAGGGTTAAACATAATATACATTTTTGTTTGTCAAAGTGAGGCCTCCCAAAGGCCCAATCTGAGCCAGGAAACCCCTGACACACTGTGGTTAGCATTTAGCTCAAAGCTCCTCTGTTCCCCACGTACAGCCTGACACAGCTGACAGCATGGCTACTATGGCTGTGTTTCAATTGAGGTGTTGTGCTTTTGATAAACATTAAACTAGGGATATGCAATTAATCAAATTTTGATTGCATTTCAATTTTGGCTCTTACCAATCACAAAAAAATTCATTTCCCAAGTTCCCCCTGCGTTGGCTGGATTTTGGACCTCATCCTTCAGTTTGTATTGGAAATGTCACTGTTCAAGGTGGTTTTACTGTTTCCTAACACTTGGGTTGTCTTCACTTTCGGGACCCTCTCATATTCCTTGGGTCAAATTGACCCGTGACTTATTTGGGGATTTAAAAAACATTCTGAAATTTTACTTCATAATCTATTAACAAATATTGTCTTTATCTCACTTTCTGAACAATTGAGATAACATATGTTAGGGAATGCAATCAGTCTCTACTAACACACATTAAAAATGGAAGTGGGATTTTTGTCAATAGGTTATAATTCATGTTAAAAATCCACTGTTATCATTCTTATCTTGGAAAAAACATAAGTGGTCATATCTAGAATAATTTTCTGAATTGAGTCAGGAATACATGTTTATCACAGAAAATAAAGTTGATTTTCAGGTAGAAAAAATGTAAATGTAACTTAAAGTTTGAAATGGGTCAATTTGACCCAAATACCGTACAAGGGTTAAGATAAATAAATGCAACATCTTTCCAAAAGTCAATGAGATTAAATAATTGTAATTTCAAGATTGAACAAAATAATTGGAATCATATTTTTTTTCCATAATCTAGCAGCCCAACACTAAACTGACATGTGTTTGGTTTGGTTTTAGGGCTAGTTTAATCACCATCCAATTTGATTTCTTTCTCTGGTGTGATTGCAAAGTTGGAAAACAAACATTACATTCTCTTTCCAGGAAGGTTCAAAGTTCTATCCAAACACCTCATCTAATGGAAACCACCCGGCACTGTCCTATCAGCACAGCAGTCAACAAACAGTCCCTCTGCCGGGCGAGGTAATGAGGCAGCAGCTCACCACCGCGACCTGCCTTCACCCGTCCAATTCTGATTTGTAACCAGGGATTGGGGACACCAATCAAATACTCCCAGTCTCATTCCCTCCATCCGACCTATGGTATTTATATTGCATTAGGGAGTTGGGATAAGGTCAGCGGGGTTTCCCTGAAGAGACGTCTGGTATTTTTTATTTATTTACGTTCTTCTTGTCGAAGCAGAAAAAGATTGGGTTGGGGAGAATTTACACAGCAATCTGGGTCTTCGTCTGATACCAAACCCTGTTTGGTATGTAAACACACCACATTGCTAAACCTCAATGAACAAACTTTACAGAGGAATAATAACAACTTGAGATTGTTGCTGGATGCCTCTTGCTTCCAGAATTGTCCCTTTTGGGTAAAAAAAAAGATAGATGAGATACGATACAGATGTTGTGCTGACTGGTCTTTTGTAAATCATGTTTATGAACGTTCAATAGGCTGCCCAAGAAAACAGGTACCTCCTATTGATTTCTGCTGTTACAATAAGCAGTGTGTTCTTCAATCACTTGTCCAACAGACAGAGACATTGTTTGGCAGTCCAAAAGACACACAGCCAAACTATGTCTAATGTTAGGAGCCAAACTAAAACATTTCCTCTTCAAGGAAAATAGAGATGGAGAAGAACATGCACAGACATACCTGCCCACACAGACACTGCAAAGTACAAACTGCCAATTAGGATGGATGGACATACAGTATAATGGGCCCAAAACACTTTATTCCCAGTAAAGTTACATTCAAATTGAGCTATCACACAAACCCCAGTACAACATATTGGGTGGCACCAATCTAAAAAGCTCTGTCAATCATAATGTTAATGTTACCAACAGGATCAAAGTGTTACCGCTTTGAAATCAATGAATATCAAATCTGTTTGAAATCCTTTAGCGTGAAAGGAACAGCGACGGATCACTGAGCAAACCATGCTCATGCAACACTAATGCAGCACAACTGAAAAATATATATATATATATAAGCCGTGCTGATTATGTCTTCTCAGCAATCACTTCATCCACAGACTTTTCTCTCTTTTTAGGTTTATCGGGACAAAATAGTGCACACAAGTGCAAGCAACTGACGACAACTGTCTGCATGCATTTTTTTTTCCTGAATTCATGTTTGATCAAAAGAGTTGTTGTATGACAATGAATTGGTTGTTTTGACATATAAAGATATCAACCTAATATTACCATACATTCTCAAATAGTGGACATTTACATTGGTTTATTTGGGACAGACTGACTGTTTATAAGACACAGGCATTCATTTCTAGTCTCACTTGCTCCCCAGGCCTCTCTTGTTACCCTTTGACTTTGATCAATTCATAATAATGTCCATTTCCACTAATTCCATCAGCTCCATTAATGTCAGCGGCTCTACTTCACTTTCCCCCAGAGTGATGTTAAGCCACCGTGAATGATACTCAACACTTCTTTCAGAATTGTCACATTAAAAGTCTTGCAGCGTTGCATTTATAGGTAGGCTTTTAAAGTGGAAAAAAGGAAATGCTAAGTACAGTAGCTTAATATTGATCAGGAGCACGGCATAAAAGAAAAGTCTGTAATTAAATGTAGTTAATTTGTTAACTAAGGTTCAGGAGCAGGGTCACACCTAAATCACACCTCTAATCACCAGACAAACCTCCATACTGTATACCATGCTGCGCAGCCAGGCTCGGGTCTCTGACTGCTTGACCCAGCCTCCCTTTCCCTCTCCTTCATCCATCTTCCCCCTCTTCATTTCCTGTTGCATACCTTCTTGTTCATCTGCACATTCATAATGTTCATTACATCTTTAACTAACACATGGTTGTGGCGTGGTCCATGCTAGTGAAGTAGAGTGTGAAACATTATTTCTGTTAACAAAAAGACACTCTGCAGAGTGCCAGTATGACTGTTGTTCTAATGGAATTTGTGTTGAAGAAGTGTACATTAAACTCAATTTACCACTTGAGCTGCTGTTGTAGGCTGCAGATTATTAAATATGTTTTTACCCGGCCTTTATTAGTGACAACCTTTTATTTTGTTTGGCCACATCACAGTTGGTAGCCGATGTGGCAGCCTTTCTAAATCCCATTGGCTATATAACACACCTGTACTCCCAGTAGTAAGTATCATGACGTAATTTCATACTAACACAGTTACTGTTGAAGTATTAAAGTCTCCACGGTGATTGAACATTAAAACATGGGAAAATGTTATTTGTTAATGTGAAGCACTTTTTTAAACAAATAACTGTATATGTTTTGTTCATATGAGCTTTATGATGCATTATGACGTGTGTAGACAAGACATTATTATTGGAAGTGACTTAGACAGAAAGAGATTTACACAGGCCTTGCAAAAGCTATGAATGCAAACAACCTTTCTGAGCAATCCACACAAAGCTCCAAATCTCTCATCAGGAATCCTCCATGTCGTTGAACAGAAGGTAAATAAATGTCCTACTCACACAATGCATTCGCAAAAAACTTGGAAGCCAACCGACAAATCAGCCAGCTCGTTGAAATATAGGTCATGCTGAATAGGCAGACTGGTTTAGATGCATCACATTTCCATTGGCAGCTATAGTCTCTTGGGTACTGCTGACATACAGTAAAATGGTATAAAGATCTAAGTTGCTCAACATGCACACTGTGCCAAGCACGTCTGTAATTCCCGAGATGGGCAGGTTGAGTTGGATTGAGGCCCAGTCCCAACAGGTAAATTAGCACGTACTAACTGTACAGTAGCCATGGAGCGGCAAACAACAAAACACAGCCCGTTATTGATGACTCAAGAATACAGAGCGTGTATCAGGCTAGCAGTAAGGTATGATGCACTGAGAAAACAGCTGGAGAAATGGAGAAGAGAGAAGAGAAAGACCAGGGCAATGCCACAGTGTTGACAGCTCCCGGTGGTTCTGTCAGCGGCAGCCCTACTGTGACTGCATCACTACATACTCTATCACTATATACTTTATCCTATCCTTCCCAACATCGTTCCCATGCTGTGTAATTGAAAAGGAAAAAGTATGCATAAAAATGTGCTCACTAAGTTATATAGGTTCAAACAATAGCCATGTCAAGAGACCTTACTAGCAATAGAAGCAATGAAAAGACAATAATGACAAGAGAAGACTACATTCTAATGTGTACTCATTCTAATGTGTACCCATTCTAACGTGTACTCATTCTAATGAGAGTTATGAACTTTATGATCTAATTTGCTTATTGACAAAAGCCTCCCTGCAGTGTTGAGGTATTTATTCTGCCTGATTAGGTGCTAATATATAGCACAATAATTACAGCAATTAAAATCCTGTTTAAATAAGATAGGGCTTTTATTTCCATTTCTTCTCAAAAAGTTGAAAAAAGTGCTATTTCTAAATCCCACATTTTGATTTAAATAAAACACTTTTAGACATTTTACATCTGCATGATGTTGATTTTGGAAATGTGTTTGTACGAGAATTGTAAATGTCAAATTAATGTATCTGTCTGTACATGTTCAAGAATGAAGTATTGTCTACTATCAAATATCCAAAAATAAAGGCCTTTGAAGTTCCTGATGTGGGTGTATATATATATACAGTATATATATATATATTATGACAGGTCTTGAGAACATGTATCTAGCAACTATTAATTGAAAAATTGAAAAACAAATTAAAACATTTGTTGGGAAACTTTATTATTATTATTGTGGAATTATAGTAAAGGGGTATGATTCTTTGGTATCTCGTTTCTATGTTTCAAGCAGACATCTTTTTTAGTAGTAAGGTATTTTTTGGCAAAATGAATCAATCAAAATTATTTCCAAACAGTAAAAGAATAAAATAATCTGGATAGAATCAAAAGTGGCATAATCATGTGCTGAGGTAATTGAGTATTTTGGGAGCAATGTTGACTTGGTTGTTTTTCACTGAGCTTATCCCTGTGTGAAATGCATATCAAAGTCTAGTTAGTCATCTCTGTACAGTAGGTGGTCATTTCTTCAGTGACTCACTTTGATAAATGCTTCATGAATCAAAGGGTAGAAATTCTATTTAATAAAAGGGATGTTGGATTACAACACTGGGTCACAGCAGTACTGTATGTGTGTGTGGGTGAAGAAACCAACCAAGGGTTGATCAACTGTGCCAGAGTAGAGAACTGCTGTCGGTGTTTATCAGAGCCGTGCCCTGAGGCCAGTGGTCAAAGGCTGAGGGTGAGTAACAGCCCGTCCCAACACTTTACAGCTCAACTCAGAACAAATGAGGCTACACTCACTGAGTAGGATTGGGTTTCTGTTAGAGATTTTACTTTGCCAATAATGCTCAAGGTTAATACTGCTTTTATATTACAGACTTAGATGTGTTTTCATTTGTGAACTCTGCTTGTCATAAATGTGTTGTCTCACACAGTTTGAATGTAGCTGACTTAACAGCAGGTTTCCTTATTTACTCACTTCCTATTGTGTGTCTATGCCCTCTTGATTGAACTGATTGAATCTACTCACCTCTGTATTGTATGTGTGTATGTCCTTTTGAACTCAAATGTCCTGCTATTGTCTTGTGGGGTGGGCGGCCATAGGTCGCACACGTCTCTGCATACATTGTGTAACTTGTTTCGTTCATGCTATAAAAAGGCTGCAAGGAAGGAGAACATTAGAGTTGGTTTGTACCCAACAGTTTCTCGTGCTCTTTGCACATTTTTCATTGTAGCCATGTTTCAAGATTGTGAGCTCCAAATGGATTACTGTATTGGCCATAAGTAAACAACAGTTTTTTTTTATTATTTCCCATGGAAATAATACAACCACAACTGGGCTATACCTGTCTGAGATCACTATTGTTTATGTAGAAAATGATGACATTGAAATGATACAAGTGATGTTTCTTCATCAAGCTCATGTCTGACCAAGCTGTACAGCAGTGACACACCGGCACACAGACAGCATGTAAACCAGGCACCAGCCCGTTATTCATTGTGTGTTCTTTTAAATCTCCCATAATTAATGCTAATTAGCTACAGCTGAGTAAATTTGCTGGCGACAGTTGGGATTAAAGTGAAATCTAAAGTTGTTTAAACTCTGGTTTCTTACAGCTTGTTAAGACTGAGTTTTAATCAATAATGTGGTTTATGAAAATTTTGAAAACTGCACTCTTTCAAATTGTTCAGCAGTACTTGAGTTGGTAAAATGAAAAACTGTATTTATATTATTACATTTACTGTACTATACTGTAAGTTTTATATTGACTTACTGCACTTATTATAAATAATACCTTTATATGCTAGTACAATTGGATAAACTGCCCACCTGGTTTCATTTCTTTACTTTTTTAGAGTGCCTGTATTCATATTTGTGTTATTACTTGTTTTGTTACTTTTTAAAATTGTCATTTCTATGAACCATAAAAGCTGTAAGAGCTCACATTGTGTGATAGGGAAACAGAATGGGGGCTAGCCTGAAGGCCAAGTGAGTAGGGAACTTTGTGTTTGGGCAGCAACAGGCCTGGTCCTGTACAGCACAGTACATAGAGCATAACACAAACTCTGCCAGGATTGGTGGTTTAAATGTTGACGGAGACGCCCAAATGGAAAAATTTGCACTCACATGAAAGATCATTCAAAATCTTTTATTCTACAGATCTCTGTGATAGCTCTTACTGTATGTATTTAATGTTATGTTGCTAAAACATTGCCACCATGCTTTTACCATTGTCCTAACTAGCACTGCAGGGCAAACCTTCTTAATTATGTAAAAGGCTTGTTAGACCCATGCATTTTTAATCAGAGCCTGGGTGTTGGTATCACAGGGATGCAATGATTAAGTTAATTGTCGCTCCAAAACTTGATTGCGTTTGTCAACCGATTTGTCTCTGCCAAGCCAGGTTTAACATTCATCTCAGCTTGCCATTTTGGTGTTTTGTCTTGCTCTTTCAAACAGGAGACTCTGGACAAACGAACTTTTGGTTGGCTTTTTCCTGGCTTTAACTCTCTTCCCCAAGTCTAGCAGCTGTTTTTATCAAATATTGACTTTCCCTCCAATGTCAGCTCAGTGATGGAAATCTCTACGCTCTCTATTTGCAATGGCATCATTATGTTTTGCTGGCAATATCTAAGTTGAGCCCCTACCTGTTTCCCACTTGGTTTTGATAAGAAAACAATGGTCGGAACCTGAAATCCGGCTCGCCTCAGTGATTCTGCCAAATCCGTGCTCTGACATTTGCAAAGTCTGAGCACTGCCGAACCGAACAATCCCCCTCAATGCCAATTAGAGTCTGTCTCAGCTGGTTCTCAGCCAATCAATTGGACAAAGTGTGTTTCCTGGGCAGCACTATGATGGGCAGTGTATATGATTAGCTGAAATGCAGGTTGGGGACACACATCCTTAAACTGGTCATGCCTTTGCAAGAAGCGTGCATCTATTGGAGCAAAATGTTGTCTGGCCATTTCTCAGTCCAAAAGGAGCATATGGCAAACAATGATGTGGGTACAAGTTTGCCATACGTTGCACAAGCATGTAGGGGAGCAAGTCACCAAGGCACCATCTGCCAAATTGGGCAAGTCCCAAAACACTATGTGTATTATTCATCACTTGCAATAACAGCCACAAGATTCACAAGATAGGAGGGGCTCAAACCAGTGATAGAAAATGTTCAAAGGTGGAAAATTAAAGGCTTTCAATACAATGCGCCAATGCAAATTATATTGTGATTAGTTTAACATTTCTGTAACTGACCAAAGGGAAACAGAGGCTCTCATCATCATCATCATCATGAGTTCAACTAAGAGATACCATTCAACCACATCATTTTTATCTCACACAATGGGAAGGAAGCAATGTGTGAGCAGCTGCTTATTTGTAAGTCAAAGGCTATCTCTCGCCAAAATGCAACCTAGGGTCTTTTTGTGAAAGTACCCGAGTCACACTTTCGTTTAAAAGCATAATTAGAATGGAAATGCCTTTCTTAAGATTTACCATATTCTTGTTTTTCAGTCATGGCCTTTTGAATGGGAAAGCTAGGGGCACTTTTATGCTAGCCTCAAAATAGCTATTTTTAAAACGCTAAGAAGGCTCGACACAGCATGAGACTTTGCTCCAAGTCTCACCTGGGCCTCCACACATGAACTCAGCATTGAGAACACTGTTTGTGTACCCAGAGTTGGTATAGGGTGATAGGTGATCTCCAAATGCGAATGAAGGAGGAAATGTCATTATATGAGGCTCCTTTTTAAAGTACAAGGTCAAAATTGGGTTTCACTAACGACAAAACAAATTACCCGTGCATTTATATGAAACTAAGCTTTAGAAGCTTTCCATGTTTACTCTCTTCCCTTGACTATTTTTGACTGGCTCGATAGATTCATGTGTAGAGCCCCTGGTGATGATCTCATGTTGTGTCGAGCCTTCTTAGTGTTTAAAAAATAGCTATTTTGAGGCTGTCATAAAAGCTCCCCTAGGTCTCCCATTCAAAAGGCCATTTGACCAAAAAATGAGAAAACAGTAATCTCATAATTCATGTTGAACTTCAACAGCAGAAATGTGTTCTGCCAGCATAGCATAATTTTTAAAGGTGCTCTAAGCAATGTTGGGTGACGTTACTTCTTGGTTCCTCAACGTTTTTGTATGATTGCTGCCTGTGTTCTTCAGGAATCTTTTGTTGTATCCCTTTTTATTCATTCAATCCTCAAGTTCACCACTCCCCTGTTGTTGTGCATTTTTGAGTCCTTGGGTTGGATCACGTGGACACGCTGACAATGTTGTTGTCATTACTTAGAATTCCTCATGGGGGAGACAGAAACTACGCACTAGAGCTTTAAAGGCAAAATTGGTACCGAAGTACACACAAAGTAAAAGTGTGCTCCATCGAGCCTGACATTATTTATTGTCCCCTTGGATAAAACTGTATTGGGCCTCACGTAACTGTAGATGAGCTCTAATTAGAGGAGTAAGTAAATA
This sequence comes from Etheostoma perlongum, assembly GCA_026937815.1. Lineage (NCBI taxonomy): Eukaryota > Metazoa > Chordata > Actinopteri > Perciformes > Percidae > Etheostoma > Etheostoma perlongum. The sequence continues at coordinate 2,154,787 of CM049381.1, forward strand.
TACAATGTTAACAAATTGCAAACACAAATGAATATATGAGCCTATAAAGACTGCACACTACACAATCCACTCATCTCAAACACAAGTACTGGTGGCATTAAAGATGTTATTGCACATAGCCTGAGGCCAACAGTGGACTTTCTTTTGGTTTAATGTAGCTTGACTATAGGTATATAAGAATGTTTATAGCGGCTTAGCTCAAACCAGAAGGTTAAAGTTAACTGCTCATACAGTCTTCACACTCTCTTACAAAATGCAATCATTCATATTGGCTATAGTGGGCTTGACCCACAAGAGGCATAATGCACATAGGAAGGTGTGATGCTAGTGTTATTGGCCTTCGAACGAAACAGATGTGCCAGAAAATATCAAGGTTTTATTTTATTATCAACATTCTTTGAAAATTTCAGCCATAAAGCAGTCTTTGCGAAACAGAGATATTAGTGTTATTAGTGTTATCTCTCACCATGAGCATATTCCCTGTCTATACTATTACACATTGTGAGATGAGGGAGCAGTGTTTTCAGAGCATGCTGTTTGCCATGATGCAATGCTATCTGCAGTCAGAAAAGGTTGTAAAAGACAAGACTTTAGCAAGTTAATAGTTCCTAAAGCACTGCATGTTTCTGAACAACAGAAAAATAATAACCTGTTGTATTGCACATCACAGCTTGGCAATTTGCCATTTTGTGCAGCCTGAGTTGCCAAGCTAAATCTAATTTTATTAGATGCATCTTCAATACCACACATGCAATGAATCTGTAATTTGTCAAACATTGAATGGACCTTTATTGACTCTGCGGGCTGCAGCCATGACTGTTTGTGTGTTAGCGGCCTCTCCTTGGATGTGGATGTGATTAAGCAGCCAAATCAATAAGGGGATGGACAGAAAGTGAGAGCAAGTGGCTCATTCCCCATCTGTGCAAATGTCATCCTCAACTGATTGTACTGTAGATGCACACTTGATTAGATGAGACGGTTCGATACAGCTGCCCTTTTCTACAAATGAGACAAAAGGGATTTCTTCTTCTACTGGCAAATAGTAAGCTTTAGTGAAACTGAAAAGTTTGGTTTGAAAGTAGGCTTTGCTGAGAGGGAGGCTGCTGTTAGGATCCCACCTAAGGAACAAAGATTTTTCCTCACTTTTGTCCAGCAGCTTTTATTTATCCTGCCTGACGTGGTCACTGTGTCCCTGTCATTGTTGTAGACGTCTCAACAGAAAAGAATAGCGGAAATCACTGTAACATGTCTGCACATTCCTCTTAGACGTCACCAGTTTGACAAAGAAGAAACTTGTACTCTCTGTTCGAACCCATTTCTTCACCTTGATTTTCATCTATTTCCCTTTCCCAAAGGGAAAAGCTCATGACAGAAGAACTGCAAGGCCAAAATGCATGTATGAGGCTTCATTTGAAACTTCTAGTTTTGGAAATGTACTTGATTTGCATGTGACTAAAACACAACATACAATACAGCAGTTGAACCAAACCTGGTTCAAAATAGTTATTTTGGTCCCGTCTAAAAGAAACATAAGTTTTGTTTTAACAAAAACATACGTTGGGCCACACTTTGCAGAACACAACACATACCTTCTACACTTTGTCACCAAGACCTCTATAAAGTGTTAGAACTCTAGTCCTAACCCAATGGGAGCTAGGGACTTTTCAGTATTTGGTATTACAGGTGTCACTGGTGTGCTAAAACCTCTACAAATGACCAAATTTTGCTAAATGCTTTTACTCACTTCTATGCTATTAGAAAAAAACCTAATAAAGACTTAAAATGACTTACAAACCCTTTTGACATTCATTAAAAAACTGTTGAACATATTTTTCTCCTAAATCCCATGTATGTGCCCTGCTCTGGGAGGCGGGACTTAGCTCTTCATTTGGACTAGCTTCCATTGGATGTTCCTATCATGCTGTTCCATTGGAAAGGGAAGGTGATTGGCGACAATTGCCATGATTGACGTGTTGATAGCCAACGACAGCTTTTTCTAAGGTGGCTGCTGAGAGAGATGACGCAGCGTGTTGACGCTCCACAGTGGGAGCGCTTGCTGGACATTGGGGACTGTCCCAGGTGAAAACTGAACAGACAAAGGTGGGGATAGTTTTATTGTGTAGGCAGAGACTTGAAGAAAGCAAACATTTCTGGGAACACGGTGCAGGGCATGGAGAAATACAGTTCTCCATGTCCTGCACCGTGGAGTTCAGACGGAACAAGATTGGCAAATAAAGTTAGCATCTTTTGAAAAACCCTTGTTATCCAGTCACAGTTAGTTCCAGAGGTTTGCCTGGCCCTAGTTCCTCAGGTTCCCCTGGTCCTAGTTCCCCAGGTTCCCCTGGTCCTAGTTCCCTAGTCCACATGTTGTTTTTATGTCATTTTTTCCAGTGAGAATAAAAAAGTCACTTTATACTGCCTTTATAAACGTTGACTCACATAATTTAATACATATAGCTATGCTTTAATATTCTGCCAGCTGGCTGCACTGTTATCTCTAAATGCTGGAAAACTGAAGAAAAAAAACTTTTTGACATGGTTTGCATTTTTCTTCCTTTCTTTCTACATCTTTTGCTTTGTTGAATCATGTTCATGTTCTTCTGTTTGAAGGTTGTGTTGCGGGCCCCCCCCCGATGAGATCAAGACAGCTGAAAGATGAAGAGTTGTGCAACCTGATTGGATTTCGATGGACTTGCATTGAACCTGACACAGCTCTGCACATGAGCTTTCTCAAGAGAAAAAACTGTAGGGCTGAAAGTAAACAAAGACAGATCCAAACACACACACACACACACAACCCTGACAACAGATATCTCCATCTTCACTTTAAAAAGATTATATTATTTCAACCTCAAGTTCACTTCTTCTCAAGAGCTCTGGAGTGCAAAAGTGGAGTAATCTCAACTTCAATGGCGATCATCAGCGAGCAATTGAAACCAGACGCCCACAATCCACTCCCACGATGTCTAAACTGGCACAGAGTGAAGACAAATTGATCACTCTTTCATTGTGTCTTTTATTGGATTGCTACCTCAACAAGTTCAGACCTAGTTCACCTCTTTCTTTTAAAGAGGTGAACTTTAAGGGAGCTTAAACCTTTTGTACACTCCACTTAGTTTTAATAGTTGAGTGCAAAGCTTCTAATCATTCTGCACACCTTCTCAGGATGAGAGGTAGGCTTTCTTTGCTCGTCTTAGCTTGAAAGCATCCAGTCTTACATTACCACCTAGTCCAGGGAGCGTCCCTGACACAAGGTAAAGTTATCATTTAACATAAAATCTATATGATTGGTAGTTCAGATGGAAGCTCAACCGCCAAGTCCGCCAGGTTTTCATGTTACAGTACATTTTGATCAATTAATACTCAGTTAAACAGGTAGAAACTATTTTATTATTAAAACAAATATTTAAAAAAACATTGCACGGAACATTGTCAACACTGTCTACGGAATTTGGAAAGTATGTCCGTGCCTCCCAGAAAGATGAACTGGGACTTTGTTTGTCTGTAAACGGTTAATTATCAGTTTATGAGGGTCGGTCGAAAAAAAAACGTAACTACATTTTAATCCCTAGCAGCGGACTTGGCTGACGAGGGCGCTCACACACAGAGCTGGTTAGCTGATTGGGTTAGTTGTTCACTTTAAGAAACCTGACATTTTTTATTTTGTGCATTAAATTAAACAATCAAACAATGTCAAGTGGAATCATAAAATGCAATTCCAGTGAAATGTAATCCCGTCAGTTCATTAAATGTCAATTTGTGCATTTTAAATAAATATATATACACAAACACTCTACCTGTGGCTCAGTGGTAGAGCGGTTGCTTGCCAATTGGAAGGTTGGTGGTTCAATCCCTGGCCCTGCAGTCCCAGAAGAAGTGTCCTTGGGCAAGACACTGAACCCAGAGTTACCCTCGATGCTCCATAGGAGTGTAAATGCATGTGAGTGTTTATCAGGTGGCACGTTGTACGGCAGCCTCAGCCACAGTTTATGAATGTGTGTGAATGGTTCCTGTGTGATGTAAAAGCGCTTTGAGTAGTTGTTAAGACTAGAAAAGCACTATATAAATACAGCCATTTACATCAGTTACATTGCTTGTTAACCAGGGCAGCAGTTTTCAGATTGCATTATGTGCTTACATAATTGCGAAAGGGTTCTCCAATGTCTCCTCAGTAAGATTTTTAAAATGATATCAGATCAGTGAACAGAATGAGCCTTTGGAACATCGGATGAATTTTTGCTGATAATGGCCAATGTACATATTACATTAAAGATCAGCCCCTCACTCAGATCAGCTTGTATTCTGTTCTATAATGGAGTGGTATGGAAATTTGTACTAAGTGACCCTAAATATTTGACCGGTAGTATGTGTTTATATATATATATATATATATATATATATATATATATATATATATAGAGAGAGAGAGAGAGAGAGAGAGAGAGATATAGAAATATAGATTTATATATATATATATATATATATATATATATATATATATAAAATCTCCCTCTCACTCCTTGTGGTGGTATGTGTCATCCTCAAGCTCGGGTCCTCTACCAGAGGCCTGGGAGTTTGAGGGTTCTGCGCAGTATCTTAGCTGTTCCTAGGACTGCACTCTTCTGGACAGAGACCTCTGATGTTTTACCTGGAATCTGCTGGAGCCACTCTCCCAGTTTTTGGGGGTCACAGTGCTCCGATTACCACTGGCACCACTGTTGCTCTTACTTTCCACATCTTTTCTAGCTCCTCTTTCAGCCCTTGGTATTTCTCGAGCTTCTCGTGTTCCTTCTGTTCTTCGCTTGGGATTGCCACATCTATCACTACTGCCTTGTTGATCAACACGATGTCTGGTTGGTTAGCCATCACCAGTTTGTCAGTCTGGATCTTGAAGTCCCACAGGATCTTAGCTCGGTCATTCTCGACTACCTTAGGAGGTGTCTTCCATTTTGACCTTGGGACTTCCAGCCCATACTCGTGGCAGATGTTCCTGTACACTATGACAGCTACCTGGTTATGGCGTTCCATGTATGCTCTTCCTGCCTGCAGCTTACACCCTGCTGTTATGTGCTGTACTGTCTCAGGGGTATCCTTGCACAGTCTGCACCTGGGGTCCTGCCTGGTGTGGTAGACCCCGGCTTCTATTGATCTTGTACTGAGTGCCTGTTCTTGTGCTGCCATGATTAGTGCCTCTGTGCTGTCCTTCAGTCCAGCCTTTTCCAGCCACTGGTAGGATTTCTTGATATCAGCCACTTCTTCTATTTGTCTGTGGTACACGCCGTGCAGCGGCTTGTCCCTCCATGACGGTTCTTCATCTTCCTTGTCCTCACCTTCGGGTTTCTGCTGCCTGAGGTATTCACTAAGCCCTTCATCTTTGGGGGCCATCTTTCTGATGTACTCCTGGATCTTTGTCGTTTCATCCTGGACAGTGGTCTTAACACTCACTAGCCCTCGGCCTCCCTCACTACGTTTGGTGTACAGTCTCAGGGTGCTGGACTTGGAGTTAAACCCTCCATGCATTGTGAGGAGCTTTCTCGTCTTGATGTCAGTAGCCTCTATCTCCTCCTTTGGCCAGTTTATTATACCAGCGGGGTATCTGATGACTGGCAGGGCGTATGTGTTGATAGCTCGGATCTTGTTTTTTCCGTTCAGCTGACTTTTCAGGACCTGCCTCACTCTTTGTAGGTATTTGGCTGTGACGGTCTTCCTTGCTGCCTCCTCATGGTTTCCGTGGCCTGTGGCACCCCAAGGTATTTGTAACTATCTTGAACATCTGCAATGTGGCCTTCTGGTAGTTTAATCCCCTCAGTTCTGATCATTTTCCCTCTTTTTGATACCATGCGACCACACTTGTCCAGTCCGAACGACATTCCAATGTCATTGCTGTAGATCCTGGTAGTGTGGATCAGTGAGTCAATGTCTCGCTCATTTCTGGCATACAGCTTGATGTCATCCATGTAGAGGAGGTGACTGATGGTTGTTCCACTTCGGAATCGGTATCCATAGTCAGTCTTTGTGATGATCTGGCTGAGGGGGTTCAGGCCTATGCAGAACAGCAGCGGGGATAGTGCATCGCCTTGGTATATGCCGCACTTGATGGTGACTTGTGCAATTGGCTTTGAGTTGGCTTCCAGACTTGTTTTCCACAGCCCCACTGAGTTCTTGATGAAGGCTATTAGTGTCCTGTTGACCTTGTACATCTCCAAGCATTCCAGTATCCATGTATGTGGCATTGAGTCGTAGGCTTTCTTGTAGTCAATCCAGGCAGTGCACAGATTGGTCTGCCTGGTCTTGCAGTCTTGAGTGACTGCTCTATCCACCAGTAGCCATGTGCCTATTCATCTTAGATCTATGATGCCTGACAGGAGCTTCCATGTTGTGCAGAGGCAGGTTATTGGCCGGTAGTTGGATGGAATTGTTCCCTTCTGGGGATCCTTCATGATCAGGATTGTCCGTCCTTGGGTTAACCATTCTGGGTGGGTCTCATCCATCAGCATTTGTACTGCCAGGCGTTCATGGAGTGCAGTTAGTTTCTTTAGCCAGTAGGTGTGGATCATGTCAGGGCCTGGTGCTGTCCAGCTCTTCATACCTGCCACTCTTTCTTGGATGTCTGCCGTTGTAATGGTTACTGGTTCTTGTTCTGGGAGATTGCTGTGATCTATTCTTAGATCCACTAGCCACTGAGCATCTGTGTTGTGGGATGCCTCTTTCTCCCATATGTTCTTCCAGTACTGTTCAGTCTCAGCCCTTGGTGGATCTGCTCTTATGTTATTACCCTGCCACTGAGAGTAGACTTTGGATGGTTCGGTGGAGAACATCCGGTTTATTCTCCTGGCTTCTGCTTCTCCCTTGTATCTCCTTAGGCGGGTGGCCAGAGCGGTGAGTCTTTGTTTGGCAGTCTCTAGAGCCTCAGGTATTGACAGCTTGTTGTATTTCTTAGGTAACCTAGAAATCCTTACACCTTTCTGTAGTTCTGAGAGTTGACTAACCTCTCTTTGTGTTGCCTTGATCATACCTCTAACCTTCTCCTCCATGGGGGGGTAATGCTCTTTGTGGCTTGTGGTGTTCATCTTATAGCCAAGCATCTCTAGGACTCATTGGTCTCGGTTATGGCTTTAGTAGGGATAGTATGTAGGGCTGCATTCAGAGGGTACTTTGTCACTTAGCCTTGGCAGTCTTGGTCGTTGTATTAGGGGGTCCAGCTTGGCTATGATCTTCAATTGTAGGTCAGTTGCCCTTATGTTGAGTGGTTCTGTTGTTATTGGGGCGTGGGACCCAATCTCTGAGTGTGGGGATGATGATGAAATCTCCCTGCTGACCTGTCGTCCTGGCTCCCCCTTGCCGTAGCATATTTGTTGTACCTCATCAATCTCTAGTTGTGATAGGAGCTGCCGTTTGCGGATGTTAGAACACTGAGTCAGCAGCTGTTTCTTTGTCAGTGTTGAGAATGGGTTTCAAAGCATCCATCCATCCCATAGTCTCTGCATGTAACCCCTCTCACTGGGGTTGCATTGCATCAGATCCATGTTTTCTGCTCTAGTCCATGTATGTCTTGTTCCAGTAGCCCATTTCTCATCAGGTTGCCCTGGTTCCCTAGCTATCCACCATGGATAGCCCCGCCCCTTGACCGGGAATCGAACCACCAATCACCTGTACCAAAGTCAGTGAGCTATCCAGGAGCATTATATATATATATATATACACATACATACACACACACACAGTATATAGATACTATATTCCTCATTTAGGATCCTAATGGCCTGAGGGTAGAAGCATCTCCTAAGCCTCTCAGTGTTGGCCCGGTGTATCCGGTACCGTCTTCCTGACCTCAACAGGGAGAAAAGGTTGGTACCTGAGTGGTTTGGATCTTAAATGATTCTCCTAGCATTTTTCTCGCAGCACCTGGTGTAAATATCCTTTATGCAGGGTAGGGCACCGCCTATTGTAGCAAACCAGTATTTGCAAAAGCATGTCTTATACTCGATTAATCAATGGAATAATCGGTAGAATACTACTAAATACTAAAAACTACTAAAATAATTGATAGCTGCAGCCCTACATAATAACATTAGCAATCAAACACCATTGAATATCTCAAGCCATATTTCCATTTCCATTATTTGTCATCTGTACATTCATTTCCCGAGTGACTTACAATAACTTGGTATCTCCCACAAGTTCAATTCCTGTAAGATGCATCACTTCCTGAAACCCTCTCCCTCAAAACAAAGCTTATACAGTAATTAACGTCAGTACGATTCATACAGGAACCCCCAGTGTAGCTTTATCCATCTGCAGATGGCCATTTGCAAAAACTTTCCAGAGTATGAGTCATGAGAGCATGGATAGGACAAGACTACATTCCTATTTAGTATCCTTGTTGGTGTCATCACCCACAGTTTATCGTATTATGTGTCAACATTCAAGAGATTAAAGTTACAGGCAGACACTAATGATGTTTCACCAGCTGCAGACTCCTTTGTCCAAACACTGTCCTCACACATACACTACACTGTGCACACAGACAAATGAAGGACATTTGACCAAAAGGCTTACTGATATTTTCTCCCTTGAGTACTAAGCCACAACACCAAAATCAGACAGTATACAAGTTACACATGCACCGCATGAGCCAGTTTTTACCCAACCACCACAACCAGAGTGGTTACCGTTTCTTAAAGTAAGACCAGTGGAATAGCCTTCCTTTACAGAAATCAGTATTAAATTTATTTAAAAAATTCAACCTCATCCATGAAAGTTTTGTCGGAATTAAACCAGTCCGTCTGAAAGATCAAATTGGAGTTAAAACAATTTAATCTATAATTAAAGTGCTTTCATCGGTCCAATCTGTGTGAACACTGGATTGTTATTTACCTTGCATGGCAGCTGGACTCTCATGATGTCACGAGAAGTAATGCGTTTGTGTTCTGTTCGTTTGAAACAACAATAGTAGACAATAGAGGTTAGCGTAGATACTGCAACAGCATCACTTATCAGATCTGGAGAGTATTTCTTCATTTAAAGAAGAGCAAAGAATGACCCTGAAGGATATTCCCGATGGTTAAGAGTCATGGATTTTGACTCTTCTCCCCATGGGCTTCTGCAAGTGTTTGATAGACAGATGGTTCATCTAATCACCTGCCAAATAAAGTATTGCCTTCCCTTTCCAAGTGTGTTTCCAATGATAGATTCTCAAATAAACCATCTGGCACATCAGGTTAGATTATTATAACAAAGTGCATCATCCTTCCAACTCAAACACAAACAAAAAAGAAGCAGAGTCCAAAGTAAAAAAAAGACCAACATTGAATATGATTATGTTTCTTCAACCTATGTTCGTCTTCTACAAGTGCTAAACATGGCCAGTGTAGTGTGTGGGCAGTATTTCAGAAAAGCTTGTAGAACATTCACTTAAATGTCTGAATTTTATGTGTCTGGACCATATACTGCACAATATTAATTAATTAATATTAATTAACATTAAAGACAAATCATCCAGTTCGGTATGGCGCTAGAACAGTGACAGTAACCTCTGGTATTGAAAATAAAATTTGGCAGTTTAACAACAAATATTGGCACTGAAAAACGTTGAATTGTATAAAACACAAACATCAAAAAGTAATAATCTCACAATCCTGTGATGTTATTTCCCTTTGACATTTGTTTGCATTATGATAGGTTTTTCAATGTCAATCTGCATTTTTTCTTGATGTCTGTGTCTTTTCAATTTTTACGCTGTCAAGATTTTTACAATGTCACTGGTTTTCAGTTTCAACCATACCCGTCTCTCTCCAGCAGGGGGGGACTCCTTAAAGCTGCATTCTATCTGATCTCCAGCAGGGGGGACTCCTTAAAGCTGCATTATATCTGATCTCCAGCAGGGGGGGGGGGGGGACTTCTTAAAGTTGCATTATATCTGATCTCCAGCAGGGGGGGACTCCTTAAAGCTGCATTATTATATCTTATCCCCAGCAGGGGGGACTCCTTAAAGCTGCTTTCCATCTGAATTCCTGAGACGGGTATGGATGCAGCCTGGAGCGTCCCATGTCATCCGTCCCGTCTCATGCGGTCCCTCATGTGTCCAACGGCAAATTCAGAGGGTCAAAAATACGAAATTGCGATTAATTTTCCAGACGGGTAAATTCGTGACCACATATGTTGCAATCAATTAAAAAACGTTAAAAACTGTTAAAGTAACAGTTTACATACACATAGTTTGCTGATTTCTGAATGTTATGGTTGTGTTGTTCCATATTAACGTAGCTACATCTGATGAAACCTGCATCAGCGACGCATTTCTGCCAACTAACGACAGGATCTCCTGAGGAGGGACAACAATCCACGATCTGCACACAACGAGAATACAAAAATAAACATGTTAGACTCTTTCCAAAACTCTTTTTAATGTTATATTCTATATTGTTTTCACACTTCACTGGGACATTGCTGCAAATACAACTGCTTATCAGCATGGCGAGAGCTCTATAGGCCTATAGCTCTACTGGCGCTGCTTCGGCTGTCGGCTCTCTGAGACCCGGGGCCGAATGCTGTCGGGTCTCTGAGACCCGGGGCAGAACGTGGTTGTATTTTTCTACTACCGCGGCCTCGGCTGTCGGGTCTCTGGGACCCGGGGCAGAACGCGGTTGTATTTTTCTACTACCGCGGCCTCGGCTGTCGGGTCTCTGGGATCCGTCCTGCATTCGACTGCGTATCCTGAATTAATAAAATAAAAATAAATAAAATCTCTGCTGCCACGGCATTGGGCCAGATTGCGATTGTATTCCACTTCCGCGCCAGCGGTTCTATTGTATTTTGTGTTGTATTGTATGAAAGGGGAAAAAAAATTAAAAACAAAAACAAATGCTTGACCTCTGTCGGAAGAGTAATTCCTTCTATAGCTGCAACTTGCAGCTATAGAAGGAATTACTCTTCTTTTTTGTTTGCCTATAATCTGCATTTATTTTAGAGACGGACATATATTTTTAAATATTTAACAAAAACACCAAATATTTTATTCTTTAGCATGATAGTTGACGCGAGCTTTTACTTTGAAAAGTAAGAGAGATTGTATTTTAATCCAGATGCAAGCTTTTATTTTGAAAAGTAGAAACTCGGGGACGGCAGAAGGATTTTTTTAGTTTGCCTATAATCTGCATTTATTTTATAGACGGACATATATTTTAAATGTTTTTTTTCATCAGTATGATCTGCATTTATCTTGTAGACATATTTTTTAAAAGTATTTTATTCATTTGTATGATTGCCGTTATTGTTTAGTTAAAAAAAAAAAAAAAATATAGGCTATATATTAAAAGTATTTTATTAATTAGCATGATAGTTGACGCAGGCTTATTTTATTCCAGACATTTATCTTGTCAACACAACCATAACATTCAGAAATCAGCAAACTATGTAGTATGGCAAAAATGTTACTTTAACAGTTTTTAAATTTTTTCAATTGATTGCAGCAAATGTGGTCACGAATTTACCCGTCTGGAAAATTATTTGCGATTTCATATTTTTGACCCTCTGAATTTACCGTTGGACACACCTTGGCAGGAGACGAGACCGCATGAGACGGGACGGATGACATGGGACGCTCCAGGCTGCATCCATATACTCTTGAGGAATTCCAAGAGTATATGGATGCAGCCTGGAGCGTCCCATGTCATCCGGAGAGTCACGGGTAAATTTGTGACCACATTTGTTGAAATCAATTGAAAAACGTTAAAAACTGTTAAAGTAACAATTTTGCCATACATATAGTTTGCTCATTTCTGAATGTTATGGTTATGTTGACAAGATAAATGCTATCTATCTATCGTCTGGAATTAAGTAAGCCTGCGTCAACTATCATGCTAATGAATAAAATACTTTTAATATTTGGTGTTTTTTTTAACTAAACAGTAACGGCAATCATACAAATGAATAAAATACTTTAAAAATATGTGTACAAGATAAATGCAGACTATCATACTGATGAATAAAACACTTAAAATATACACTCACCGGCCACTTTATTAGGTACACCTGTCCAACTGCTCGTTAACACTTAATTTCTAAGCAGCCAATCACATGGCGGCAACTCAGTGCATTTAGGCATGTAGACATGGTCAAGACAATCTCCTGCAGTTCAAACCGAGCATCAGTATGGGGAAGAAAGGTGATTTGAGTGACTTTGAACGTGGCATGATTGTTGGTGCCAGAAGGGCTGGTCTGAGTATTTCAGAAACTGCTAATCTACTGGGATTTTCACACACAACCATCTCTAGGGTTTACAGAGAATGGTCCGAAAAAGAAAAAACATCCAGTGAGCGGCAGTTCTGTGGGCGGAAATGCCTTGTTGATGCCAGAGGTCAGAGGAGAATGGCCAGACTGGTTCGAGCTGATAGAAGGGCAACAGTGACTCAAATTGCCACCCGTTACAACCAAGGTGGGCAGAAGAGCATCTCTGAACGCACAGTACGTCGAACTTTGAGGCAGATGGGCTACAGCAGCAGAAGACCACACCGGGTGCCACTCCTTTCAGCTAACAACAGGAAACTGAGGCTACAATTTGCACAAGCTCATCGAAATTGGACAATAGAAGATTGGAAAAACATTGCCTGGTCTGATGAGTCTCGATTTCTGCTGCGACATTCGGATGGTAGGGTCAGAATTTGGCGTCTACAACATGAAAGCATGGATCCATCCTGCCTTGTATCAACGGTTCAGGCTGGTGGTGGTGGTGTCATGGTGTGGGGAATATTTTCTTGGCACTCTTTGGGCCCCTTGGTACCAATTGACCATCGTTGCAACGCCACAGCCTACCTGAGTATTGTTGCTGACCATGTCCATCCCTTTATGACCACAATGTACCCAACTTCTGATGGCTACTTTCAGCAGGATAATGCGCCATGTCATAAAGCTGGAATCATCTCAGATTGGTTTCTTGAACATGACAATGAGTTCGCTGTACTCAAATGGCCTCCACAGTCACCAGATCTCAATCCAATAGAGCATCTTTGGGATGTGGTGGAACGGGAGATTCGCATCATGGATGTGCAGCCGACAAATCTGCGGCAACTGTGTGATGCCATCATGTCAATATGGACCAAACTCCCTGAGGAATGCTTCCAGCACCTTGTTGAATCTATGCCACGAAGAATTGAGGCAGTTCTGAAGGCAAAAGGGGTCCAACCCGTTACTAGCATGGGGTACCTAATAAAGTGGCCGGTGAGTGTATGTCCGTCTATAAAATAAATTCAGATTATAGGCAAACTAAAAAAATCCTTCTTTGACCCTCTGAATTTACTATTGGACACACCTTGGCATGAGACGAGACCACATGAGACGAGACGAATGACATGGGACGCTCCAAGCTGCAGCCATACCCGTCTCGAATTCCTGCAGGTGGAGACTCCTTAAAGCTGCTTTCTATCTGAATTCCTGCAGGGGGCAACACATGTGGTTGCAAAACAAGGTTGGTTTCTGTAGAAGACTGTGAGAAAGGGACCCACTTCTCACTTGATTTATTACCTCAGCAAACATTTTCATAAAGAGTTTATGGTCTCAATCGCTAGTTTGAAGTCTTCTGCAACACAGAATGATGATTTTTTGAATTATGGTTTCATTGATTTTAAAATTGGCAATAAAACAGGGGGTGTTTTAGGGCGTGGCTATGGTATGATTGCCAATGAAAGTGTGTAACGTAACGTAGAGTGTAAGGATTCCTCCCTCATTCCTCCAACTCGTCTAAATTCGTCACATCAGCAACCAGGATGGCTGTGCCCGTAACGGCGAACTTGACAACCCATAGCAGATCTCCACAAACCAATGGGTGAAGTCACACATGCTCTGTCCGTTAATATTAACAGTCTATGGTCTAGATAGATAGATATAGTGCCCTAGTTCCACAATTAAACAAAATAAAGTGTCCACAGCAGGTGCACTATTTCATCCCATAATTGATGCTTTAAATCTGCCCTGGGGATGACGTTGGCCTGTGGCGCTACAATACATGATGTTCCAAAGTATTTTTTCTTTTTAATCAATTAAGCTCATCAATAAACAGTTGGGTCTGTAAAATGTCAGAAAATAGTGACAAATGTCCATCCAGAATCCATGGTGGTCTTTTGACAAACAAACTATCAAAAACTCAAAAGATAGTCAAATGACAATGATCTAAAACAGAGATAATAAGTAAATCCTCACATTGGAGAAGCTGGGACCAGAGAGTCTGTTTTTACTTGATAGATGACTTAAATGTTTAATTGATCATCAAAACTGTAAACTGTAACTGTAAATTTATGCTGATACACTAATTGATTAGTCCACTCATTGTTTCAGCCCTGATAACATGAGTTGTATATTCCAACATGTGCACGTCTTGTGTTACTTTGCACCTTTATTGATGATGATTCATAGTTGGTCAACATTTCTATTTACTGCTCACTTTAGAGCAATCTAATTTACTTGTTAAGGGACTATTAAAGACATTGCATGGGTCTGTTTAAAATAACCTCCATGTTTATACATGGAACATTCCATTTTAAGCTGTAAATTACACCTCAGCTACCTAAAACACCCACATTTCAGTACAGAGTACATGACATGTACCTTTGGGCTTCTAATGGAAATGCTGAACCCTCCTATCTGACAATTCCCATGCAGACGAATAACAACCATTGGTTGTTGCGCAATGATTCCAACACTAACATTACATCATACAACTAATTTGTATCCATTTGGTGTGTTAAGCCTATATTACAATCAGACTGTTGCCCCGGAGCTGTCCTATCTTCTCCTGCCAGAAAGCAAATAAGATAGCAGAGAGATTTCTCACTTTTCGGTTTTGGGAATGAGTCTGCTCGCAAACTGCCCTCAGTTCTGAGGCTGCCCCGCTGTAGCTGCGAAAGAAAAAATGTAACTTAACCATCTTGTCAAGTTAGTGGAGAAATGGCCAAGGAGACAGTATCTTCTCTCTAAATATAGAGCCGAGGAAGTATCCTATGCCATTTTCTAGAGGCGACAGTGCACAGGAAACACAGATTAACCTGTGGCTCATGCTCCTCCAAGTGCATTTGTCATCTCTGCTGCTGTGTCAGCTTCGAGAGGACAGGCATTTTCTCACAC
Source organism: Etheostoma perlongum (assembly GCA_026937815.1). Classification (NCBI taxonomy): domain Eukaryota; kingdom Metazoa; phylum Chordata; class Actinopteri; order Perciformes; family Percidae; genus Etheostoma; species Etheostoma perlongum. The sequence continues at coordinate 2,169,904 of CM049381.1, forward strand.
AGGAATGCATATCTTCCCCATACTGCGATGTAGTCAGCCTTTTATCTGGAACATAAGATACTAGTGATTCAAAGGTTGGACACTTGAAAAAAATTCTTTAAAAAAGTCTTTACGTTGAGCATCTGCTGTGCGTTGTGTTACAGTCTATTATTTATTGTTCCGAAAATTGCATAGAGTTAACTAACTCAGCATTTAGAATCTTGTCTTTGTTTCATTACATCTACTCAAGGCCAGAAAACAGTCGATTAGCGCTATGAACTAGCATTATTGCTGTCTTGTTAAACAACAAGGAGCCAGTTATTTCACATTCTGCAGCAGATGAGGAACTTTTAAACTCGACAGTCTGTGTTACTCTGTATTTGTTCATGTAAATTCCCAGACAATCAGATTACATAATGATAGTGTTATAATGTGTTCATGACTCCAACTCAGCACTGGGCCATCCTTATTTTGCTGTGTATTCATGAGACCTTTTAAAGATTGATCGATTAGTTGTCAACTATTATATTAAGTGCTAACTATTTTGATAATTTGAGTAATTTAAAAAAATAAAAACAATTAAAATTCTCTGATTCCAGCTTCTTAAATGCAGTGATGTCTCTGACGCATTCAAATCCGAAAGTATGCATCCATGCGGCCAGAAAACGCACGCTATTTTACCCCCTGATAATTCTTCGTGAATATAATAATAATACAAATAATTCAATCACATCTGTGTTTAAAATCATAGAAATACACAAAAAGAAATGTGAAAAATAAATCTGTCCACATGTCTACATTTTATACCAGTCTTCTGTAGCGGAGCTCCGGTGTTGTGTCAAAGTTCGTTCCCCCATCATATGGGTTTTCCTTTCATACAACAGCGGGATAGCCAATTGACAACAAAATGGAGATTTCCTCACCATTCTAAATCCCCTTGCTGCACAGATTTCATTTCTACAAAGGCTACAAACATAGCATTGGTAAATAAACTCATGTGGCCAATGATCTATACTGTATTCACTCATATTCAATATGACACCAGATGATGCTTTTCCATTGAGGGTCTTGAAAGACTATTTTAACCAGCGGGAGACATCTTCTTACATCTGTGCTATTTTGCGCAAGACAAGATCCCGTTTTATTTATAGTCTCATGGCTGAAAGTAATATTAAAAATTGGAATATTTCCTGGTTCCATTATTCATCCATTACTGAATATTATTAAGCTGTGGACAAAACAAGGCTTCTTATTTAAAGACCAAACAACTAATTATTAATCAAGTAAGAAATTGACACATTTATCAACAGTAAAATAACTGTTGCAGCCCTAGTATTCATATACAGTATCAGTGCACATTTTATATATCAACTAGGGCTGCACATTATAAAGAAAATAAGCGATGACGTTGAAGATTGCGACGATATTACTTGCGATTATTAAAAAGATATAGTGTATTCAGTTCTGCTGCTTTAAGTATTCTGCTGAAATGCAAACTTGCTTGTTTAAACAAATCAAATTATTTACAACAATCTTTCATTGAACAAACTGAATTGACTACAAAAAAAACCTCTAAAAAAATTATGAGTTTTGATAACATGCAGTTTTCTACTATTTTCAACAATTTACAACAAAGAATCTCTGAGAATATTTTGTAATATGTTGCAGCCTTTCGTGATGTGATTATTGCGCCAGTTGATTTTCCAATGATACAAATACAACATATTGTGCAGCCCTTATATCAACTACATACACTATGTATTCACTGTACTTATGAAGACAGGTAGAGAAAAAGACGGCAACAACAAACGCATTCATGACTACACAACCAGTCACTGTTACCAAGAGTGGAATTCAACCCCCTGTCTCTGAGAAGTACAGTTACCTTTACTGTTGTTGTGTTGGGAGCAAGCTCTGTATGTTAATGCTGGGCCACAAGCACAATTAGATTCTATCAAGTATGTTTTTCGAAACCTCACATACTGAGATTCTCGGTGACGTACAGTATAAGCCAGTAATGGTCAGGAAGCTGAAGAAACACCTGACTACGACTGGAAAGAGAGCCGTTGTTAATGGGCACAGATTAAAAAATGTTGTGCTACTGTGACTCAGACAAGTAATTTTCACTGCTGACAATTTTATTTAATCCATCCATCCACAGAAAAGAAGGCTTCTTTAAAATTCTTCTGAGAAAAGCTGACATGCTGGGACCATTCGGTGCATGACTGAGATAAGTCCACACGCTACATTCCTGCCTCCAAGAGAGTCAGTGCAAAGCTCTTTGAAGTCTTTTGGATCAAGTCCAAGTTACATCTTAGGTCTTTGGAAGACAAGTCAAGTCTCACGTTTGTAGAGCCTAAGGTCCAAATGAAGTCTTTAGAAGACAGGTCCAGTTCAAGTTTTGATTGTTTAGAGAGCTAGTCCAGGTCTTCTCTCAGCTCCTTGGAAAGTCCAAGTCTGTCTCAGCTCTTTGGAGAGCAAGTCCAAGTCAGTTGTCAAATCTAAAGAAGGCAGGTCCAAGTCATGCCTCAAGTCTTTAGAGGTGATAATCTGAATCATGTCTCATGTCTTTAGAGAGCAAGTCCAAGTCATGTCTCAGGTCTATAGAGGGCAAGTCCAAGTCATGTCTTAGGTCTTTAAAGACCAAGTCCAGTCATGTCTTCAGAGAGCAAGTCCAAGTCATGTCTCAAAGCTTTAGAGGGCAAGTGCAATTAAAAGCAGACTGGTCACTCATATTCTTATGTTAAAACAACTTTGTATTTACAGTGTTATTCTTTGGTAGTAATATTTTACAGTGCACTGTAGAATGCTGTCCATTAACTAATGTGGATTTGGCGTTTTATTAGTGTACAACCTACTAGATGCATCCCTGTTATTAATTATTCATGACAGTTTGGCAGAACTCCAAAAGGCATAACTACATTCATTAGAGCTGATTTTAATATATATGGGTACCCAAGTCAAGTCTCAGCTTATTGCCTTGAAGTCTCAAATCACGTCGAGAACGCACCCAAATAGAAGGTGGGAGTGTCAAAATTGTGCATGTGCAAACAGAGAACAGAATTGCATCATTCAGAGAAGGTTTTATACAGTTTGAATCATTAATAGTCTGTCTCATAATGCTGTTGTTGCCCCCAGATAGAGCTGCTGCTTTCGCTGCAGTAAAAATGCTTCAAGGTGAGATTCATGTTGAGACAAAACCGGCATTCTCTTATTAAAAAAAAACTTAACGCCTGCATACTGGTAAGTGCAGCAAATATTAGGTAACACCTCATTGGCCAGGTAGAGAAGTGTCAACACTGTCGAGTTACAGGTGTATTCATCTAACGGAGCCAAAATAGTTTTTGTAGGCTAGCACTTTTCTGAAGTCTACTGCTTATTGCAAACACTAATTAAGATGGCACATGCTACACCATGTCCTCAGTCTGTAGCCTGAGGCTCCCTGATAAAAGGACCATGCACTTCAAACAGCAAGTTGTGCATCTAATTTAATTTCTGCAAAAATTAATGGGACACAATGTATACTCCTCCGTGAGACAATTAGTGAAGCTCCTCAGAGCGTGCACCAATGATTCTGATGTTTAGTCACAAAAGGGGCTGAGTGAGTCCCTTATTGTCTCACCTCTCAAGAGCACTAACATGATTTCCAAATAGTGACAGCTAATGTTTATCTATGGACTAAACCTTGTTGAAGGCCACTGTAATGTAACTAGCTCAGATTGCCTTTCTGTATTTAGCTGTGACTTGAATTCTTATATCGCTCTCATATGATAAATGCAAAGTATAATTGCCAAAATGGCAATGTGTGGGGTTTTTAATACGGCCTGGAGGCTTAATTTGTATTTTGGAATATTTTAAACACTCAGAATATTTGTCCTTATGTGCTTTAAGGTTAATCCATTAAATCTGTGTTGTTTGCCAATTTGAACAATCAATAAATGTCAGCTGATGGCTTGTGGAAAACTTTAAGCCTCTTAAATGCAAAATATGTTAAATGCTTGTTTAAGGAAAGGCCACAAGAGAATATTCAATTCTGTAATAAATAAAGCACAAATACATTGAAATTCAAATATATTCCAATAAGATACAATATGTTATGCAGAACATGGGATTCTTGAACTTAGAACACCGAGATGGAAACTAATGTGTAGCTCAGGTAGTGTCTAATGGAAAAAATCAATCATGTCTGGCTAATCAACCAATTTGATTAGCCAGACACACACACATTATGCATATATAATATGGCCAATTATTCACAAGAACATGGTAGAAAATCATAGTAGTTGTAGAAAATGTTCTGTAAAAGGAACTACAGTTTGACTGTAGTGCTATAGTGTGACAGGGACTGATAGCGTAGAATACACGCAGCTCTTCAGTTATGAGAACACACATGGTGGCAGAAGCACAACAGCATGGAGAAGGTCAGTAGAAAAGGCGAACTAAACCGGATTAAGTAAAGTAACGTCCAGAAGAAGCAAGAGCGATAGACGGAGAAATATCGGTGCAACAGTTAGCTCAGGCAAGTTCAACTTCTCCAATGCTAATGAATGGCCGAGATGGATTAAACGCTTTCAACGTTACAGAATAGGATCAGGACTGGATAAACAGTCACAAGAGTTTGGTGTGAATGCCTTCATGTATGCAGCCGGCGATGACGCCAAAGATCTTCTTAAAGTTTTACCCCTCAAGGAAGTCTTACAACGCCGTCACGGAGGCATCCACGGCACATTGTGTTGGCAAGCGGAAGCTTATGTTTGAGAGAGCATGCTTCAACAGACAGTGAGAGTGCTGAGTCCTTTATAACAGCGGTGCACTCACTGGCTGAGCATTGTGAATTTGGGGCCCTGAGAGAACAGTTAATAAGGGACTGAATTGTGGTTGGCATCTGAGATGCTAAACTGTCAGAAAGTTTACAGTTGGACGCTGACCTAACGCTAGCAAAAGACATGACGAGAGTGAGACAGAGGGCAGCAGTGAAAAAACAGCAGTCAGTGTTGCGAGGGACAGAACAAGCTACAGGACACGTTGAAGTTATACACAAAAAGCACACAAAGTGGCAGAAAACAGCTAAGGATAAAACTGACACAAATACAGAATGTGGCGGGGCGGATTTTCAAGGAAACACGTGTGGAAGGATGGATCAGAAGGAACCGTACACATCTGCACACACTGCACCATCCACAACCTCAGGTGCCGCCGGATAATACTATTGCAACTATGGAGCCAAGCAACATCGACACACAACAAAATGTGACCCTCTTGATGCGTGTTTTTATATCCTCCCACCCAAATTATTCACCCGTTTCTTCACATAAAATGCCTGCACTACAATGACATATCTTTCAGTAGTGAATTCAGCTCAGTTATTTGCTCCCAGGGATGGAAGGGTACAAGAAGAGGATCACAATTTCTCTTCCACTTTGGCGCAGACCTGCCTCCACTCGGACCTTTCTCAGCTTGTTGAGTATCTGACATCTAATCCCACCATGCGAGGCTGCTGCTGCGACATGACAGTACAGGCCAGGAGGAGAGTTGCCAGGCGGTTCAGGTGCGGGTCGCGGCCACTATGAGAACTGCTGTCGGTGTGGACTTTGGCCCTGTCTGACGCCACACCTCTCCACTCCCTATGAAGGACTGTAAAACTCCTCCAACACAAAAAAACATCTGAGTAGTGCGTCAACTGTTTTGTTGATACGGAGCAGAATTTCAGTCTAAGAATTGGTTACCATTTATGGAAGACTTATTCAAATCCTTTACTTGAACCTACATTGTGTAATTTTTGAGTTGTTTCTTAGCAAAAAACCTTTCTTTCACAAATATGTGCTCATTCATGTGTAATTACTTCCACCAACTAATCAAAGTAGTCTCGTACGCGTAGAATCTGCCATTCAGAGTCATTCAGAATGCCTGCGAGAGTCTCCAAGGAAGTCAAAAGAGAATTAAAACGACAACGCAGAAGGCAAAGCAACAAGACCAAATGTAACATTGGAGTGGCTAGAATAGCTGTGTGTAAACTGTCGGTACACGATCCGTCCTGCCTGCACGATCCGTTCTGCGCATGTGCAAGATGTTCGCGCATGCGTATATCATATCATGATGAACGCGTATTTACGACACTGCACGATCTGTTCACACAGACAGTTAAAGAAAGTCTGTTAGCCTCCACCGGAAAGCTAACGTTAGTTTAGCTAACAGCTAATTCGGCTAACCGCTAGCTGAGACCATAGACATATATATGTCTATGGCTGAGACAGCATGTAAAATGAATGAATGAATGAAGTTAACCGTTTAAATATGTAACAGCTGTTATGTCAGTTCTACTTTACTTGTGCTCATTTAAAATACAATCACTCAAGACTTGTCTTTATTATTACTGTAAAGTCTTAATTTAGCTGTAGCTGTTTAGTTTGAGTAACGTTATTTTAGGCTGAATCAAGCTGTCAGCTAGCAGTTAGCCGAATTAGCTGTGTTAGCTAAACTAACGTTGTTAGCTTTCCTGTGGAGGCTAACAGCAGGCCGCTACTGTGGAACGGATCGTGCAGTGCCGTAAATCCCTGGTAAATCATAATTATCATCTGTGCGTGCGCTTACATTTTGCACATGCGCAGAACGAATCGTGCAGGCAGGACGGATCGTGTACCGACATAAACAACGGAAATACTAAGAGCTAATTTCGGGTTTGGCCATTGTAGGAGTTAAATCAGAATGGAGGGGGGCTAGAAAGTAATATTTAGTTGGTTTCATACATTTTCACTGCTAAATTGGAGAAATTCTTACACAATGTAGCCTTAAGTATAAGTACGCATACTGTGTTACAAGTTTAAGTTCTGCAGTGAAAATGTTACTCAATTAAAAGTATGTAAAATAGACTGAAAATATTAAAAGTAAAAGTACTCAATGCAGAAAAATCCTCACATTTTAGAAACTGAAAAACAATCCAACCAGTTCTGTCAATCAACTAAGTGATTAATAATCATTTCCGCCTATATTTTGTTTTGGTAGTTTATTTATAATACATCCTTGTATTTTATAAACTACGTCCTTATTTGTGTTCAAAAGCCTTATTTGTAAAGTAGTAACTTAAGTAACTAGTAACTAAAGCTGTCAGATGAATGTAGTGGAGTAACTAAAGTAACTAGTAACTAAAGTAACTAGTAACTAAAGCTGTCAGATGAATGTAGTGGAGTAACTAAAGTAACTAGTAACTAAAGCTGTCAGATGAATGTAGTGGAGTAACTAAAGTAACTAGTAACTAAAGTAACTAGTAACTAAAGCTGTCAGATGAATGTAGAGGAGTAACTAAAGTAACTAGTAACTAAAGCTGTCAGATGAATGTAGTGGGGTAACTAAAGTAACTAGTAACTAAAGTAACTAGTAACTAAAGCTGTCAGATGAATGTAGTGGAGTAACTAAAGTAACTAGTAACTAAAGTAACTAGTAACTAAAGCTGTCAGATGAATGTAGTGGAGTAACTAAAGTAACTAGTAACTAAAGTAACTAGTAACTAAAGTAACTAGTAACTAAAGCTGTCAGATGAATGTAGTGGAGTAACTAAAGTAACTAGTAACTATAGTAACTAGTAACTAAAGCTGACAGATGAATGTAGTGGAGTAACTAAAGTAACTAGTAACTAAAGTAACTAGTAACTAAAGCTGTCAGATGAATGTAGTGGAGTAACTAAAGTAACTAGTAACTAAAGCTGTCAGATGAATGTAGTGGAGTAACTAAAGTAACTAGTAACTAAAGTAACTAGTAACTAAAGCTGTCAGATGAATGTAGAGGAGTAACTAAAGTAACTAGTAACTAAAGCTGTCAGATGAATGTAGTGGGGTAACTAAAGTAACTAGTAACTAAAGTAACTAGTAACTAAAGCTGTCAGATGAATGTAGTGGAGTAACTAAAGTAACTAGTAACTAAAGTAACTAGTAACTTAAGCTGTCAGATGAATGTAGAGGTGTAACTAAAGTAACTAGTAACTAAAGCTGTCAGATGAATGTAGTGGGGTAACTAAAGTAACTAGTAACTAAAGTAACTAGTAACTAAAGCTGTCAGATGAATGTAGTGGAGTAACTAAAGTAACTAGTAACTAAAGTAACTAGTAACTTAAGCTGTCAGATGAATGTAGAGGTGTAACTAAAGTAACTAGTAACTAAAGTAACTAGTAACTAAAGCTGTCAGATGAATGTAGTGGAGTAACTAAAGTAACTAGTAACTAAAGTAACTAGTAACTAAAGTAACTAGTAACTAAAGCTGTCAGATGAATGTAGTGGAGTAACTAAAGTAACTAGTAACTATAGTAACTAGTAACTAAAGCTGACAGATGAATGTAGAGGAGTAACTAACGTAACTAGTAACTAAAGCTGTCAGATGAATGTAGTGGAGTAACTAAAGTAACTAGTGACTAAAGTAACTAGTAACTAAAGTAACTAGTAACTAAAGCTGTCAGATGAATGTAGTGGAGTAACTAAAGTAACTAGTAACTATAGTAACTAGTAACTAAAGCTGACAGATGAATGTAGAGGAGTAACTAACGTAACTAGTAACTAAAGCTGTCAGATGAATGTAGTGGAGTAACTAAAGTAACTAGTAACTAAAGTAACTAGTAACTAAAGCTGTCAGATGAATGTAGTGGAGTAACTAAAGTAACTAGTAACTAAAGTAACTAGTAACTAAAGCTGTCAGATGAATGTAGAGGTGTAACTAAAGTAACTAGTAACTAAAGTAACTAGTAACTAAAGCTGTCAGATGAATGTAGTGGAGTAACTAAAGTAACTAGTAACTAAAGTAACTAGTAACTAAAGTAACTAGTAACTAAAGCTGTCAGATGAATGTAGTGGAGTAACTAAAGTAACTAGTAACTATAGTAACTAGTAACTAAAGCTGACAGATGAATGTAGAGGAGTAACTAAAGTAACTAGTAACTAAAGCTGTCAGATGAATGTAGTGGAGTAACTAAAGTAACTAGTAACTAATGTAACTAGTAACTAAAGCTGACAGATGAATGTAGTGGAGTAACTAAAGTAACTGGTAACTAAAGCTGTCAGATGAATGTAGTGGAGTAACTAAAGTAACTAGTAACTAAAGTAACTAGTAACTAGAGCTGTCAGATGAATGTAGTGGAGTAACTAAAGTAACTAGTAACTAAAGTAACTAGTAACTAAAGTAACTAGTAACTAAAGCTGTCAGATGAATGTAGTGGAGTAACTAAAGTAACTAGTAACTATAGTAACTAGTAACTAAAGCTGACAGATGAATGTAGTGGAGTAACTAAAGTAACTAGTAACTAACGTAACTAGTAACTAAAGCTGTCAGATGAATGTAGTGGAGTAACTAAAGTAACTAGTAACTAAAGCTGACAGATGAATGTAGTGGAGTAACTAAAGTAACTGGTAACTAAAGCTGTCAGATGAATGTAGTGGAGTAACTAAAGTAACTAGTAACTAAAGTAACTAGTAACTAAAGCTGTCAGATGAATGTAGTGGAGTAACTAAAGTAACTAGTAACTAAAGATGTCAATGAATGTAAAGTAACTAAAGTAACTAGTAACTAAAGCTGTCAGATGAATGTAGTGGAGTAACTAAAGTAACTAGTAACTAAAGTAACTAGTAACTAAAGCTGCCAGATGAATGTAGTGGAGTAAAGTAATTAAACTAAAGTAACTAGTAACTAAAGCTGTCAGATGAATGTAGTGGAGTAACTAAAGTAACTAGTAACTAAAGTAACTAGTAACTAAAGCTGCCAGATGAATGTAGTGGAGTAACTAAAGTAATTAGTAACTAAAGTAACTAGTAACTAAAGCTGTCAGATGAATGTAGAGGAGTAACTAAAGTAACTAGTAACTAAAGTAACTAGTAACTAAAGCCCAGATGAATGTAGTGGAGTAACTAAAGTAACTAGTAACTAAAGTAACTAGTAACTAAAGCTGTCAAAGATGAATGTAGTGGAGTAACTAAAGTAACTAGTAACTAAAGCTGCCAGATGAATGTAGTGGAGTAACTAAAGTAACTAGTAACTAAATATGTCAGATGAATGTAGAGGAGTAACTAAAGTAACTAGTAACTAAAACTGTCAGATGAATGTAGTGGAGTAACTAAAGTAACTAGTAACTAAAGTAACTAGTAACTAAAGCTGTCAGATGAATGTAGTGGAGTAACTAAAGTAACTAGTAACTAAAGCTGCCAGATGAATGTAGTGGAGTAACTAAAGTAACTAGTAACTAAAGTAACTAGTAACTAAAGCTGTCAGATGAATGTAGTGGAGTAACTAAAGTAACTAGTAACTAAAGCTGCCAGATGAATGTAGTGGAGTAACTAAAGTAACTAGTAACTAAAGCTGTCAGATGAATGTAGTGGAGTAACTAAAGTAACTAGTAACTAAAGTAACTAGTAACTAAAGCTGTCAGATGAATGTGTAACTAGTAACTAAAGTTACTAGTAACTAAAGCTGTCAGATGAATGTAGTGGAGTAACTAAAGTAACTAGTAACTATAGTAACTAGTAACTAAAGCTGACAGATGAATGTAGTGGAGTAACTAAAGTAACTAGTAACTAACGTAACTAGTAACTAAAGCTGTCAGATGAATGTAGTGGAGTAACTAAAGTAACTAGTAACTAATGTAACTAGTAACTAAAGCTGACAGATGAATGTAGTGGAGTAACTAAAGTAACTGGTAACTAAAGCTGTCAGATGAATGTAGTGGAGTAACTAAAGTAACTAGTAACTAAAGTAACTAGTAACTAGAGCTGTCAGATGAATGTAGTGGAGTAACTAAAGTAACTAGTAACTAAAGATGTCAGATGAATGTAGAGGAGTAACTAAAGTAACTAGTAACTAAAGCTGTCAGATGAATGTAGTGGAGTAACTAAAGTAACTAGTAACTAAAGTAACTAGTAACTAAAGCTGCCAGATGAATGTAGTGGAGTAACTAAAGTAATTAGTAACTAAAGTAACTAGTAACTAAAGCTGTCAGATGAATGTAGTGGAGTAACTAAAGTAACTAGTAACTAAAGTAACTAGTAACTAAAGCTGCCAGATGAATGTAGTGGAGTAACTAAAGTAATTAGTAACTAAAGTAACTAGTAACTAAAGCTGTCAGATGAATGTAGAGGAGTAACTAAAGTAACTAGTAACTAAAGCTGCCAGATGAATGTAGTGGAGTAACTAAAGTAACTAGTAACTAAAGTAACTAGTAACTAAAGCTGTCAGATGAATGTAGTGGAGTAACTAAAGTAACTAGTAACTAAAGCTGCCAGATGAATGTAGTGGAGTAACTAAAGTAACTAGTAACTAAATATGTCAGATGAATGTAGAGGAGTAACTAAAGTAACTAGTAACTAAAACTGTCAGATGAATGTAGTGGAGTAACTAAAGTAACTAGTAACTAAAGTAACTAGTAACTAAAGCTGTCAGATGAATGTAGTGGAGTAACTAAAGTAACTAGTAACTAAAGCTGCCAGATGAATGTAGTGGAGTAACTAAAGTAACTAGTAACTAAAGTAACTAGTAACTAAAGCTGTCAGATGAATGTAGTGGAGTAACTAAAGTAACTAGTAACTAAAGCTGCCAGATGAATGTAGTGGAGTAACTAAAGTAACTAGTAACTAAAGCTGTCAGATGAATGTAGTGGAGTAACTAAAGTAACTAGTAACTAAAGTAACTAGTAACTAAAGCTGTCAGATGAATGTGTAACTAGTAACTAAAGTTACTAGTAACTAAAGCTGTCAGATGAATGTAGTGGAGTAACTAAAGTAACTAGTAACTAAAGTAACTAGTAACTAAAGCTGCCAGATGAATGTAGTGGAGTAACTAAAGTAATTAGTAACTAAAGTAACTAGTAACTAAAGCTGTCAGATGAATGTAGTGGAGTAACTAAAGTAACTAGAAACTAAAGTAATTAGTAACTAAAGCTGCCAGATGAATGTAGTGGAGTAACTAAAGTAATTAGTAACTAAAGTAACTAGTAACTAAAGCTGTCAGAAGAATGTAGTGGAGTAACTAAAGTAACTAGTAACTAAAGTAACTAGTAACTAAAGCTGTCAGATGAATGTAGTGGAACTAAAGTAACTAAAATGTAGTAACTAGTAACTAAAGTAACTAGTAACTAAAGCTGCCAGATGAATGTAGTGGAGTAACTAAAGTAACTAGTAACTAAAGTAATTAGTAACTAAAGCTGCCAGATGAATGTAGTGGAGTAACTAAAGTAATTAGTAACTAGTAACTAAAGTAACTAGTAACTAAAGCTGTCAGAAGAATGTAGTGGAGTAACTAAAGTAACTAGTAACTAAAGCTGTCAGATGAATGTAGTGGAGTAACTAAAGTAACTAGTAACTAAAGTAACTAGTAACTAAAGCTGTCAGATGAATGTAGTGGAGTAACTAAAGTAACTAGTAACTAAAGTAACTAGTAACTAAAGCTGTCAGATGAATGTAGTAAAAAGTAGAATATTTCTCTCTGAGCGGAGTTGATGTAGAAAGTGGCATTCAAAGAAAAGACTCAAGTACCTCAAACGTAGTATACTATTTTAGTAAATGTACTTCGTTACATTCCACACTCCGTTCCCGCTGTAGATTGCGTGTAATAGTATGCGGGGTATTACACATAATGATTGATCACTCCTAAAGCTAACACACAACCCTTTTGTTCTTTTCCAAGTGGTTCCGTTTTCATTTCAAGGCGCACGTATTCCGTTTGAAAATAACTTCACTCTTTGATTTTGAAAGTCAAACGTCACAGCAAAATATTCAATGAATATTACAGCGGCAATAACACGTTGGCTACTTGAAGGCAACACACTAGCAAGTCCAAACAAGAATAAAGTCAAGACACAAAACAGTGTGAATAACTTTACACTCGGCTCCACTTTACGCTCAGCGCTCAGACGAGCTGACACGCTGAACACAGTCCAGTACCAATCGGCACATACATACTTTGTACTTCCAATTGTCTTACCTTCTCTATGTTGTCTGCAGGACCCAAAACAAGCGAGACCGGAGAGAGAAACAGCGCACAAAACCCACCAGTTGCTGGACAGAGTCATGCTGCTGAACAGGGGGCTGGTCCGCGCTGAATGTAAAGTTAGGAGGAAAACTTCATCAAGTTGTAGGGCTGAAGGTGTGTGTGTGTGTGCGTGTGTGTTTGCGTGCGTGCGTGCGTGCGTACTTCCGTTTGACAACACTATGTCAGTCTGCAGGCACTGTGAAATTGAAATTCTCTGTAATTTCCTGGAGGGACAATATTCCCCTTGACTTTACCAAGAAATTAAATATAAAAAAAATATTCAGACCATGTTATCATATTTCCGGTTTTCATTTCTTATCATTTTTCGACATAACTCAAACTAGATCCTGCTGTTCTCTGCTGTAGAAAATGCTGCTGCTGTAATAAGGAAATTTCCCTGCTGTGGGATGAATAAAGTATAATCTAATCTAATCTAATCTCTCTCTCTCTCTCTCTCTCTCTCTCTCTCTCTCTCTCTCTCTCTCTGTGGGGAACTGATGAACTGTAGCAAGCCATTGCATCTTTTCAACCCCTCAACAACACTTTAATACACTGCAATCCTTCTAAAATTGATGAGAAATACTCGTCTGAAGCCCATCACCCGGACCCAGCTGTCTGCTTCATTCTGAACATCCATACCTGAGATTTATGGCCTTTGGAGAGGCGTTGAACCCCCTTTCAGCTCCTCTGCTAGTGACACATAACTGTAATTGAGTTTCAAGATGGAACATAAATGCTGAAATTATACTCTGCCAGCCTCTTTGTACCCCGTACTTTCATTACGTGAATGAATTCATTATACTGTGTTAAAGAGGGGTGTTGTCCAAGTCCAAATTATTGATTTTGGGGACATACAATAAAAATGGGCTTGGCTGGTCGTAACATGAAAGCAAAGGTAAGCCACAGTAAACTGGGCTACTTCACTTGATGGAGGCAGTGTCTGTGTGCAAAGATAAGGTGTACACAGCTTGTATCATAACCAGTACTAGTTGCTAGGCAACCAGACTCCAAGAAGTTACTGGTCCTGTCCACAAAATAGTCGGGCACCTGAGGTTCACGGCCTTTTCATGAACAGGTTCGTATAATATTGAAGAAAAACGTCCGTACAACAATTTGTATTATATACTTGCATATTACGGCAACCCATCACTTGACAGTTAAGGGTAGCCTTTACCTTTATAGTTTATTTTATTTAGCACTGTGAGGTCCTGGTAGTTTTATATAGCAGTTCTGTAGCAGTTGACTCTAGCCAACAAAAGATGATCGCCATGCGGCGGTAACAGTTCCGGTTAGGCACCAAAACCATTAGTTAACATTGGAAAAGACAGTTTGTGGTTTGGGTTAAAGTAGTACTACTGGGACACCAACATCCGTTTCCTGGGTGAAAATGTTATGTTTTCACCTCAAATTCCTTGGTTCCTTGATTTTAATGTATTGTACTCTATCAACTCCAGCCATCAAAGAAAGTGAAAGATAATTAAAGGAAGTGAAAGATATTCAATGGAAGTGAAAGATATTCACAGAGAAAGTGAAAGATATTTCAAAATTCCATTGTTCCAAAACTGATGCCCACACTCAAACTTGTTGTGCTGTCCTCAGACGGTGTCACAGTTGCCAAGACAAGCTAGACAAGACAGAGACATGGGGTCCTTGCCCAATTCCCTGGAACAGCAAGAAAAATCTGTGCTGGAAAAGTTAACATTTGCTTCCTCTCCCTGAAGGGACGCTGAGGTGCCATCAAGCCAGCCGTTAAACCCCAGCTGTTCCCATGGAGCTTGCAAACAGCCAGCAGCAGAAGAGGTGGTCATACCGGCCAGCTCCCAGGAGTGACCCTGTGGAACTGTAATAGTGTGATGCAGTGGGGGGAAAAGAGCAAAGATGACCTATGACCTTCCTTTGGCAAATAAAGGTTTGGAAATACAACAATAAAAAGATAAAAATGCTATTCCCCTTATGTCATTAAGATAGGTGACTGTGGCAGTCCCTTGGAGATGTTATTAAAAGTGAGTCAGTTACATCACATCAACCCACCTTGAGTAAACTATGACTATTTCATTTCACATGGGCCAGTATCTAACTGAGAAATGCTTTTCGTGACAAATTGTGTGTCACCGTTAAGAGAGGTGTCACATGCTGAGGTACAGAGTAGGGATTTCTGGCATAACTTCACCTACTTTCAAGGGGCATGGAGAAGGGAAACAACTCAATCTACTCCCAACTCGCAAAATACGGACGCTTGGGCATATATATATATATACTGTATATATAGGCAAAAAAGACTAAACAAAATTGGAATCTTACAGAAATGTTTTGAAATTGCATGGAGAACAATAAAAACTAAAACGTTTTGCTTTTGAAAATTGCCAATCAAAGGAAACAAAATAAACTCTGTAACCAACAAAAATATTAAACTATTTTGATTTTTACCCATTAAAGTCCATATGTTTTTATCCAAAAAGTGCAATGAATTTTCTGTCTGCTATTAGACATCAGCCGGCCAATTTAAACTCATTTCAACCTCCAGGCTTCATTCTTTATATATCTGCCAGGCTTCTGCGAGGAACATCCAATATACACACACACACACACACACACACACACACACACAGACAGTGATTGAGGCCCTCCTGTATGGGCTCTCCATTTACTGCAAACTGAATCCTCAAATGACTTCATGTAATTGATCGACACAGCTGTCAGTCAAGGCATCACAATCCAAGATGGCAACGCCTTGGTTTTTGATACAAAAAGATAACTACATACAGTAAAGAGCCGTTCAATTGTGGATTTACTGCTCGGGAATTACTCGTACTTGTGTTTAGTGAGTAACCTGTCCCTGAACACCATAAAAACCAATGTATTGGTACTACATTTCAGAAAGAAATGCAACACAGATCCCCTCCTTAGTATAAATGGGACATGCATGAAAAGACCACAGACACTGAGAGTGCTCAGGAGATCCAACACAGGGAGAAAGCTGTCCGACCTCCAAAAGCCTCCTGACATACTGCATGTCAGTGTGGTATGCTAGTTGCTCTGCTGCAGACAAGAAAGCGCTCCAGACAGTGGTGAACACTGCAGAGAAAACCATTGGCTGTCCACTCTGGAGGAGACTGCAACCTCACACTACCTCAGCAGAGCCATTATCAAAGACTCCACCCTCTGTGAGGCGTTTTTTTCATACAAGCAATTTGCACATTTAATACAAAAAAACAATAAGTGCACATCCACTCATGCTGCTACGTACAGTGCCTTGCGAAAGTATTCGGCCCCCTTGAACTTTTCAACCTTTTGACACATTTCAGGCTTCAAACATAAAGATATACAATTTTTATTTTTTGTGAAGAATCACCAACAAGTGGGACACAATTGTGAAGTGGAACGAAATCTATTGGATATTTTAAACTTTTTTAGCAAATAAAAAACTGAAAAGTGGTGCGTGCAAAATTATTCGGCCCCTTTACTTTCAGTGCAGCAAACTCACTCCAGAAGTTCAGCGAGGATCTCTGAATGATCCAATGTTGTCCTAAATGACTGATGGTGATAAATAGAATCCACCTGTGTGTGATCAAGTCTCTGTATAAATGCACCTGCTCTGTGATAGTCTCAGGGTTCTGTTGAAAGCGCAGATAGCATCATGAAGACCAAGGAACACACCAGTCAGGTCCGTAATACTGTTGTGGAGAAGTTTAAAGCCGGATTTGGATACAAAAAGATTTCCCAAGCTTTAAACATCCCAAGGAGCACTGTGCAAGCGATCATTTTGAAATGGAAGGAGTATCAGACCACTGCAAATCTACCAAGACCTGGCCGTCCCTCTAAACTTTCAGCTCAGACAAGGAGAAGACTGATCAGAGATGCAGCCAAGAGGCCCATGATCACTCTGGATGAACTGCAGAGAACTACAGCTGAGGTGGGAGAGTCTGTCCATAGGACAACAATCAGTCGTACACTGCACAAATCTGGCCTTTATGGAAGAGTGGCAAGAAGAAAGCCATTTCTCAAAAATATCCATAAAAAGTCTCGTCTAAAGTTTGCCACAAGCCACCTGGGAGACACACCACACATGTGGAAGAAGGTGCTCTGGTCAGATGAAACCAAAATCAAACTTTTTGGCCACAATGCAAAACAATATGTTTGGCGTAAAAGCAACACAGCTCATCACCCTCAACACACCATCCCCACTGTCAAACATGGTGGTGGCAGCATCATGGTTTGGGCCTGCTTTTCTTCAGCAGGGACCGGGAAGATGGTTAAAATTGAGGGGAAGATGGATGCAGCCAAATACAGGACCATTCTGGATGAAAACCTGTTGGAGTCTGCAAAAGACCTGAAACTGGGATGGAGATTTATCTTCCAACAAGACAATGATCCCAAACATACAGCAAAATCCACAAAGGAATGGTTCACAAATAAACGTATCCAGGTGTTAGAATGGCCAAGTCAAAGTCCAGACCTGAATCCAATCGAGAATCTGTGGAAAGAGCTGAAAACTGCTGTTCACAAACGCTCTCCATCCAACCTCACTGAGCTCCAGCTGTTTTGCAAGGAAGAATGGGCAAGAATGTCAGTCTCTCGATGTGCAAAACTGATAGAGACATACCCCAAGCGACTTGCAGCTGTAATCGCAGCAAAAGGTGGCTCTACAAAGTATTAACGCAAGGGGGCCCAATCATTTAGCACGCACCACTTTTCAGTTTTTTATTTGCTGAAAAAGTTTAAAATATCCAATAGATTTCGTTCCACTTCACAATTGTATCCCACTTGTTGGTGATTCTTCACAAAAAATAAAAATGTTATATCTTTATGTTTGAAGTCTGAAATGTGTCAAAAGGTTGAAAAGTTCAAGGGGGCCGAATACTTTCGCAAGGCACTGTACCTGCACTTTACTAATACTGTGCAATACAAGTACATTATTGTGCTATTCTACTAAATTATCATCTCCACATTCTCTGCCCTATATGTTCTTAGTTCAATGTGTTTGTTTTGATGTTTGCACCATATAGCAGCACTTTAGTTTAGTTGTATGTACTTACAATGACAATATAGTCAATTCTGATTCTGATACTGATTCTTTCCAGGGTGAGACTAGGGATGGCAGAGATACAAAATGACCACATAAAGATGCAAAATGACCACAAAGAGTCAGTCTGGTTGCCTTGTTGCTATGTAGGAGAAGGTGGTGGGCCCTACATGTCTGTGTACATTGGGATTATTATGAATAATGTGTTTACTATTGCCAAGAACCAAGGCTTTAAAGCAACACCAAGGATTCTTCCCAAAAATCAACACTTTTGTTGACGCTTTTTATCGATGTTTTTAACTTTTTCTTACGTTTTTGTCCCATGTTTCAACACTTGTCACTTTTTTTTGACGTTTTCAACACTGCTTTACACTAACTTATTAACTTTAGTTTTACAGTTATTTTTGGAATTTATGGTCAATAAACCTTATTTATAGGAAATTATGTTTGAGTTATAAAAACAGAAATTAGGAATTATTGTGACTAAAATTAAAGGAATGGATGTTGATGGATAATCAAAGACTGGAATATGTCAACTTTTACTCAATACTATTTCAAAACCCAAATTACACCCCAAAATTAATGAAAGTAGAGATTTGTACTTACCAAAGAGCGTTATGTGGAATCAGTCATGTTATTTTGGGTAATTACAATTGGGTAGTTAAAAAGAACCTTAATATAGGAAAACGGGTCAATTTGACCTGAAGACAACACAAGGGTTAAAATAATGTTTCCAAAATCATTTTAGTGGTTCATCAACTCGTAAATGAGTGAACGGCACTTCTGCATTTGCTTTGTGGCACTCTATCGGCCACACCGCACTATGCAAGTTTGCCAGATCGGGTAGCAAATGTGTAGTTCCAATGAGACAGCGGTAATGGACACATCCGCTTCCAACCTGTAAGGGGGCCGAAGAGGAATAGTACTTTGGTGTTGCTTTAAATGGGACTCTTTACACATGCCCCCTTCTTTGAAACACTGCCCCAATCTGGTCCTATCATTCAAAATGTCTAAACCCATCACTGATGTTGTCTTGTTTAGGGATAAGACCACTCATTTTTAAGATTCCTGAAATAAAATAAACCACACTGGAAACAAGCTGAACTCATTCAAGCCATTGACAGATTTGGGTTTTTTGTGTGAGGAAAATGTCACTGAATCACAACACCAGTCCACTTCAGGTCAGTGTGTGCATGCTTGGTTTAACATCTGTGCACATGTGTGGGAAGTTAGTAGACAAGAACGTGCCTGTCTGTAAGACTAATCAGGCAGTGCTATTACTCACTCTGTTCACAGAAACAGTTCCTCTGTGGTCCCCCTCCTTCTGCATGGAAAGTCTTAGAGTGAGAGGAAGTAAAAGTAACATGGTTTAATCTGCACAAAAGCTCTGCTAGAATTTCCTGTGTGCTATTTTTCCCACGATATCATGCCCTCAGTATTTTTCACTTGAGACTCCGTACATCTGGCTTGTAGCAGATTACGTGTCATTGTATGGCTTCAAGCACTGTCCTCCTGGTACCTTCAGCGATGAATGCCGCTCCTTGGTTTTATCTGTCTACAGGGGGAAAATATGCCCCCAAACATAAAAAGCGTCTGTGGGGAAAACACTGCTGTAGCATCCATTGCCCGCAGGTGGTTCATCTATTAAAATTGCAGCAGCTACTGTAATACTTGTCTCTTAAGACAATGGTTTCCCAGCCTGGGTGTTGGGACAACCCCTCAAGATAAATTGGATGGTCCCAAGAATATTAATAATATAGGGAAGAAGAACACACTATTTTTCTGACTTTTCTTAAATTGTTGCTTTTTGTTGGGGAATGCTTGAGGATTTCTACCACTACCTTGCCCTTTAAAAGTTCTTTCTGAAAAAAGTATCTAAAAAGGAAACATCAATCTTTGGTTTCTACTGCGAGCAACTGCTGCTTGGCTATACAAGTCAAAATGGGTGTGAAGCAGTGCTTCAAGGGGTGACATCAACAAATCTACCTCTGGAAATCTAGTCTGCCGCTGGCATTACTTTCCTGTCCAACGGGTGGTGCAGGTTAGCATGAAAACTGGGCTGACAAGGACCAAACAGCTCCACCTTGTGGAGACTCAGCAGGCTGCTAAACTTTTAGTGTGGGTTTTTGAGGTAGTGAAAGAGTTAAAAACCACATTAACAAGGTATCTTCATCATTCCATACATAGTTGCATGTCAGTCAACTAACAAAAGTACACCCAACTGCTAAGTGTCAGTAGGTTCGGCTGGGTTGAAGTCTCAGTCTTCTAAGCCATCATTTTCAGTCCTGTTGCAGCACTCCCCAAAAGACTTATTAAGCCCAGCTCAAGATAACTTCATCCTGTCATACCCTGTTTGGCTTAGATAACACTTGCAGTGATTTAGCTCCATCCACTCCTCTGTTGCAGCCATACAGTACATGTCTCAAGTTATACTGAAAAGAAGTTTTAAAAATAGTGACATTGGTGGGAAAACTCAGTATGAGTGATTTAGCAAGGTGAGTAATGAAGCTTAATGTTTAAGGACAGAGGGCTTCCAGTGAGCTTTATTGTGTTAAAGTTTTTTGAATAACAAATCCCTTTTATAAAAGTTCAACTTCAAAAAATATAGTAGTTACACAAAGCAGCCAATACAGCATATGCAATCCACAGCGAAATCTTCAGTTCAATAATTAATGGCATGATGCAGTAGAAGTTGCCCTTTTGAAAAAGGCTGATCCTGTAGGTGGTGGATGAGAGAGCAGATACTTCAATACAGGAATACGGGCTTGCAGTGTGGGTTGAAATATGCGGACACTTGATTAATCCAGGTGTGGAGCATGATTCACAGCTACAACACCTGGTAGCTTTAATTTGAAACTCCCCTGCTGGATTCTGTAACAACCTAGTGCACCTCATTGCCTTTCATAATATATCTTTGCAACTTTTCAGGGCTCAAGGGCCGCTGAAGAAGCAGCTGTCTTTGCTTTAAATGATGCCATGGTTACGGTCCAAACAATAGCACCTACCACAGTGTTACAAAATGTTTATTCTTTCAATGTCTCGAACTGGGAATTGGTTATCAACAGTGACATAGGGGGTACCAGGGCTAGGGGTTTGCATTATATCATCTCACACCACATGGCAATGCAGTAGCTTGTATCCCTGCAGTACAAGTACCCTTGGTTGGGAATTATTTCACCATGTACACATATTTAGTTCAAAGAAGGCTACTTTGTCTTGTTGGACAAAGCATATCTCTCTCAGCATGAATAGATCACATTGTATGCACACATTAAAGGAAAAGTCGACTGGAACTTGATTAAAATGGATTTACGTACTAGGCTAATGTCAAACAAAGGAGCCTAAGGGGGATTTCCAGCTCACACAATTACTTCATACAGAAATAATACAAAGGCTTTGCTCTGCAATTAAGGTCCTTGTTCTATCCCAAGTTATGTGTATCTGATTGTGGTTACAGGGCAAAACTAAAAGTAGGAGATTGGAAATCAGACATAATAAAGACACTCACAAAGTCAGTACATTTTACGGTTATTCCGAGCTTTAAGACGACACTGCAGTCGCACTTTGAAGGAATTGTCAAAGTCAATTAGAAGTTTTGGAGCATGCGCGCGCACACACACACACACACACACACACACACACACACACACACACACACAATTTTGTGCTTGCAGGCCTCTGCTGTATGATTCCTTTTTGCTATTGTTTGTACATTTTCATTAGATCAAACATCAAGCTACATTTCAGGAATGTGACATTTATTTGAATTGAGTTAGCCTTTCCTCACAATTTGTTCAGAAACCTGATAATGAACCACAAGTGCATTATACGTGGACTACAAAGAACATTAATTTTCTTTTGACTCCAGGGCAACATGTATAAAAGATTGCGCAGCTTTCAAAGTCAAAGTCTGCTTTATTGTCAATTTCTTCACATGTCAAGACATACAAAGAGATCGAAATTATGTTTCCCTCTATCCCACGGTGGAGACAAGACATATTTTACACACACACACGTCCACAGACAAACATAACATTCAAGTAAGTAATATAAAAAGAAAAAATAAGAAGGCTCATACAATGAAGAAAGTAAGAGCAGCAAAATTGGGTTGAAAATGTGCAATTTGTGCATACAGTAGACAGTCAATATAATATATATAATGCAAAAGTCAGGTCAATAACTGGCTGAGGCAGTTCTGTTTGACCTGAGTATTTAAGTGGCATAGTGGTGCAGGTTATGTAGGAGCAGCAGAAGTGTTTTCAGAAATGTTTTCAGGACAACAACAACAAGTTACAAAGTGTGCAAGTGTACAAGTTGAGTTGTGCAAGTGGAGTAGTGCAAGGCAGCCATTGTGGGTCCGAAGTCCAGGATGTTATGTAGCTGAGGGTGGAGGGGGGAGAAGGCCAGAAGATGGCATACGGCCAAAACATGAAAAAGTAGCCTACCTAAGCACAGAAATATTCACATGTATAAAACCGGAAGTACGCCAGGTCCTGCAAACCTTTCCTTTATACATCACAATCAACGTGAAGATGAGCGCCATCCTCATTCCCATTCCATAAATGAATATGGAAATGACTGGAAATGTGCACTCAATGTCATTCTTTGTCCAATCACGACGGGTTCTCCTGCTGCAGACGGAAAAAAACTTATAGTGATGTTGGAGGTGCTGATCGCCGAGAGAAAGAAGTTGTTTTAGAGGTTTGTCCAGGGACATCGTTAGGTTTATTTTAGGGCGGCTGAAGCTACCCCAAAATGTTCCTAAGCACCCCTAAATGATACTTAGAACAACAAAAACAATTTGATTTATCAATAACTGTATCCTCATTCATATAGACCCAACAAATGATACAAAAAAATAGCTGAAAAGTCAGAAGTTAAACAGTAGTACAAAGAGTGGTTGTGCTATCCAGATAATGCACCGCACCGTCTCGGTGCATTGGTGTGAACCGGCAGCTTTCAGAGTGTTGCAGACCGCCGCGCTGCAAGCATGGACCATAACGGTCTATGGCTGCAAGTAACTGGAGGATTTATCTCGTCTTGTTGCTACTTTTTGGTCTGAACTCGCTATGCACCCCCCCCCCCAGAGAAGAGAAAACGCCCAGAGTAGCAAATGGTTACCGGGCAGTGAATGCACCGAACCATGGCAGGAAATTTAAAATAAAAAAAATAATAATAATAATGTTGAAGTGGAAATCAAGCCAATAGTGGCAGCGCCACACCAGATACAGAACAACTTACGCATAATAAGCAGTTTGATCTCACTTACAGTGGGTACGGAAGGTATTCAGACCCCTTTAAATTTTTCACTCTTTGTTTCATTGCAGCCTTTTTCCAAAAATCAAAAAAGTTCATTTTATTTCTCAGTAATGTACACTCAGCAACCCATCTTGACAGAAAAAAACAGAAATTTAGAAAATTTGCATATTTATTAAAAAACAAAAACTGAAATATCACATGGTCATATGTATTCAGACCCTTTGCCGTGACCCTCATATGTAACTCAGGTGCTGTCTATTTCTTCTGATCATCCTTGAGATGGTTCTACACCTTCATTGGAGTCCAGCTGTGTTTGATTATACTGATTGGACTTGATTAGGAAAGCCACACACCTGTCTATATAAGACCTTACAGCTCACAGTGCATGTCAGAGCAAATGACAATCATGAGGTCAAAGGAACTGCCTGAAGAGCTCAGAGACAGAATTGTGGCAAGGCACAGATCTGGTCAAGGTTACAAAAAAATTTCTGCTGCACTTAAGGTTCCTAAGAGCACAGTGGCCTCCATAATCCTCAAATGGAAGACGTTTGGGACGACCAGAACCCTTCCTAGAGCTGGCCGTCCGCCAAACTGAGCTATCGGGGAGAAGAGCCTTGGTGAGAGAGGCAAAGAAGAACCCAATGGTCACTGTGGCTAAGCTCCAGAGATGCAGTCGGGAGATGGGAGAAAGTTGTAGTAAGTCAATCACTGCAGCAATCCACCAGTCGGGGCTTTATGGCAGAGTGGCCCGAAGGAAGCCTCTCCTCAGTGCAAGACACATGAAAGCCCGCATGGAGTTTGCTAAAAAACACCTGAAGGACTCCAAGATGGTGATAAATAAAATCCTCTGGTCTGATGAGACCAAGATAGAACTTTTGGCCTTAATTCTAAGCGGTATGTGTGGAGAAAACCAGGCACTGCTCATCACCTGTCCAATACAGTCTCAACAGTGAAGCATGGTGGTGGCAGCATCATGCTGGGGGGTGTTTTTCAGCTGCAGGGACAGGACGACTGGTTGCAATCGAGGGAAAGATGAATGCGGCCAAGTACAGGGATATCCTGGACGAAAACCTTTTCCAGAGTGCTCTGGACCTCAGACTGGGCCGAAGGTTTACCTTCCAACAAGACAATGACCCTAAGCACACCGCTAAAATAACGAAGGAGTGGCTTCACAACAACTCTGTGGCTGTTCTTGAATGGCCCAGCCAGAGCCCTGACTTAAACCCAATTGAGCATCTCTGGAGAGACCTGAAAATGACTGTCCACCAACGTTTACCATCCAACCTGACAGAACTGGAGAGGATCTGCAAGGAGGAATGGCAGAGGATACCCAAATCCAGATGTGAGAAACTTGTTGCATCTTTCCCAAAACGACTCATGGCTGTATTAGATCAAAAGGGTGCTTCTACTAAATACTGAACAAAGGGTCTGAATACTTATGACCATGTGATATTTCAGTTTTTTTTTTTTAATCAATATGCAAAAATTTCTAAATTTCTGTTTTTTTCTGTCAAGATGGGTTGCTGAGTGTACATTACTGAGAAATAAAATGAACTTTTTTGATTTTTGGAAAAAGGCTGCAATGAAACAAAGAGTGAAAAATTTAAAGGGGTCTGAATACTTTCCGTACCCACTGTATGTAATGCCATTTATTTTCTAAGTTTTAGCAGGCACAGTGAAACTGAGTCCAGCACGAGGGAGATCCAACTAAAAGGAGAGGTTAGTGAGGCCATGGTGTCCACGGCGGGTGACCGGGCGCACGGATCCGCTGTATCATGCACAGATGAAATAATGAAATAATAATTAGGACTACAAAGATATGTGCAGAATTAAGACAACTAAGACACACAGTGTTTGGTGGACCGGGTACACCTAGTTCACTTAATAGTCTACAAATCATCCACGGGATCATTTAGGGTTTGTTCCTGACCACCATGGATGTCTGGGCCTTCGCAACTACAGACTCACAGACGCTATTGCATTTTCCCGTGGCAATCTTTTTGTTGCACAGTGAGTAAGATATTTCATCCATGGGAAATACGGAGGATGACTGAAAATATTTCCTAAATGGATTTTTCATTCATTTCCCATCCTCATGTTTAACAGAGGTTTGCGAATTGTGAAAGATGTGTAACATTATCCACATAAATGATCCAAACTTTTATGGAATATCAGCGGATAAAATTGTGTTTTTTCATAGAAAACGTCACAGTCATATGCCAATAAGTGAAGTGGAAACGTTATTTTGTAAGGTTTGGTGATTTTCTTCACTTTTCAGTTAGATTTTGCCACGTTACAGATCCAGAAAAAGATTTTGCGTGACGCCCCGCACATTCTCACGTCAAGTTAATTTTTTATACATCACAAGTTTCCGTTAAGCGTAAGTAAGCTTTTCGACCATATGCAATGTGTATTCATGAGGCCCCAGGTCTGTTAAGTGGCCAACAAATCATTATGGGCCTGCATCATAAAGTACACAGAAACAAACAAATCCTTCAGCAAACGTGGATAAAATAATCCTCTAAAGTTCTCATTACTCATGTGAAGAATTTGCTTTTGTTTACCCATTAGGGAAATAATAACAGAAATAACGGGAAAACAACACAAGGGTTAAAACGCTTGTCTCAGAGTCTGAATGAATGAACAAATGAGTGGAGACATAATGAATGCAAATGTGTGCATAATCACGGGATTGTTTAATGAAGATGAAAATGACGTGCATTTTACACCACTTTTTTTTTTTCCTTCTGTTAGGTCTGCACACAACACGACTAAAGCTGGTAATGATTTGGTTTGCAACCATTTTTAATACATCTCCACCGTCTGTAGGCCTATATCTGTCCATATAATGATTTCTCTGGTGCACCAGCAACAGAATTTATTTCATGTTCCAGTTTGGTTTTCTCTTGTTTTCTATTTCAGAAAGTTTCCTTGAATTTAACACCCATTTATATACTATACTATATCTTAATATTAGATTGTTGATTTTACATGTTAATTCCCATTGGAGATATAAAAGATGTCACACAAATGTAGCTCAGTGTAAATTCTTTCAGGTAGACCTAACTTTTATTTGATGCTCCTAAATCAAATCAGCTGTTATCCAAATGTATAAATGTATATTTTTTTCATGCTGTGTATAACTGTCTCATATCTGCAACTCGTCTCTTCTGATTGAAATGTACCTCAGCGTAAAATCTTTCAGGAAGACCTCACTCTTAATCAACGCTCTACCTAACTCCAATCAGCTGTTGGAGGCGTTCACCTTCCTGCTAAACCAATCAGAATCGTTACACAAATTGCAAGGGCCAATTACAGAGTCACAATCCGGCTTTACCCTCCAACCCCCCCTTACACCTCCAGTCCTCTACTCCAGCTGACGGGTCCGGAGCCTCCTTCTAGACTCCATCTGGGGGTCTGATGGTTCTCTACCCCTATAGAAATGTACGAAATATTCATATTGTAATGGAGTCTAATCGCCTTTGTAGACTCCATCGGAGACTTTGTACATTTTATTTTGCTGTACAATAAACTTTTTGCATATCTGCAAACATCTCTCCTGATTAAAATAAAATAAGCTTGTTTAGCTATTACAGAAAAACATATCACTAAGTCAAATTTTTCCCATTAAGGAGTGAAAAAATTAAATAATGGAGCAGAAATCATTACACATTAATCATAATCACATTAGTCTCTGAACAAGAAGCTTTTAAGATCCAGATCTTAACCCTTTTAAAACACTTTAGGGACATTTTGGCGTGATGTTCTGAGGCTGTTCCGGCAGCTCATGGTGAAACATCACCTTACTGAGACCCTTTCATGTGTCGCCTATCCGTATCCACTCTGAAATGTATTTATTAGCATGCCTGTCAGACCATTTAGGCCAAATAGTGCTTTTTGTGTCAATAACGGTGTTAAGCAAGGTGGTTGACCTATATTATCTCTCTAACTTTTACTTGTTAAATGCTTTCAAGTTGTGTTGAGTGGGAAGATCACTGGACAACACCCCCCACCAGACTTGGACCTATTCTCCCTACCCACCCCTCTACTCCTACCCTCAGGGTTTTTAGTTAGTATACATTTATTCTCGGATATGATTATTGACTATGTATTGTTGGATGTTGTGTCTGAATGTGCCGGACGAATGACGTTCCCTCACCGGAAAAAGAATTTTCAATTGATTTGATTTTTTAAATGTGGTTATATTGTCTCCACCGGCTGTTGGCTGAATGTTGCCAGTATCCTGGAGTTTAGTGGCAATTCACTGATCACAGCCCATAAAATAATTGGAAAATGCATTCACCTGTGTTTCTTCCCTCAAAATGGATGTTAAATTCAACCTGAATGACCTCCTAAGTCATTCTCGTACTGTCTCTCTGTTACGGATGTAGAAATGACAAATGTAATGAATGCAGCTGGTTTGCATGAGAATGCCTGAGGGAACATTAACCAGACTGCTGTTCAGTCACGGAGGACATGCCGCAGAGGCTGTGCTGAAATAATTACATTACAAGCTGAAATTAGAGGCCATCGTATCAACACATTTGCCAAATGGCAGTGATTTCCCTTTGCAAAGCCATTCTTCATTGCAACAATAGGCTTCCTCCTAGATGATGCAATCACATTGTGCACTGCAAAGCCAACTCTCTAAACCCATTTTAATCATCTCCTCTTTGACCGTCTAAGCTTTTGTCTGCATGGATCCAAGGCTAGGAGATGAAATGGGCTGTGACCCATCCTCTGGGTAGATTCACACCATAAATAATACATTCAATATCTGTATCATTTGGCAGCAGGCTTTTAAGGGAGGCACTTTACAGTGACAGCATAGATTTGAACTACTGACGGTGTGCAGTGAGAGCTGCACCTCCATCTGTGGCAAACTATGTATCACACCCTGAAATTAGGACCTGTAGGTCATAATGAGTACTGTCATTATAGAATCAGAGCTCTCCAAACTCACATGGGTCTTGAAATGTCAGTGACGGGGGCATTCTGTGCAGATGAATCTCCTCACTTTCTGTACGGGTTGCAAAGTAATTGAAAAAGAATCCTGAGGTGGGATGCACTTTGTATGACAGTGGCTGTTGATGGCAAGGGCAGTGTTGGAACATAGAAGTGTCTATTTGTAACAGAAAAGGATTTATCATGAGTCAGCACAGATACCTTTTCCTTAACCTTGAACGTACTATATCAGGCTGTTCTCATGAACCATTTGTACATATATGTAGCTATGAAAAGGAATGCACTGTAATTTGGATGTATTCCTCTTATTAATTGCAGTAGGCACAGTAAACACAGAACTTTGTCGTCCATATTGACGACATTTCATTTCAAGGATTGTTCAGGTGAAAATTTTTTGTCAGGAAGTCCATCACCTTCCACTTTTTGTGTTGCCATTCTTAATTCCGGTGGATTTCTGAGGACTATGGTTACCTGGTCCTCAGGTCTCTGCAGGGTAAATCCAGACAGCTAGCTGGACTATCTGTCCAATCTGAGGACTATGGTTACCTGGTCCTCAGATCTCTTCCAGATCCAGACAGCTAGCTAGACTATCTGTCCAATCTGAGGACTATGGTTACCTGGTCCTCAGGTCTCTGCAATAAATCCAGACAGCTAGCTAGACTATCTGTCCAATCTGAGGACTATGGTTACCTGGTCCTCAGATCTCTGCAGGGTAAATCCAGACAGCTAGCTAGACTATCTGTCCAATCTGAGGACTATGGTTACCTGGTCCTCAGGTCTCTGCAGGGTAAATCCAGACAGCTAGCTAGACTATCTGTCCAATCTGAGGACTATGGTTACCTGGTCCTCAGATCTCTGTAGGTAAATCCAGACAGCTAGCTAGACTATCTGTCCAATCTGAGGACTATGGTTACCTGGTCCTCAGGTCTCTGCAGGGTAAATCCAGACAGCTAGCTAGACTATCTGTCCAATCTGAGGACTATGGTTACCTGGTCCTCAGATCTCTGCAAAGGTAAATCCAGACAGCTAGCTAGACTATCTGTCCAATCTGAGGACTATGGTTACCTGGTCCTCAGATCTCTGCAGGGTAAATCCACATAGTAGACACGTTCCACCAAAGAAGTTCCTTCCTGAGACTATTTTGCAGAGGCACTGTGGCTCTTGGCGTTTAGCGCCGCCCAAGACGATTGTGATTGGTTCAAAGAAAAAACAATAAACCATAGCACATTTTTTGCTCATCCCGAAATGCTGTGTGGACTAGCCAGACCTTCCTCTGCAGGGCTGTGGAGGAAGGTCTGGCAAGACCTGTCCAAACAAGCGTGTGTTTGACTCCTTTGCAGATTTTATTAATTCAATACATTGTTCAATAGTGTTCTTGTAAATGAATGAACACTTTAAAGCTGAATTAATTGATTTTTTTTGCTTATGTTTTCTGTGTGGTACAGTTGCTTTATCAGGGCTTTTCCACTGAAAACAGCTGTCTGCTGCTCTGGGAAACACGGCTGATGAGAGAAACCACGACCATGAGAAAAATCATGCTAAATGCTTCAGAGGAACTACAGAGATGGGTGGTGTATGGCTTTCTTCACAACTCTTTGTTGTTGTATACTTTTTTATTATTTATTAACTCCTCAAGCTCCCCACTGCCCTGTTGTCTCTGCCTTTTTGGGTTTCCCAAAACCTAACAACGGTGTTTTTAAAATAGACAAGAGACAGGTTTTAGGAAAGACAGCTGATGTTTCAATGCATCTAAAACCTGTCAGCTTGCCCTGTTAGATCAATACTTTTCTCTCAAATAACTGTTTGACAAAAGGTACTACAGACAAGGCCAACCAATCAACACACTTCCATCTCCAGCCTCGTAGGTGACCTAACTGATACATCTTAGATTGCATGGAGAGCCCTCATATGCAGGGCTTGTCGTATATCAATAATGTCTTTCTCAAGAGGGTGCCAGCGGGAAGAAGTCAGGAAGAAACATTACATGGTTCAGTAGTGTGGACTTTGCTTGCGAGGGCTATTTTTAATTCAATCAAACAAGACATCCAAACTAGGTCTTATACAGCTACACAGTGTAATCCCTTGGTGAATGCACAAATAATGAGTGCTGCTCCCTGCTGCCTGAACAGATCACCCCAGTGGGAGGCAGAAAACAAATTAGGAGGAAACATTTTCCAGAGATTAGATGGTTTGAGGAAATTACAAAAAAAAAGATGTAAACCGAAGCAAGATGACAAATCTTTGGTAAATCATTTATCAGTGTATCACTTTTGATTTCTCATTTATTTTTCATTTCTAGTTACAACATACGGATAGAGCTTAGAGTATATCTTCCCTGTCAGGCGAAAACCTTGTATGTCCAAAAAGTAATGTGAAAACATATTTAGCTATTTACCTTCAACAAAGTCAGATGATATGACCTTACGGTTTAAATATCTGTTTAACCCACAGGCGGACGTAAGGGTGACCAATGGCATTGATTTATTGTTAAAAATTAAAATGACTTAATATGAAGACACAATACAATGTCTTTTTCAGATAAAAAATAGCCTTTTGGTTTATTCAAGCATTTTAACACATATACACATATATAATCCCGTGTTTTATTAATATGCGCACTATCCTTCTTAAATAAACTGAATTAAAGGTTTCTGCCCGACAGCCAGAATATGGTATTTCATGCTTAAGTAATCAGTATTAATCATCTACTGTATATGTGGGGCTGTATCCTCTTTTTCTGTTTTGACATGTTTCTTGTTTTTTGCTCATTGATGTACTGTATACTGGTGTGAGTTTATGTACGTATGCTGTCAATACTCTGATCCCTCATCCACAACCTGCCACACCAACATGACTAACGAAGGGAGAAAATACATTTCTCCTCTTTTAAACTCCTTCTGTACCACCCCCTGCAAAGCTGCTCAGCTTCTGTGAGATCTATTTTGAGGTTACGCTTTCTTAATGCATCTGCCAAGCATCATCTAGAAGCATTAGCAAAGCACAGCAGCACTAAAGAGGAGGAAAGAAACGTTATCAATGCAGTGTATGCAATGTACCTTAGTTGCAGGAGAAACTGCATGAACATGACTGAATCGGCCATGGGGGGGGGGGGAGGCATTCATACATTCATGGTCTGCAGTACACGGATAATTAAACAATCAAAACTTCTTCTAACTCTCTGCTGTTACAATGTTGCTCTCATATCAAGACACAGTGTCTTGCCAGAAAAGCTCTTGACTTGTTTTGTTTTTCCCTTTATATAAAGTAAAATAATTAAGACTGGCTCCACCATTACCAGTTATGCTAATGCAAAGCATTAATGCATCAGCAATGGTACTCTACTAATGTAATCTAATAGGTTTTCTGCAGAAACAGTGCTTCTACTTTAAAACTCAGATGTCCTTTTTTCTCATTATACTTCTGTCCTTCCCCAAGAGGGATTTTAAATCAAGCCTTTACTTTTGTATTTTTACATTGTTGTATTGGTACTTATATCTGAATACTTCTAACACTGATAACTGATGCTTTGAATATGTTGTAAATACTAAGATACAGATTGTCACAGACAATGTCTACCTATTCACTTTATATCAAAGAAAGGGCTGTATTTAACAAAACATTGTGATGGAACAAAAAAAAAACCTGCTGCTGATCTTCACACAAACCTTGTGTGTTGAAACCACTGTGGGCGGGAGATGTTGGGCATCATTAGCATATTTGATGGAGTGGTCCTGTTAATGCGCAAATAAGGAACATGTTCAAATTGACAACTTTGACCAATGCAGGAAAGGCGACAGTCTCTGTGCCCGGAAGGCAAACACTAGATTTTTACCGCCAGGACAAGCACACGCAGAGGCGTTCATCAGACAATAATTAAAAAATAGAACAACAGACATACATGAGTTGTATCACCTCATTTTCTGTATCTTCCCCAATACAGCACAGTCAGACTGTTACGGTTGGGGTCCGGCTGGCCGTGAGTTTGCCGGGGTTTGCATGTACTGCGGTAAACCCGGTCATTTCATCTCCTCCTGTCCCGTCCGGCCAAAAGAGTATTGGATTGGAGTAATGGAGTCCCTCTCCAGGTCCACCGTGTTCACTAAGTTGGATCTTAGGAATGCTTACTACCTTGTGCGGATCTGGGAGGGGGACAAATGAAAGACTGCTTTTGACATGCTGCTGGGGCACTACGAGTATCTGGTCATGCCCTTCGGTCTCACCAACTGCCCAACAGTCTTCCAGGCCCTTGTTAACGATGTACTCCGTGACTTTTTGCATTGGTTTGTGTTTGTCTACTTTAATAATATTCTGATCTTCTCCCACAACCCAGTCCAACACAAAGAACACGTCCGGCCGAGAAACGTGTTGGCCGTTCCGTCTGTGCAATTTCTGGGTTATGTTGTTACCCAGAGTGGGCGACGCCGTGTGGACCTGGCTATGATTAAAGCTGTTGTTGACCCGTTCCCACCTCAGTAATTCTGTACACAATTTGGGGAAAAAGTATTTTATTTATATGGGATTGACTTTCTTTTTGCTCTCCTGTGCCACTAGCATATGTATGTACCATAAGAAAAAAACAATTTTGCCCCTCTGCTCTAAGCAAATATTGTTTGATTACATTTATTATACCAATTTATCACGTTGC
The DNA here is from genome assembly GCA_026937815.1 of Etheostoma perlongum. NCBI lineage: Eukaryota > Metazoa > Chordata > Actinopteri > Perciformes > Percidae > Etheostoma > Etheostoma perlongum. The sequence continues at coordinate 2,202,771 of CM049381.1, forward strand.
TACATTGCAGTCTCAAAAGTCCTCTTAACCTATTCAATTACTAAAAAAGGAGAAAAGCTAACTGTGAAACCAGTTGGATATGGTATAGGGACAGAGTAAAGAATAGAAAATATACACTTTAATTGTTCACTTTTTGACTTTTGGTTTCACCTTCTATGCAACTGGGATGTGACTGATCCCTTTGTTTGTATTTGCATACAGATTCAGCCTGCATCCCAAATGAAAGAGGCACGTTTTCATTTCAGATAGGTTTGTTACTTTGTGTAAGAAGCATGACGTGAGATGCACAGCAGGCCCTTCAAGTATTAACATCAAAGAGCCGTTGAAAATGTGAAGTTGATTGAATTGTGGCTTTTGCCAACACTTTTGTGTTCCTGCTAATTAGATGCCTGGGTTTCCCTACATAATCATATTCATTCTCATGTCTTAGCAACTGGAGAATATGATGCAGCACACCATTTGAATTTTTTAACATTGTTTTCCATCAGCCGGCTTCTGCAAACACACTTAACTTAAAAGAAGCCGCCCATTTACAAAATAACTTGTTTCATCAGTGGTGGAGTGGAACTCTATACAATATGTACTTAAGTACACATTTAAGGTACTTGTACTTTACCTGAGTCTTTTCTTTTCATGCCACTTTTGTACTTCTACTACATTTCAGACCACGTTTACTCCACTACATTCATCTGACAGCTTTAGTTACTAGTTACTTTAGTTACTAGTTACTTTAGTTACTCCACTACATTCATCTGACAGCTTTAGATACTAGTTACTTTAGTTACTAGTTACTTTAGTTACTCCACTACATTCATCTGACAGCTTTATTTACTAGTTACTTTAGTTACTAGTTACTTTATTTACTCCACTACATTCATCTGACAGCTTTAGTTACTAGTTACTTTAGTTACTAGTTACTTTAGTTACTCCACTACATTCATCTGACAGCTTTAGTTACTAGTTACTTTGTTACTAGTTACTTTAGTTACTCCACTACATTCATCTGACAGCTTTATTTACTAGTTACTTTAGTTACTAGTTACTTTGTTACTCCACTACATTCATCTGACAGCTTTAGTTACTAGTTACTTTAGTTACTAGTTACTTTAGTTACTCCACTACATTCATCTGACAGATTTAGTTACTAGTTACTTTAGTTACTAGTTACTTTAGTTACTCCACTACATTCATCTGACAGATTTAGTTAATAGTTACTTTTAGTTACTAGTTACTTTAGTTACCACTACATTCATCTGACAGATTTAGTTACTAGTTACTTTAGTTACTAGTTACTTTAGTTACTCCACTACATTCATCTGACAGATTTAGTTAATAGTTACTTTAGTTACTAGTTACTTTAGTTACTCCACTACATTCATCTGACAGCTCTAGTTACTAGTTACTTTAGTTACTCCACTACATTCATCTGACAGCTTTAGTTACTAGTTACTTTAGTTACTCCACTACATTCATCTGACAGCTCTAGTTACTAGTTACTTATACCAGAGTATTTTTACAGTGTAGTATTAGTACTTTTACGTATGTAGATAATAGTTCCGAATACTTCTTCCACCACCGCTTTTCATATTTTAAAAAGGGCAGCACCCACGCCTACGTCATACTGTTCCTTCCCTCAGGCTGTTTCATTTTCGTGTTACTCACACACACACACACACACACACACACACACACCCCACACCACACACACCCACACCCACACCAACTCAGGTGGGATCAGTGGCTGAGGGCGGCGGCTGTGCGTGCTGGAGTTGAGTTTAAATGCGGCTCATGGGGCCAGTGGCTGGCATCCTGCAGTAGTTTATTGGCTGCGGCCCACTTCCCTCTGACACACCCTGTGGCCCTGAGGATTAACCCGAGCCCTTCTGCTCGCCAATCACTTCTCCCCGGCCATGCTGCTCTCAGGCTAACCCAAGCCACCTGCCTTCCCAACCTGACATTTTTAAGAAACAAGACCCTCTCCGAGAGCTTAGGGGATGTGAGGTGGCTGATGTCTGTAAACAGACTTCCTGTCAGAGATGTTGTGTCTTGGAGTTGCACATTTGTAAAAACTAAATCATGTCCAATGACTAACTGCAACCATGATGAGACAACAGAATCTTAACTTGTAGTGCTTTGCACTTTATACTCTTTGCACTTTAGCACATGCACTTTAAGCCACTATTTGCACTTCATCATATTTGTCATGTTTGTAAATTGTTGTTTGCTGTTTGTTGTGTTTTTTCGCTCGAGAAAATGTTACTTCCTGTTTACAACGTTAAGAATAACTGTTGGTGTGCCTTCAGAATTAAAATTTTTCTTGAATGTGTGTGACTTTTACTTTGTGGAGTTGTGTTCAGAATAAATATCTCTTGTTGTTGAAGTACTGTGTGTTCTGGAACAGCCTGACATGTCCGGTCTGTCCTGACCTGGGGTTTTAACATCTGTCTTGAGTGATCCCATCCCAAGGGGGCAGCTCTAAGTACTGCATGTGCGCTCTGACCTGACGGTGGTGGAAGAAGTGTCCAGAGCCTTCACTTCAGTAAATGTTCTAATACCAAACTGTAAAAATACTCGGAAATGTTACTTAAGTCAAAGTATGTAAGTATCAACGGGAAAATGTACTTAAAGATCTAAAAGTACAAAGAAGAACAATCCTCCCATTTTAGAAGCAGGAAACGATCCAGACAGCTGTGTGTTCAATGGTCTCATCATCTCAGCTGGACTTGTAGGCCCTTACATTGTTGGGTAGTTTAATTTATTATAAAACAGTATTTCATAAACTACATCTGTTTTTCTGTGCAAAATGTTAATATAGATAGATAGATATGGACAATATGAGAATAAAAACAATAAATATAAAGACAGAATTAAATATGGGTATTATAAGGGAAGGAAGTAGAGAGTAAGAATGTGTAAATTAACTAGTAACTAAAGTAACTAGTAACTAAAGTAACTAGTAACTAAAGCTGTCAGATGAATGTAGTGGAGTAACTAAAGTAACTAGTAACTAAAGTAACTAGTAACTAAAGCTGTCAGATGAATGTAGTGGAGTAACTAAAGTAACTAGTAACTAAAGCTGTCAGATGAATGTAGTGAAGTAACTAAAGTAACTAGTAACTAAAGTAACTAGTAACTAAAGCTGTCAGATGAATGTAGTGGAGTAACTAAAGTAACTAGTAACTAAAGCTGTCAGATGAATGTAGTGGAGTAACTAAAGTAACTAGTAACTAAAGCTGTCAGATGATTGTAGTGGAGTAACTAAAGTAACTAGTAACTAAAGTAACTAGTAACTAAAGCTGCCAGATGAATGTAGAGGAGTAACTAAAGTAACTAGTAACTAAAGTAACTAGTAACTAAAGCTGTCAGATGAATGTAGTGGAGTAACTAAAGTAACTAGTAACTAAAGTACCTACTAACTAAAGTAACTAGTAACTAAAGCTGCCAGATGAATGTAGAGGAGTAACTAAAGTAACTAGTAACTAAAGTAACTAGTAACTAAAGCTGTCAGATGAATGTAGTGGAGTAACTAAAGTAACTAGTAACTAAAGTAACTAAAGTAACTAAAAAGCTGTCAGATGAATGTAGTGGAGTAACTAAAGTAACTAGTAACTAAAGTAACTAGTAACTAAAGCTGTCAGATGAATGTAGAGGAGTAACTAAAGTAACTAGTAACTAAAGTAACTAGTAACTAAAGCTGTCAGATGAATGTAGTGGAGTAACTAAAGTAACTAGTAACTAAAGCTGTCAGATGAATGTAGTGGAGTAACTAAAGTAACTAGTAACTAAAGTAACTAGTAACTAAAGCTGTCAGATGAATGTAGTGGAGTAACTAAAAGTAACTAGTAACTAAAGTAACTAGTAACTAAAGCTGTCAGATGAATGTAGTGGAGTAACTAAAGTAACTAGTAACTAAAGTAACTAGTAACTAAAGCTGCCAGATGAATGTAGAGGAGTACCTAAAGTAACTAGTAACTAAAGTAACTATAACTAAAGCTGTCAGATGAATGTAGTGGAGTAAATAAAGTAACTAGTAACTAAAGTAACTAGTAACTAAATCTGTCAGATGAATGTAGTGGAGTAACTAAAGTAACTAGTAACTAAAGTAACTAGTAACTAAAGCTGTCAGATGAATGTAGAGGAGTAACTAAAGTAACTAGTAACTAAAGTAACTAGTAACTAAAGCTGTCAGATGAATGTAGTGGAGTAACTAAAGTAACTAGTAACTAAAGTAACTATTAACTAAAGCTGTCAGATGAATGTAGTGGAGTAACTAAAGTAACTAGTAACTAAAGTAACTAGTAACTAAAGCTGTCAGATGAATGTAGAGGAGTAACTAAAGTAACTAGTAACTAAAGTAACTATTAACTAAAGCTGTCAGATGAATGTAGTGGAGTAACTAAAGTAACTAGTAACTAAAGCTGGCAGATGAATGTAGAGGAGTAACTAAAGTAACTAGTAACTAAAGTAACTAGTAACTAAAGCTGGCAGATGAATGTAGAGGAGTAACAAGTAGAATATTTCTCTCTGAAATGTAGCGGAGTAGAAGTAAGAAGTAGCGTGAAAAGAAAAGACTCAAGTAAACTACAAGTACCTCAACATTTGGACTGAAGTACAGTACTGGACTAAATGTACTTAGTTGCATTACACCTCTGCCTGGTAGTAGAATGTGTCTCCCAATGCATCCTGAGTGACCACTGTGTGTGTGTGTGTGTGTGTGTGTGTGTGTGTGTGTGTCTGTTTATAAATGTGAGTTATTACGCTCATATTAATCATACAATAGAAACGTGTCATGACTAACCCTTAATGAAAAACAGTTGTGTCTACTGAGGGACGCTTGTTTTGGTGGAGCATGTGTACGTTCAAAAGTAGTTTTCGTCAACAGAAAACTCAGATTGGACAGATAGTCTAGCTAGCTGTCTGGATTTACCCTGCAGAGATCTGAGGACCAGGTAACCATAGTCCTCAGATTGGACAGATAGTCTAGCTAACTGTCTGGATTTACCCTGCAGAGATCTGAGGACCAGGTAACCATAGTCCTCAGATTGGACAGATAGTGTAGCTAGCTGTCTGGATTTACCCTGCAGAGATCTGAGGACCAGGTAACCATAGTCCTCAGACTGGACAGATAGTCTAGCTAGCTGTCTGGATTTACCCTGCAGAGATCTGAGGACCAGGTAACCATAGTCCTCAGATTGGACAGATAGTGTAGCTAGCTATCTGGATTTACCCTGCAGAGATCTGAGGACCAGGTAACCATAGTCCTCAGATTGGACAGATAGTCTAGCTAGCTGTCTGGATTTACCCTGCAGAGATCTGAGGACCAGGTAGGTAACCATAGTCCTCAGATTGGACAGATAGTCCTCAGCTAGCTGTCTGTCTGGATTTACCCTGCAGAGATCTGAGGACCAGGTAACCATAGTCCTCAGATTGGACAGATAGTCTAGCTAGCTGTCTGGATTTACCCTGCAGAGATCTGAGGACCAGGTAACCATAGTCCTCAGATTGGACAGATAGTCTAGCTAGCTGTCTGGATTTACCCTGTCTGAGGACCAGGTAACCATAGTCCTCAGACCATAGGATTTACCCTGCAGAGGACCAGGTAACCATAGTCCTCAGATTGGACAGATATTCTAGCTAGCTGTCTGGATTTACCCTGCAGAGACCTGAGGACCAGGTAAACATAGTCATCAGAAATCCACCAGAGGTTAGAACGCCAACACAAAGAAAGAGGAAGGTGATGGACATCCAGCCTAAAATTGGAGAGATTGGTGGAATATTCACCGGCACCGGAACTATACCGGCAGTGGAACGTTGTGGACATAGACTTTGTGTTACGCTGGGTGACAGAAAGACTCAAACCCAAGGCTCAGAAAAGTAAAAGGATTTTTTTAACTGAGGGAGAGGGGGGGGGGGACACAGAGACTGGAAGGTAGGGGAGTCTCCGTGGAGGAGACAGGATCGTGGAGCCGAGGAGGAGACGCTGTAGCTGGGAGCGGAGACAAAGATAGGCGGAAGATGGAAAAGGGAATGGAGATGATGACTGAAATGAGAATTTAAAGGGTAGGTAGAACATATAACTCTGAGACACAGAGCACTGGAGGAATATAACAGCTTGTGAGCTTTACTTTAACCAGTGTTACTTGAGCAACGATCACGAAGATGGGCTGAAGATTGGTTAGAATGTTCTTGTTTAAAGATGGAAGGCCGGTGTGGCGGCGAGAGCAGGTGGTTGTAGAATGTGAATCAGGTGTTCGTGGTCACCTGGCAGCAGCAGGAAGGAGAGTGGAAAAAAAGAAACCAGCAGGGACACACAGGGCAGGCCGACAGAAAAACTCAGAAAATGGTAAATAAAACAAAAACTCACGGCAAAGCGAACCCCCAACCATCAAACTTTGGTTCTGCTTATGAAGACTGTGACTTTAGGGTTTAGTTTTTGAGACAGAGTATCAATATGAGAAATGATAAACTGGATGATTTATATTATTAATATTGTTATTGTTTTTATTATTATTAACATTATGATCCAACAAATCATTGAAATCTTAAAACATTTTACAAGTGTTCAAAGGGAATAGAATTTGTCTAGGTACTGTATATATATATATATGCAAGGATCAATTGCTTTCCCACACTAATATCTCTTTATTCTTCTGTATTAAAATGAGAACCAACAGGACAAATTGCAGCAAGACAATCATCACCGTCTAATGAAGTTGTGGAACTTCTATGTCCACCACGACAGTGCCTCCTCATATTCACCAGTGACAACTCTAGGATAGGAGCCTGGCACCCTTTTAATGTAATTTAAAAAAGATTCTACTGTGCTAAGTGTGCATTTTAACATCATTTTGGAACATCATGGTAGGATCAATACTGAATTATGTAACTAGAACACCAAAACTTCTGAGAAGACCTACTTCAATGCTGAGCCACAGGGGCATTACTACAAAGGTGCGTGGTCTTACAAAAGAAATCGGATATGTATGCTGTATATGATCCGATCCTTTCCAAACTGCAGCATCAATAACTTTTGAAAATTAGAGATTTATGCAATTTTGACCAATGGCTTACAAGCACTACTTTTTTTTTTTTTATAAATGGCTCCACATTTTTTAAATGAATGATCTAGGCATCTAGATTCTGGGTTTAGTTTCACAATGTTGTGATTTTTTTTGTTTTTGCAATTATTTTTTAGGGGTGCTGAGATTTAAATTATGGGCAAAAAAGGGCAAGAATCGCCCCTGCTATTCATCTTCCTGGCTGGCAGATCTCTATCTGTACCTCATTTTCTAAACGAAGGAAGATTCAACTTCAAAAGCCCGCATGTATCATCAACGCCACGAGGCAGAATACTGATGCTCAATTAAAGCGAGATCGTCTCCAAACCTGGGCTGGGAGATCAATACAAACCTCAGTCGGTTTGAAATCAGCAGCGATGGCTTCTGCGGTGTCAGTGGGTAAGGCGTCATCACTTACGACACCTGAGGGTAGTGACAGCGGATGTAATGAGATTCTCAGTATCCTGTCTCTCATACACATCAGCAGCACTAAGTAGCATGAAGGGAGCTGCGGATTATGTTTATAAATGTTCTTTGCATGGCAGCCTGCAGAAGATGGGTCCTTCGAATAGAGCTTCTCTCTCTCTAGTTTTCCCCCAACGTATGGTTGCCTCATAAAAACAAGCCCATGATTAATGTTTTGTGCTATTCACTGCTATCAATGTGGCAAAAAGTAGCAAGAGGACATCCATTTATTGGCTTTGGGGCGACATGTCCTGATGGATGGCATGCAAGTAAGTGCTACACTTTAACCTTCAGTACAGAGGGCTTTCAATAGTTTGGTCAATAAACATATTTATTTTAATTGGAGTTAGCATGTTCTCTGCGTGTGGGTTTGCATTGGGTTCTCCAGTTAATTAACTAAATAATTTGTTTCTCCATCAGTTGATTCTGATAGGCTATCGCGACACAGCCTCCTGCAAATTTTGCTCAAGCTGAAATTTAGATATTCAATTTTTACTGGGACAGTAACAGTAAAGACGCTAAAGACACTCTTACTTCTGTTTTACTGGGACTCTAAAGTTTGGGTCAAAGTTATGGCAAATCAACTGTGGTTAGGTTTATGGTTAAGGCATGATTTATTTTAAAAAAAAATTCACTATTAGAATGTGATGCCAACTGTGGGTTCCCGATATAAAGTCAGTGGCACTAACCTCCACACCCTTACATTCTTCAACATAATTTCCTGCGCTGGCATTGACAAAAAGTGCACTGCAGAATCATTCAATGTGAACCCAACTTCCTTGTTAAAAAGTATTTTTCGAGATAGCTTGCTATCACACATACAGACAAACTGCCTGTTTGGCACAGTAAACCAAAGGTTGTCCAGAGGGCAGCAGTTATTGGATGCTGTAAAGCCAACAGTTGAATGATATAGACGGAGAGTTCTTTTCTGATGTTACTCCACACCTTGTGAACTCATTTTCTTTCATTCCAAGATTTGTCCTTGAGCTGCTCGTCAAGTCCATATTGTGAACAAATAGGGAAAAACTTCTATGTTTAAATCATTTATCTCCCCTGACATCTGAGACTCCTGTTTAATGTCTTCCTCAGTGTTAGGGGGCCATTTTAGATTTTCAAAAAACAAGCCACGGGGAGATACAGACCAGAAACACCGAGAGACAAACCGTAAGAGAGATTACATCGTCTGTCCAAAATGATTGCTGATGATGATCAGTTTAGTGTAAAAACAAGGTGGATAGAATTCCGCTGAGTCATTTCTTTTGATATAAAGATTTAAGATGTTAAGATAAATGTGCGCTTTAGCCTTGTTAGACAGTGGGGTGAGAAAAGATTTGAATGCACTGCAATCTGCACTTACTGTCAGGTGATTCCATTCGGGCTGTATGGGGGTGCTGAATGTTTGATTTTACATTAAAATGCTTGGTTATTCACAATTAGCCTATTTCATAAATATACTGTATTGTCAGTCTATGATCTCAGCCTTTTATCCCTTATTTTGTCCTCGGGTCAAATTGAGCCGTTGTCCTATATCAATGTTCTTTTTAATTCCCCAAAATAACATGATTGATTCTACCAACGCTCTTTTGCCAAGTACAAATCTCTACTTTCATTCATTTTGGGCGTCTTATTCAATTTTATAGCATTGTAAAACAAATGGAAGTGTTTTTGAAATAGTATTGAGTAAAAGTTTACATATTCCAGTGGCGCTAAAGGAGGCGACCAAGCGTGTTATATGCGCTAAAGGAGGCGACCAAGCGTGTTATATGACGCTAAAGGGAGCCTTTTAAGCGTGTTATATGGCGCTAAAGGAGACGACCAAGCGTGTTATATGGCGCTAAAGGGAGATTCGACCAAAGCGTGTTATATGGCGCTAAAGGAGACCAAGCGTGTTATATGGCACGCTAAAGCAGGCGACCAAGCGTGTGTTATATGGCGCTAAAGGAGACCAAAGCGTGTTATATGACGCTAAAGGAGGCGACCAAGCGTGTGTTATATGACGCTAAAGGGAGGCGACCAAGCGTGTTATATGGCGCTAAAGGAGACGACCAAGCGTGTTATATGACGCTAAAGGAGACGACCAAGCGTGTGTTATATGGCGCTAAAGGAGCGACCAAGCGTGTTATATGGCGCTAAAGGAGACGACCAAGCGTGTTATATGACGCTAAAGGGAGACCAGCGTGTGTTATATGGCGCTAAAGAGGCGACCAAAGCGTGTTATATGGCGCTAAAGGAGACGACCAAGCGTGTTATATGGCGCTAAAGGAGACGACCAAGCGTGTTATATGGCGCTAAAGGAGGCGACCAAGCGTGTGTTATATGACGATAAAGGAGACGACCAAGCGTGTTATATGACGCTAAAGGAGACGACCAAGCGTGTTATATGACGCTAAAGGAGACGACCAAAGCGTGTTATATGGCGCTAAAGCAGGCGACCAAGCGTGTTATATGGCGCTAAAGGAGGCGACCAAGCGCGTGTTATATGACGCTAAAGGAGACGACCAAACGCGTGTTACATGACGCTAAAGGAGACAACCAGCGTGTGTTATGGCGCTAAAGGAGCTAAAGCAGCTTTAGCCTTCGTCTTTATCGCAAATATCAACGGGGGGGGGGGACGGACGAAGCTCAACGCATTCTCAAGAATGATTTTGTATGATATCGTACAAAAACGTATGCACACCCATTCATAAGATATCCTACAACATTAGCGCCAGCCAGTCAAATAACGACCGGTTGCCAGTTGCGTAACAGTTAAGTTTAGCGGTCTTCACAGTTAAACAGACAACAAATGGTTACTGAGAGCCAGGTACATGTGAGCTGCCAGTTGTTTCAGAGGCTGTTGCTTGTTGAGTTTAGCAGGCAAAAGAGGAATTTGAGCCGGGTAAAGAGACACTTTCCACTTGTGTGTATGACAGTACCCCATATCCAGGCTTTGGGTGTTTTGGCATGTCTCACATGCTGGCAGTGTCTTTCCCTGAAGAGACGTTGCAGTGACATTTGCACATTGGGCTCCAGAACACAAGACGTTGCTTTATCATAGAAGGTAAAATAAAGTGATCAGTATTTCAACAAACGACAGATGCTGTCATTTATCTGGCAAGAACAGCCTCCGTCAGCCATAAAAACCGATG